>JANVCC010000266.1:437846-533417 GCA_025345505.1 Todiramphus chloris collaris | reverse complement strand
TCTGCAGAAAGCCAGTAGCCCAGGGTCATTGCCAAAAGAAGAACCCATCTGCAGAAAGCCAGTAGCCCAGGGTCTTTTAGCCAGTTTAAGCCCATTCTGTCTGAGGCTCAGCAGTTTCTGCAGGATTAGCTAAAGCAGGGAATGATCTCATTCTGCTGACAAAGGTGGACTGATGGCAATTCTGTTCACTGAGTAATTATGGAGGGTGGAAGGCTGCTACGAAGCCACCCCTGCCCCAGTACCCACCCTTCCTCCTGCCATCCCAGGGATCTCCCATTCAGAACTGCCCTTCAGTGAAGAGAGACCCAAGCAAACAAGACATTTTGTTCCTCCTGGAGAACTTACCCTTGCGTACAAGACCAACGTCATCAATTTACATTTTTCATAGTTCAGTGCTTTTTGCAAATAAATTTCTGGGTTATTAACTCCTTTTATGGCAAAATAACCACCTGCGTCCTGGTGGGGGGGAAAGGAAAATCCTAACTACCAGGTTCAGTCACAGACACGTGCAAAATACTGCTCATTGCTGCCTTTCTCACCCCAAGGAGAGTGTTAATCCCAGGAACCCGAGCTGCACACCAGAGCTGCCTGCCTTGGCAGGAAGGTTCACGCGTGTCCCTGCGAGCTGTCCTCTCTAAGATCCCCTGCTTTGCCTGCTCAGTGGGGCTTGGATTAAATCTTTTACCTACACTCAAGAGGTTGCCAGCAAGGCTGGATTTTGCCATGGCGGGCGGGCAGCCTCACTGCCCTGCACAGAGCAGATCAAAGGTGGCTCAGCCTCCGAGAGCTGGCAAGCCTGGCAGAGCTGGACTTTGGAAGCGGCTGCAAAGTCAAACTGAAACAACACACGTTGGGTTTCACTCTGTTAACTTCTGCACTCGCTTTGCTGCTCCTTTAATCTTATGTCTCAACTGGAGTTCCTCTGAATTTCCAGATCCCCCTGAACTGGCACCAATGTGGTGAGTGCAATGCCTCGTCCCAGAGACGAGATTCAAAAAACTTGTGGTTTCTGTTCACGAGCCTTCAGACCCCTGGGGTTACGGAGGCAATGGAGGCAGAATGTCAGACGCTGCCTGCTCACTTCACAATGCCTGTAAAAATCTAAATATACCTTTTGATTTTCTCTTAAAATGACTAATTTTTATTTATTTATTTTCCTAGCAGGCTCTTGCACTCCAGCTCAGCATCAGCTTCACTGGGCACACAATTCATTCCCCGTGTAATCAAGCAACCCCCTTAAGAGCAAATAAACTAAGGCACTAAACTGGAACCTGGGGAAAGTGGAGTCTGCCTTCGAGAGACTTTTTTTTCTTTGTGGTCTGGGGCAGCTCATGTTATCTCCACTCTGCATGGACACTGCTGGCAAACGGGACAACAACTCCCTTCCTTCCCTGTCCGACTCGGAGCAGTTCTGAACTCTGTAACGTACAAAGGTCTCTCCTGACGTGTTTGTGGGTGGTCCTGACAAGACACCCCTTTGTCACCTGTCTCAGAACACTCACGATGAAATTTTAATCTGTACAGTGCAATAACAGTCTGATCAGTAAAAGGATTCGTTACCCGCAACGCTGATTGCTCTGGTCTGCTAACGAAACCAGCGTCTGGAATTGCAATAGCTGCACCTCTTCCAGAAGCTCTCAGAGACTAAAAGCAATCCAGTCACCTTAGCCTCGAAGCTGGGGCTTTTTTGAAGTAAACCTCTCCAAAGGTACCGTTTTTCCCCCAAAGAACAAAGGCACTCACTGGCCCTGCTGCTGTGAGTTCATAAAAGATGATGTCCAGGTCAGCATCACTAGCGCTCAGCTCTTCACGGGCTACAATGGTCGTGTTCACTTTTGCATCCTGGAACAAAGGTGCTGTGGTTATTCCCTCTGTGAAAGGGGCTGGAGACTCCTCCCTGCCAACCCTCCCTTAGTCCCATGGCACCGGGGGAGCCAGTGTCCTCTCCATTTCTGTAAAGGTCTCACCTCAGGGACAACTCTGGTGAGATTCGTTTGCTTAAACACCGGGCTGTTATCGTTCACGTTGAGAATGGTCACCACGATTTCAAAAAAATCACTCTGGAGAAGGGGTGAAGCGAGAGAATCAAAGACAAAAATAAGGACAACATTTAGGTTGCCAAGGTGTCGCTGTCTATGCCGGGAGCGGAGAGATGCAGCAACATATAAATTCAGCAAGAGCAGGCAAAAGAAGCAACTTTATTAATTTACAACCCCGTTTTCTATCCCCTAGCCCCACAGGGCGATGGGTCAGTGATCACCCATCTCCTAGGGTGAGTGGCTAAAGTCCTACAGCACCTATTTCAAAATATTTTTACAATGTACCATAAACAGAACTTACCAAACACCAGGTGTTAGTCTAGTTTACAAAACCGTCCTACTGTTTCTCATAACACTGGTGAGGAAGGCAGGATTCTCACCAAATATTGTGAGAACCTAGGAAAATCCCTCTGCTAGCAGCTTTTCAGCATCCACACCAAGGGCTGCTCCTGACTTTCAGAGTGACCAGAGGAGATGGGGTCAGGAGCGCAGCTGGAGAGGGGCTGGTGTGGGGGAGAGGATTTGTTCCCCTCCCTGTTTGCAGAGCCTTGGGTGCTCTCTCTGACTGGGGGAGCCAGGGACATCTCCTCATCCTGGCCTGTGAACCAGGAAGAGCAGAGGGAAGCACCTCGTGAGAGGGCTGAGCGTTTGGAAGCGCACTCACCTGCCCATCAGTCTTCTGGCAGATCAGGTACACCAGCAGCACGGCATCTACCTGGGTGTGAAAACAAAACCCAGCCGTTGCAGGAACAACCCAAAAGGTACTAACTCCTCCTAAATTAAGTGAGACAGACACACACATTGCTGAATCAGAAACACTGCTGGGCGATAGCTTGCTTGCAGGCACAGCTAACTGCTCCTTTCTTTCCTCCACACCCATCCATCAGCACTGGGAGCAGGGTTGCGCTGGAGCCAGAGCAGACTGATGGTCCAGCTTCTCCCCCTGTGACCCCTGTAAGATGCCAGCAGAGCTTATTGGCCGTTTTCTTCAGGAGGATTCAGAGATTTCTTTTTGAATTGAATGAAACAGAAATGTACCATGCAGCAAGTACAGCATCGCCTGCAGGGTGCTAACTCTGCTGTTCTTCACCCAGATAAATGCAGGGTTTTACAGCAGGGGCAAGGCAGCTGAAGGGCCCTCCTGGCTGTGTGCAGAGCGCACAGGAAGGTAAAGTAAATCAGCACCGACCTGGCTGAGCACACTGACCTTTTATAGAACCTTTGTGCTACGCACGAGAGCACCTCACAGCTCAGAGCTGGCTTTTCCACAGGCAAGCGATTATTTTACTTGAGTCCTGGAGAGCTCTGACTCCACCGTTGTCACATTTTTGCTCTTCCCCTTGCTCTAACTGACCCAGGCTCCCTGAAGGAAGGTGACAGCATCCATACCATGCACCCCTCTCTTCCCTCTGCTTGACCTCCCAAGCAGAGAGCTCAAACCCTGCTGAAATAGGCTCATTTTTCAAAGGCGTTTCCTAAATCCTTTAGAAACAGGTTACAAATCCCTGGAAGCCCAAGAGCCCAGGTTGAAACTCATCACATCCCTCCCTACCCATCTCGTCCCTACAACCCGCCAGCTAAAGGCTTACCTCGTAGTCCACAGTTTGGCTCAGCTGCAGCTCAGAGCCCTGGATAGTGAAAAACCTGCCGTCGGGGGAAGCGGGGTCGATCCGTACAGAGAAGCCTGGTTCCACACGGATCGTGGTCACCACGTAGCCACGGGGTTTATTTTCACAGATGCTTGGTCTGCTGTTATTGACAAAACATCCTGGGAAAACACACAAATGAGACACAAAATCACGCTGCGACAGAGTTGGGTGAGACACGAGAACCCGCTGGTTACCAGTGGAGAGAAGGTTGTTGAGCAAAGATGTCTCAGGTAAAAACCTCCCGCCTATAATGGTACAACCTGCGGGCATGGGGGTTATTCCTCCCTGGTCCTGGACCTCCTGCAAGAGCTCACCTTGTTGCTGTGCTGAAATATGTGCGACAAAGGGCAGCAGAAAGAGCACAGAAGTTGGGAGCCAGTGAGAAAGAGCCATGGTGAGCTGCTGGTTGTTGAAAAAAATCCCTGTTTCTGATTAAGCTTGTGGGCTTCTCTCCCTGTTCCTCCCAGGGAGTTGGCTATGCTCACTGCTTCATGAGGGTGAAAGGCACTGGCTGGAGTAGATTGCTGCTGTTCAACCTTTGCCTCTTTGCCTCATTGGATGACTTATTGAGAGACATTTACCAGGCTGGAACATGATGACACACAAACTCCTGTTTCTATTTTGTTCCTGGGGCTTTCCTATCCTAAACTCTCTGTAGCCACAAGGATCTATTTGAAGCATTTCAGAATTCAGAGCCGAGGCCCCTGGGATGAGCATGAAGGAGGACAAGGGCTGATGCTCGGCAAGCTGCCTGCATCCTCCAGCCTTTGCCAGCGGGGAAGAAGTGGGCAAGTTTATGCCCACATGTGCCAGGGTTAGTTTTGGTAAGATTGTTTTCTGGAAAAAAACCCATAATGATGCTACTATAACCTCAAGACCTCATTTATTTTAGGCAGTGCTTTTCTGCACAGCCCACGTTCTCTTTTAAACCAGGTTTTGCTCTCCAGCCCCTGACTCACAGGTTCTCTCTTCTAGCTGCAGGCTGCTGCTCCTGAAAAACAAATTAACAAAACCAAACACATTAAAAAGGCAGCTCTCAAATGTTTTATCTTTATTTCTGCAAAAGGCAAAGTTTTAAGTGAAGACAAAGTGATCAGGGCTGTCTCCATTTAGATGGAGATAGGCCCTGTGAAAGTCCTTTACTCTTTCTGAGTAAAGTTTTCCAAGCCAAGTATCACGGGGCAAAACATTTGGCCAGTTGGGCAAAGAGCCATCACTGTTTTCCACAGGAGGAGGAAGGGGAGAGCTGCTCTCACTGCTGCTTTTTAAGTCCCGAATGATTTCAGAACGTTCTCAGATGCTGCAGCTCAGCCAGGTGGCCCTTAGTGGCTTAACAAGACACAGGCTACCCACAGCCCGACCCAAAGTCCTCCAGGATGTCCCTTTGCTAGCAGGGCTTCTGTGGACCAAAATAAACAAACACCAAGGTCCACGAGAACATCACCTCAGCTTCCCAGGGAGGGAGGGGGCACTCAGACCCAGGGGAGGGACTAGCTGCTTTGGAGGTGCCAGGTATGTCACAACGGTGAAAAGGTGGTGCAGAACGGACCGAGCAGCTCTGCGGTGGGCACAGGCTCGCAGCTGAAGATGCCTTGTTTCAGAGCTGCTCTGTGAAATCTGTTGGATTTACAGGAGAGGTGGCATTGCTGTTCTGTCAGAGGAGGGAATCTGCCAGGCAGGGGTAACGTGTGAACCTCACGACACCACGGGAACAAATTCCTCCTGATGGGACTTTGGTGCCTCTGAGCAAGCTGGGATGGTAAATCCAGGGGCATCATGGTATGGCGACAATACTTACCCCGTGTAGCTGTGGTACATGCCCCTCAGTACACTCCTTTGCATTAACATCTGGCACCTGGCTAAGCTGCTGCTGAATGGAGAGCCTGATGCTGGTCTCTCTGTACATTTGGACTGTAGACAGTCCTGAATCCCAAGCGTGGGACTCCAGCTAGTCCCAACATGCCTCATGCCGGGGAAGCCTTGCAAAATACTCCTCCCCAACTCCGCAATCCTAAGGCTCCAACACGTAGTAACGGTGTGTCCCCCCCCTTACTGTTTCACAAAGAGCAGGCAAAGCACAGGCACGGCCAACACATCTTTATTGGGCTTCAGAAGCGGGCAGCCAGATGCTAACCCAAGGTGGAAGTGATGTGCTTCCTTCAGGCTCCATCTGCTGACAGCACCTCACACTGCCACGCATTTCACTCCTGCTAATCTAAGAGGTTTCATTGGGCTTTGGCTGCTTTCCAGATTTTTAACAATTTATTTATCTGCTGATCTCAGGAGTTTTTTTCCCAAGCAAATTCAATAGCTTCCCTGTTTATTCTCAAGGCTATAGACATGCAAAGCTGTCTCCTTGGCCGTCTCATCCCCTTCAGCTTCAATCCAAACTGTCTGTATCTTCCTTTGGGTCTGCAAAGAGCTGCTTAGAGACGGGGCAAATGTAGTGGCTGGTCACTGCAGCGGCTTCCCTGGCCTCACTGTCCGAGTGGCTGTTGGGAGGGAAAAAATGAGTGACAGCTTGTTATTCCTGGGGGCACGGACTGCAGGACCTGTGACAAAGGCACCTTGCACAATTCGAAGATGCCTCCAAGCAGCAGGAGTGTGATAGTGTGATCCCAGCTGCCTGTGACCAGACAGCCCCCAAATGCACACGGAAGCCAACTGGTGTCATCATCCCCCTTTATTCCAGGCAAGGTGGGCAAGAAGTACTAAGGGCCAGCTTACTTAGCAATTTAACAAAGAGGTCTCTACTTGAAATTGGTTGGTCACTAGGAACAGCCAATGTCCAGATGCTGGCACAGCCCATCCTGATGTGTGTCTTGGAGCCAATAACTGAATCAAGACGAGGCAGCAAACAATTTCTATTTTAACTGTTTTTTTCCTAGTGGGATGAGCAACTGTTTCAGCCCAGGATGGCAACTCTATGATTAGAAAAAGATATTATTTAATTTCCCTGGGGTTTATCATTTTCAATAACTGACTTTTGTTATGGCAATTCTTAGCTGCAAATCTGACTGGGGGGCTCTGCTGTTGAGTGCAGCAAACCTGAGTGCTGGGAGGGGCTTGGCAGGCAGCACTGGAGATCACTGTGAGGAAACCAACGGGGCTCACAGAGAGCAGCTCACACCTCGCCGTCGGACCACAGCGTTTGCTTCCCCAGCTCTGCAAAGCGCCCCGGGAGCGCGGCTGCTGGCAGAGCGATGGGAGGTAGGGACTGTGTGTCCGAGGGCTGCAAGCCAGCAGTGACAGCCCCCGGGACAGCTCCTCGCAGGCTGATGAGCAATGAAATATGGGCAATTTAATAAACCTTCCACCTTTTCCCATTTTGAGGCTGTTTTTGAGGGTATCAGCCGAGCCCCTCTGATCTGCTGCATTGCATCAGGCTTGTGCACTTGGGGCAAAAATGGGGTGTTTAAAAGCTACAAAAAGTCCTCTTTTCAGCCTCGGTGCCTTGGTGACGAGGGCCAAAGGTGACAAAGCTGTCCCACCCACCTGCTGTTTAGAAAGCTCTGGTACAACCACATAAAGCAAAGTTCCGCGTGGCTGTTTTCTTCCTCTCTCCCCTGCACATCTGTGTTGACTGGGCCTGGAGAGCTGCTTTAGATAAAGAAAATGAATAACTGGTTTAAAAAAAAACCCCACCACAACCCAAGAAGCAGTGCAGCCACCAGAGCTGTAAAGCAGCACTGCTGTCTGGAAGGCAGGTTCAACCCCCAGCCCCGTGGTCCACGCTCCGACAACCTGCCGACTGTCACCATAGCTGTGCAGGAAGGAAAAGAGGCATCCTATTCAATCTGGGCTCGGATGCTTTGTGGCTGGCAAAGGGACAGGTTTCATCGTGCACTTCTGCTCTGCTCTGTGACCAGTGTGTCCTCCCACCCATGGATGTCTACCATTCTCCAGCGTTTGGAAATTAAAAACCCCTTGCATCTGCCAGGGTTTTGGTGGCAGTGCATGCCCCAGGAAACAGCAAAGCTCCCCGAGCAGATGGGAAGGAATCCATGCGCTATGTCTCTGCCTTGAGGAAAAGACCAAGCTTGAAGGGAAACCCTCCAGGAAACATCGTCAGAGCCATGGATGGGGACTGTGGAAACCAGGGGTCCTCATCACTCACTCACAGAGCCCCTTTATCCACAAACCGTTTCTGAGGTGCTTTACCTGAAGCAGGTAAATCACCCACAACTCTCCCCAAAGGGCTAAATCCCAACAAAAAACCCCGGGCTGTGGTCTGATGTAAAGTTTAGTGCTCTGGGGATTACGGTTGATGTGCGTAGGCAACAGAGAACGCTGGGGCTTGGCAATGGCCTGGGTGAGCAGCTCGGTGTGCTGCTGGGAGGGACAGGGCAGGCTCAGGGGGTATCCCTGCTAGTGCACAGCAGCTCCTGCAGCAGCCTCGGGAGAGGAGCTCAAGTCCCAGCCCGCTCACCCTTGTCTCACGTTTTCCAAAGCACTGGTTACCCCCTCCCCTGCTTTTCCTCGGAGCTGAGACCTGCTCCCTGCGTGTCCCGAGCCACCCTCCCCTCGCCCAGGACTCAGCTCCTACCTGCGCTTGCGGCCCATGAGGTTCTGAATGAGTTTCTGGACCTGAGCGTTCCCTCGCATCTTGCTGTACTCGCTGGTAAAGAGGCCATCCGAGTGCCGCTGGGACCTGCGGGGGGAAAACCCAGTGCGAGGGCTGGGGCTCCTCATGAGACACAGAAATTCCTCTCTTCCCAGCATCAAGCAGCCCTGCATCCCTCCCCTCCTCCCGTCTCCTTTCCTCTTGGGCATCTTCTGGATGAGGCCAGCGCTCAGGCTGGCTCTGGAGGCAGCTCAGCCCCACGGGCATCCCCCCCACTGCTGGGATCCCATCTCCTGAGGAGGCTTCCATGCCCCGGGAGGGGGTCGTGGCTGGTCCTTACCTCTCCTTGAGCCCCACCAGGTGCTTGACCAGCTGCTGCACGTAGGCATTGCCGTTCATCTTGCTGAGCTCGCTGTGGAAGAGCCCGTCAGCGTGTCTCTCGGTCCTGGGAGGCCAGAAGAACGGGCATTTAAAACTGCTCAAGGGGAGAGGGTCCCGAGGAAAGGTGGGCAAGGGCTTGTGCCAACATTTTGGTTACGTTTTCCTGGGACTAGGCTGTTTTGAAACAGAGCCTTCCACCTCTACCAGCCTGTGGAAGCACCCAGTGGGAGAACAGACTCAAGAGCATCCTTTTTACTATCGTTTGATCTCTTTGGGTCCCGATTTTGCTCACAGATGAAGGCAAATCAATGTTTCCACTCTTAGGCAAGAGTGGAAAACAAAACAAAAACAACATTTACAACATTTGCACTCATTTGACTAAATCAATTTAGGGAAGGAAAAAAAAAAAAATCAAAACCAACAGCCAAGCAGCTGCAAGTTCTGGGAGGAAGATAAAAGGCTGACTTCAGCGAGCAGGTTCTTTGAACAAAAAGCCGTGGAGAACAAGGAAGAACGAGACGTGCTTACCTCTCCCGGGATGGAAGAGATGCTGAGAAGTGAGATAGGACAATTATGGGAATAATTAACCGCCACAGAGAAGCCATCAAGGAAGCCATGTTCTCTCCTGAATTAAAGCACGAGGTTTGACGAGCAGCAGAACGAATGACCCTGGGCTTTGCCTGGTACAGCTCCCGTGCCCCTCGGAAGACACAGCTAGACAAATAACACCACAGAAGCCAGGTGAGTGCCGGCAAAGAGAGCATTTATTTAAAACACAAGAGGTGGACAATTCGAATGGCTCGCATCGCCAGGGGGTTGGCAGTTGTGGGTAGCTGTTATCCCACCAGCAGCAGCGGTCCCAGAGCACGGGTCTGAGATGAGGGCTGTGCTGTGATTCAGTAGAATACGCCTCGAACGTGCAGGGAGGTGTTGTGAGAGTTCATCCATCAGCAGCACGACACCCCGGAACAAACCCCTTTCTACTGTAAGGCTCTAAGAGCTGAGACTTCGGGGAGAGGATTTAAAGCACTCGTGGGAACCTCCCACCTGGAGAGCTGTTAGTGTACCTAGAATCGGGGAATCATTGAGGTTGGAAAATACCTAGAGGATGCTCAGGAGAAATCTCTTTAGGTTTTTTTTTCAGACAAATAAAAGAACATCTACACACAGGAGGAGGGAAGGGCTCTCGAGAGCTATCTATCCTCTCATCTTTCAAGAAGGGAAAAAGAAACAACGCACGTTTTCGGCAGCAGCAGAACCTCCTATTTCATTTCCTTATCAAAATCAAGAGGAGAAAAGCGCATCCGCTTTATCACAAGCCATTGCATGTTTTCCCCCTTTTATTTCCAGGCTCTATTTGCAGCCCCGTGCCTGTGGAGATATGCATGCGTTTCCCCAGGGGTTACACAGGAGCCATATCTGTATTTGATAGCACTCCTGCCTTCCTCCCGATGAGAAGCAAACCCCCTGTCTTAGCTGCTCTTCTGGAAACTCTGAAAGCACTTTGCTGACCCCAAAAATCAAAGTCCTGCCACCTTGGGTTTATTCCAGTCTGAAACCAGACAGTACAAAGAGCATTAAAGGACTGTCAGAGTCTCCTGCAGGCTTTGTAGCCACCATCCTGGGACTGTTCACTACCCTGGGGACACTGCAAGATGAGAAGGAGCAAGAGCAGGAAGGACAGCAGTGGGGGGGCTGGAAGTCTATTCTCTGTGAGCCAGAGCACAAATATTTATCAGGGGCTGCACAGCAGACGGGTGAGAGGCTTTTCCATCACTAAGGAGCCAGAGGCTTCACCTCACGCACACTTCTGAAGCTTTAGTGCTGTGTTTTCCTGTTTTGAAGAGGATGGAATAAGTAAAACAAGGAGGACGTTTCAAAGAGCAGTTTCTTGTTGGAGCCCAGACAAACCAGACTGCACAGTACCACTCCCCAGCACCGGGACCTCAAAAGCTGAGAACAGCCACCAAAACCAGAGATCACCTCTCTACAGGGCAGGGAAACCTGGATCCTGAGCCTATCCTTCAGGATGTACTGCTCTTGCCATGCAACACCTCGCCTCCCAGCCAGGATCTCACCACTGCATTTTGACCTTCTCTGGGCCAACCCTGGGCTGGCATTTGTCTCAGAGCATGGCATTTTAAACCCCGTCCCTCAGCTCCAGAGTTTCCCCTCTCTTCATACCCTTTCTAGCTGCTAATCAAGTAGATCGACTTGTCTTTCCCCTTTCTGGACATCATTTTGTCTTCCCTGTGCAGATGATTGTTTGCTGGCTGAAGTTGCCAGGAACAGCAACGGCTGTTGGGGAACTTCTCCTGTGTGCCAATAATGATGGATTGAGCTGGGTTTTTTAATCACTCAGACCCCAGGGAGGAGGTAGACCTTCCGTGTCATCACAGGCGGGCTGCTTAACCTTCTTTAGATACCTCTGAGTGTTTTATTGCCCTCTCCAGTGATGCTGGCTTTGAATAAACGCAAGCTCCTGTTTGCACACCAAGTGCACCTCAAGCCAGCGCAGAACCTGGGAGCATCTCAGACCCTTCCAGCAGCCAAATGTCAGATTGCATCCAGAGGCTTTGCTGATTCCAGGCTCCCATCACCCTGCAGGGGCAGTACTGCTAGGAGAGCTTCCAAAAAGGCTGGGAGACAGCCAGTTTGTGCAGCCTCTTACTCCTGCCCACTCGCTGGGCTCTCCTGAAAACTAAAGACCGTGCGTTTCTGGAAGCCACCTGGTCCAGCTGCTGTTTGGGCTCCGTGCTGGTTGCTCCAGAGGAGGAAAACCCTACCAGTTACCAGCGCTGCCCTTCAGGAGATGGATGGGCTCACGGCAATGGCTCGGCAAAGCACCACTGAATCCTGAAACCCAGCACCCAGAAACCACAGGAGGGGAGAGGGCAGCCCGGCCAGCCCGGCGGTACTCACCAGACCCTGGGAGCTCCCGGCTCTCCGCTCTCTTGCGGCTACGCTGGAGCACTGGCCCACTCCTCTCCATGGCTCCCTATAAATCCACAGCCCTTATCAGGAGCAATTATTTGGGTAAAGAAATGAATATGAGCAATCGTGATTAACAGCAAATAATGCGCCCGGGCTGGAATGTCCTTTTAATTACTCTCTGAACCCGATCGGGTCGCTCGCGGCAGTTTGATGGGCTATATTTCTGCTGATGGCTCATAATTCCTGCTTCTGTCTCTAATGACAGTAATTTGTTGGGCAAACATCCCTGTACCAATTGGCTTATTATCATTCTCATCATTAGCTCTCCTTCTGGCTTTAATTACCTCTTGATAGGAGCTTAATCTTCTTTTTTAATCCCAGCTTGGGTTCTGTTTGCCATTCCCAGGAACTGGGGGCGAGTGTTTGCGTGTACCCACGATGTGGCTAAAGCCACGTGGCACCTTTTTAGGGCAAACATTGTCCGGTCAGCAGGACGAGGGATGACTTTTGTACAAGGGGAGAACACTTTCCAAGCTGTGGCTTCCCAGCCATGTCTGGGAAAGGTCTGGCTGAGAACAGGCTCTGTCACAGCTTCGAAGAAAGAAGCAAACTTATCCCTGCACAGAAAACATCCTGAACGTGTTCTCCTCCTTTGCTGGGGCTTGGAGCTGGTTACTCCCAAATATTGCTGCTAAAGGTGACGGGGAAACGGAGGGAGAAAATAGGATTACACCCTTTCCCTCCTTTTTTATGTTGTAGGAAGTAGCTTGGAAGGATTATTATCATTATAAATAAATCCTCTTATATTCCAATGGGAGAAGTAAGTCCCGTATCACACTTTCTTGCCTACTTTGGGTCACATCCTTCTCCTACAGCAGCTGAAAGCTCTTCTGAGCACCCAGCCCTGCCCTGGCTGCTCCCAGTGATGTGGGTGACACCTGCAAGCCTTGTATTTCTATTCTTTGCATTTAAATCTTCATGGTTTATGCCTGCAGCAGTGGTGGCCGCCTTCACCTTGGGCTGACGGTGCGGCCAGACATCTACAGCTGAGAAAGACCACATGGGCACAAGGCAAGGAGGGTAAAAAACATTATAAACAAAAAAGCCAAACAACATATAAGGAGCTAAGAAAGGCTGGTGCGATTCCCTTTCCTTTGCATATGAACTCAACGGGTCCAAAAGGCCCCCAGGCTCTTGGGAAGGCTCAGTTTGCTGGGGGAACCCAAGGGGGTCTGGGGGAGAGGCACAGGGAAGAGGCTGCAGTGACGAGGTGGCCCCACGATGGCAGCAGCGGGTGAGCTTCGGGGGAACTGGAAGAACTTGAGCTAACCCGATTTATCTACTTGGCAATAAAAAACAAAACCCCCCCAAAAAAACCAAAAACCCAAAAAACCCCAAAACAAACAAACAAAAAGGTGTTTGCCTTGCAGCAGCGAGAGGCGAATGCGAAGGGAGAGACAAGAGTGTGGCCGTGCCCAGCTCTGCTGCAGCACGGTGCAGGTGACAATCGTGGGCTGGAGCTTCAATGCAGCTCCTGAGACCCCAGTGAGGCAATTCAGGACCGTGCAAGGAAACCAAAAAGCTTTTGCCAGCTGAAACTCGCACCTCAAACTGGAGCCCAAATCAGCCCCTGGTCCAAAAACAATGTCTGATTCTCCTTTAACCAGAACCGGCATCTAACGCTCGTCGGGAGGCAGCAGGGAAGGAGGCCTGATAACCAGCACTGCTCAGAACTTTGGGAATTTGCACCTTGCTTTCCCCACTCATGGGACAGAGCTTCCCCTTGGCTGCAGCGCTTCCATCAGCCAGCGATCGCTGTCACCCCTCGGCCGCAGTGCTTCCATCAGCCAGCCATCCCCATCACCCAACCCAGCACCTTCGTGCAGGGAAAGCCTCCCAGGCAACAACCCTGAGAATGACTTTTATCAAAGGAAGCGTCTGTCCTCAGCTGCTCCTTGCAGGGAGCTGCCAGAAGTCAGGGCTGACCTGCTGCCCGCCACCAGCTGCCAGGGATTTACCTGTTCAGGGGCCAGGACGTCGTGTGTAGGGGACGAACGTGGCACAGCGCCGCAAACCGGCACCGCCAAGGAGCGCCCGGGCAGAGCTCCTTGGAGAGGACGAGGAGGGAGAAGGGGGCTTGGAGCTTTGGGGCCAGCCCCGAGCAGGAGGTGAACTGCCAGCGGGATCTTCGTGCCGTCACTGGCGCTTTGGCTGGACGCCGGCTGACGCGCACGGGGCCGCGTGGCGAGACCCGTGCTGAGCTGCATTAAGGAAATCCCCTCGCCACGGGGGCTACTCACAGTGGCCACCCTCGTGCCTGGCCACGAGCAACGGTGGCAAAGCAGCCAGGGCTGTCCCCACTCGGGCAGCCAGGCTCTGCCTCGACGGCACCGAACAGAACAGTACAGAGGAAGGTCTTTTTTTCCCCCCTCTCCTCTTTAAACCTGCAGTGGAAATGCAGCGTCTTACCTATGTTAAGGGTATTAGCCCCACATCTGTCAATATTTAAGGAGAGCACATGAGCCTTTCTCTGAGTCGGAAGAAAAGAGACAAGACACTGCATTTTGAAAGAGAGACAGCTTCTCCGTGAAGCTGGGTATCCTGAGCATCACATCACAAGAGGGATGCAGGCAAACTCTCAAATATCAGCACGCAGAGCTCGGGGGTGGGTGTAATCCTGAATTTTGAAGGGGAGAAACTCCCCATTCACACTTCAAAGCCATTGACACAGGAGAGCAGAAAAGACCTGCTGGCTGGAGGAGCAGCGTGGCTGCATTCAGACCCCCTCACCTCAGAGAGCGTTAAGAACACACCGGGTAAATGCTGCTACCGCGTCACGTGGACACTGATGCTCCTGCCTTGAGCCAGGAAAGTCTATTGTCATGGTTTCGCCTCTGCCAGCAGCTAAACACCACACAGCTGGTCACCCACCACTTTCCCAACCCTCCTCCTGTAGGACAGGGAGGAAAATCAGGAGGAAGAAAATAAGGTAAGATCCCAGGGGTTGAGGTAAGGGCAGTTTAATAAAACAACACAAAAAGAGAAGAAAACAACAGTAGCACTGGTAATACTCACGGAATGATAAATAAAGCAAGCAATAGACTCTACCTGTCCCTACAAGGCCACTTTCCCTGCTCAGGCTGCACTGAAGCAAGTTAAAAACAGGC
This sequence comes from Todiramphus chloris collaris, assembly GCA_025345505.1. NCBI lineage: Eukaryota > Metazoa > Chordata > Aves > Coraciiformes > Alcedinidae > Todiramphus > Todiramphus chloris. The sequence goes on along the minus strand of JANVCC010000266.1, from coordinate 518,683 downwards.
AACCCCAGCCTTGGCCAGCCCTCCCCTTATATAGGGGCAGGACTCAGTGGTATCCAGCACCCCACTGGCTGGCTCTGTTGTCTATCCCTCTCTGTGCCCCCTCCCAGCTGGGACCCTGGGCCAGCAGCTGCTGGGGGTAATTATCCCGGACCCAGGACACCCATCCAGCCTCTGGGGTTGTTGTTTATCCAGGGCAACCCTCACAAGGTAGCATCCTTTGGGGGCTTGTCTGCTGTCCAGACCCCAGCTGTGCTACTGCAGCAACCCAGGAGCTGCTGGAGCCACTCTTCCTCCTGAAGACACCTTGGTTGGCCAAAACACACCTCCCAAAATGCACTTCAGCCTCTGCACTGCTCTCTTTGAGGTCCGTGGCTTTGGCTAAGTGCACAAGGGTCAAGACAGGCTGGGAGAGTTGGGGAAGGACCACCTTGGCCACCACATGTGCCCAGCAACGGCCTCACGAGTCCCGAGGAAGCTGCCTAGGTGCAGCTGGGCACTGAGGAGCCCGGGCACCGGGCTGTGCCCCCACGCATGCTGATGGCATGGGAGTTTATCGAGGTCAGGTGGTACTAGGAACTGCGTGGCTAAATCCTTCCTACGTAAAATACCCTTTAATCAGCTTACGGGCTGTTCAGGAACTTCTACCTCCCCCGGTCTTTTTTTTCTTTCTCCACACGTATGTGTGGGAGCCCGTGTGTGCGGTGGGGATTTTCTTCCCGTGTGCCTTTCGGGCACTTTCGGGCCGAGGAGCCAAGTGAGATGCCGCTCTCTGCTGCAGGCAGGTCCGAGTTCTTCCCCTGCACCACTCCCAGCTCTGCAAGAGACAGGATCCTAATTGGAATCAAGGGACTGGAGGGTTTAACCTTCTAAATGCTCCATTCTTGCCCAGGATGGTTTCAGGGGTGGGTTTAATCTTTGCCACCTGATTTTTGTCATTCTGGCTGCAAAAGAGAAGGGTGGGATGGGAGGAAGGGTGGGATGGGAGGACCCAGGGGCAAGGACAGCCAAACCTTCTGTGTTAGGAGCTTGGGGCTGTGCTAGAGCAGACCTTGGTCCTTTCAAAGGTGTACCTGCTTCCAGACAAACCCTTAGGTGAAATCTGCAGTAAAACCTGTGAAAGAAGAGTTTATGAAAAATAATAGGTGTTTGGCTCACACCGGGAGAAACGAAACACTTGAAACATTTTGCTAAAAGTCGTGAGGAGAAAGGAGAAAAGTACTGCACTGGTGTGTGAGCGGTACACTGGGGGCTGGCTCTCCGGAGGATGGGAGCAGAGAGGTGCTTTGGGTGCAAGCAGAACATCCCTCATCCTCATCCCCCTGCTCTGGAGCAGGGCTGGGTGCTAAGGCAGAGGAGCCCCTATGGGTGCAGGTTGACCCCCCCAGAGATGCTCTGCCTGGGGCTGCTGGGGCCGAGCCAGGCTGGCCCCGCGGACGCTGCTGCCCAGCCCAGGCACACTCACAGCAAGCAGGAGACACTTCCCTCCCGTGAGGAAACCTTGCTCCCTGCTTGGGCATGGACACAGCGGAGAGAAACAAGGGTTGGTGCTGCCGTGGCTGCCACAGACCCAGAAAAGCTACTGCCAGGTTTGGGGCATGGTCTAGTTGTCGGGGGCGGATGGGAGCTCTGTTCTCCCAGCCTGTGTGAGTGTCGTGGCTGTTGCTCCATCCTCGAGAAAGCATGACGAGCTCTGTAAAGACCTGCAAAGAGAAGCTGCCACCCCTGACGCTCACTTGCTGGGTTTTTACACCCGACAGGCCTTCTTCCAAATCCCCTTTGAGGACTGTCAGAGAGGGGACGGACACTCTGCCCATCCCCAGGCAGTCTCCACGGCTTGGCTTGCACCTACCCCTGCAGGGACACCATGGGACGGGACAGGACAGGACTGGGTGGCTACCCCCAGGACTGCCCTGGCCACCCTTGCTCTCTGACCAGCTGCCTTGTACCTCGACCTGGAGGAGCTCCAAGTTCCTCTCTCCCCGCAAGCGCTCCCCGTGCATCTGGCCTTATCGCAGCTCTAATTGGCATCAGCGCCTGTAATCTCAGCCTCCAGCTGTTTGCTGTGTCTGGGGACCAGGAGAGAGCACTTCAGGGAATTAATTCTAATTATCAGGATGACATGCTCCGTGTCCTGCCTGGCAGGCAGGCTTGGCCCAGCTGTTCCAGGTGTGCAGTGCCAGCACTGAGCAGAGCAGCTCCTGACAGCTACCCAGCTGCCGGGGCTTCGTTTCGGCCGCATCCCTCTTGGTCAGGGGCCTGAAAGGACATCCCTTCCAGGCGAGCAGGAGCGGGCTTCCTGACGATGAGGGTGGAAGGAGGTGCGCTCGGAGGTGCTCGCTGCTCGCAGCCGTGCCTCTCCCCACCTGGGTTGCCTCGCACTTCTCCTCCTCCCAGGGAGGTTTTTCATAAGAAGTGGCTCTAATAAGCTCACTGAAGTTTTAAACCCAGTAGGGGCTCTTGAAGTGTATTAATTTGGTCTGCCCTGTGACACAGCCCCTTGTATTTCACCTGGTTGCCTCTGCGTGAGATCAATTATGTGACTTCCCGGAGTACAAAGCAGGCATCCACAGAAGCATCCTTTTGTCTCCAGGATAACAGAGACCGACAAGCCAACCCTTTTCTTTCCAGTTCCAGCCCCATAGCTAATCCCCACTACAAACACGCGAGTTTTCACATCTTACACGGATTTATCACTGCTTGCTGGAACGTTAAACGCCAAAAGATCCATTCAGTGTGCACACAGATTCCCTGCAGCTTCCTGGAGGGAGACTTGGGAGAGCTGGGAAAGCCAAGGGAGCCGTGCCCCCCTCGTCCCTCTCGCCAAAGGGTGACCTGAAGGGCACGATGCCGCCTCTGCCTCTCTTCTGGGAAATGCATTACAGGCAGATTGTAAAGCAGAACAGCTTTGCTGCAGATGATACTTTCACAGAGAACTCTGCCGCTAAATATGGCAAATAAAAGGAGCGGGATTTGCCTTAAAAGCTCTTTATTTTCCTGCCTTTGTTCTGAACCTGAAGATAGCCCCGGTGAGCTGTTGCCCAGCTATCAGGGTACCATTCAGCAGCCGGGTTGAGGCGCATCTGTGCTGAAACTCTGACAGGTAATTTTGTTCTCCTTTTCTATTTAAAAATTCAGCGCCTTGAGTGTGGAAAAATGACGGTGATAAAAAGTTCCCTGTCTGCTGGGCGACGCTGACAGATGTCTCACTTTGTAGCTTTCCTCAGCCTTTGGAGTGGCTCGCAATCCAATCCTCCAGTAGCTCCTCAGCCCGGGGGAGTCTCTGCGGGGCTCCCCGGGGCCCCTCGCCCGGCTGTCGGGGACCAGCCCCACCGCAGCCTCCTCAGCCAGCAGAGGCTTGCTGAAAACCGACTGCACTCATCGGTTCCCTGAGCCTGCTTTGAGAACATGCTCCAAAACACACCAGAAAGGCAGACCTCCCCTGCCTTGGGGACAGTGGGCTGTCACAGTCTCACAGGGGGATCAGGATGCCCTGCGAGCTGCATGTCCAAGCACAGAGAGGTTGTTCAGAACCACTGGCCACATCAGGCACTCTCCAGAGGTGCTCTGAAGCACTCGCTGTCCATCGCTTTGACGTATCTTCCTTTCCATGAAGGTGACCAATGACTCTGTACTTCGTCATCTTGTTTCCTTGCCGTGACATGAGATGAGTTCTTTGGATATGCCAACGTACCACGGACCTTCCTTCTCTCTTAGGACAGTTCCTCTTATCCAAGAAACGGATCGTGCCTAACTTTTATACCTGCCAACAGAATAAAAAGGGCATTTTCCTGCTAGACTTTGCTCTCCAGGGTTCCCTGCTCCCCTGGGGACACTGGCGCACAGCGAAGCTGAGTCAGGTAGCCCATGGCAGTTGGCCAGCAAGGAGCTGGCCCAGCAGGCCACAGTTTACAGCCCCCACGGGAGGCATTAGGGGCAGAGTGGCAGTGGGACCCGTGGGACTCTGCGACAGGGAGCAACGGTCTCTGTAGCCCGGGAGTTTGCAGTGGCTGAGCTCTCCTCATTAGTGCTTCGCCTGGGTGCTCTTTTTTGGAAGTTAAAATCCTTATTTCACATGAGTTCAATTCACTCCAGGATTAAACTGTCTCAGGTTTAAGGCACTGCTAGTCTGGAATAAGGGCGTCCACACTGAGAACTAAGTCATTCTGCACTAACCCCCAGGGAAAACCAAGATAATGATTTTAAATTAACTGTTAAAGTGAAACAGATAAATGGCATTAATCCCCGTGGGAAGGCAGGAGGCCTGCAGTCAGAGTTCGATCCCGCTGTCTGTGCTGCTCGGGTACTTTAAACACAACTAAATTAAGGTTATTCTGCCCACACAGTGTTTCGGTGCAGTTTCAGTCGTGCGCTTCAGGGCCTCCTTTGGCTAACTGGAGTTGATGTCTTGTAGTAAAAGCGTCTCCGTTGTAGCAGCTCCTCACTGAGCGAAGGCTGTGACAGCAGCCAGTGTGCCAGCAGTTGGTCTTTAGTTGGTCACCAGACCAGGAGAGCTCTGCCCAGGCAAAGGAAACCACCAAGCAAACCCGCAATACCAAGACATGGCATATGTGGGGTGGTTTGGTCCCCGTTTACTGCACTGGATAACACAAAACCTCCACGTCCAACCTTCCCAGCTGATGAGGGCATTGCCAGCGGAGCTCTGCGCAACCTGACGGGTGTGTGGCCGTGTTTGTGCCCACCCGAGTGCCGCACAAACCCTTCCTGAAGGAACGCAGGGATACAGGCAGAGCCTGAGGAGCGTGACACCCACCCCGTGCCGGTGGGTTTGGAGACAGACCTGGTCCCACGCAGCGCAGGTGAAGTGTCTCCTGTGCTACGCAGGATGGAGCTTGGTCTTCGTGCACTGATCTAAGTGCCTGTCAGAGCTGGCTCAGCTGGCAGCAGAAGGTTCTTGGATGAATCCACGGGCGTTGGGATCCACTGAGGATGGAAAACCTCAGCTGGTGATGGGACAGAGGGGTCCCACTGCTCAGCAGCTGCTGTTGGGATGGCGTTCTCGCTGGCTGTAGAGGGGACTTGGAAGCCACACCTCTGGAGCCAGAGCTGTGCCACCGCGGAGTTGTTCTCTTCCTCCTGCCCGAGAGGCAGCACTAATCCTGGGCGCAGGAGACTCCTCTGGAGGAGGAGGAGGAGGAGGCTGGGCTAAATTAGGCAGTGAAGGGCAAGGCGTTAATCCCGGCTTTTTTTTTTTTTTTTTCGGCAAAGCCCCGGGCTGGCAGCAGCTCGGTTACAAGCAGGGCTCGGACCCACGAAGGGGTAGGGGGGAGGGTCCTCACCTCGGGCACGGCTATCGGGAGGAGCGTCTCCCACGGGGACAACGCGGACGGGACACCGGGAACCCGCTCCTCGCCTCCCCCCTCCCCGGCACGGCCCCGTAAGCCGCTTGGTGACCCAGCGGGAGCCGCGGGGGCCGGGCCGGGAGGGACCGGGCCGGGAGGGACCGTCCGTTCTCTCCCGGGGGGCCGTGCGTTCGCTCCCGGGGGGCCGTTCCCGGCAGGCGGCGGCTCCGCCCCGCTCGGGGGAAAGTTTGGGGCCGTCGGGCCCGTCGGGAGCTGCGGCCGCAGGGGCTGAGCTCGGCTGGCGGCGGGGAGGGGGGGGGGGGGGGGGGGTTCCCATGCTCCGGGGCTGCCGGGGCAGCGGCTCCGGGCCATGGGGAACGGCAGCGCCGGGGCCGCGCCTTGCAACGGGACCGCGCTGCCGCCGCCGCCGCCTCCGCCGTCGCCTCCGCCGTCGCCGGGAGGACACAACGTCGCCGCCCTGGTGCTGGGCATCGTCCTCATCCTGCTGATCGTGGGAGGCAACGGGCTGGTCTGCCTGAGCGTCTGCACGGAGCGGGCGCTGAAGACCACCACCAACTACTTCATCGTCAGCCTCGCCATCGCCGACCTGCTGCTCGCCCTGCTCGTCCTGCCCCTCTACGTCTACTCCGAGGTGAGGATGCCCGGGGGGATGCGGGGGAAGTCGGGCCCTTTGCACCCGGGAATCCCGCGGGTGATGGGGCTGCGGGCTGGGATCGGCGGGACGCCGGATACCGAGCGGTAAAGGCGCCCTGGGGGGGGGGGTTTGTCCCCCCCACCTCCATCCTCCCGGTCCTGAGCTGCCACCGCCGCTGCGCAGCCCCCCCGGGGCATCCCCTGCCCCTCCCCGGGCAGCTGCCGGGATGCTTGTGCCGCTTACAGACCGCGGATTTATGCCCCCGGCACCGGTGCTGCCCGCAGCACGGAACGGCTGTGGAGGGACCGGCAGCCGGCTTAGGGCAAGTTCGTGAGCTCTGCCGGCGTCCTCCCTGTCACCGAGCTGCAAATGCCCCGAGTGGAGGGAGATGAGATGCCCCGGGCTGGGTCCCCAGCTCTGGGCCAGCAGCCCTGGGTGGCAACTCCCCAGGTTGCCATCGGCAGATGGTTGGGAAGGGATGGAGAGCTCCTGTGCGGTGCTCTGGTCCGGCATAAGGTGAGCAGGTTGTGGTGGGAAGGGAGGTCTTTAGCCAAGAAACAGGTTTCCATGTCAAGTTGAGGAAGGGGGAGCTGGTTTTTCAGGGAGCTAGATGGGATTGGGTCCCCCCACCTCATGGTCAGCTGCCTGCAGGGCTCCTCCCGGCAGTTCTCGGGTTCTCACAGGCTTGACACAGTGGTGTCTGTCCTGCAGAGCCCACCCTGCAGCTCTGGGTCAGGTTCTCTGGTCACCTTCACAGCCTGGTCACCTCCAAGACTGTGGCAGCTGAGGGAAAGAAAAACAGGAACTCCTGAGGCCGAGTGGTTTTGCAGCTCTGCCTCTGCAACAGGGAGATAAAGGTTTACTGACAACAGATTGATCGTGTCTGGGGGGATGTGTTGGACAGGGCTGAGGAGGCTCCTTCGTGCCCATTATCACCGGCCACTGGTCCCTGCTCCAGTGGCTGAAAGCGCCCAGGGGCCACACCAGCAGGACTTTTGCACCTGCCCTTGCAGTAGCTGGTGGTGTGGAATCAGGAGGAGTCCCCTTCCTTCCGGAGGTGGGGGCGGCCGGGATGCAGCCTTGTGCCCGGCGAGCAGCCCCCGGCAGCTGTAGTTGTTGGGGACTGGATGTGCTGGGTGCATGTGTCAGACAAAGCTTGTCTTTTCTGATAGCCACATGATTCGGAAGGCAGCGGCTTAAATCCTTCCCCCGGAGCAAAAGGGGACGTCCTGCGAGTGAGACCAGTGGCCTTCCCATCCTTGAAGGCAAACACAAGAGCACTCCAGCAGTGTCCAGGCGTTAGCATCTCCCCTTCTCTCCCACACCAGCGCCTCACTGGGAGGGACGTGTACTTTCTTAAGCAAGGCAGATTAGAGCTTAGGGTGCTTTTAGCCTCTCTGCCTGGTCCTAGGATTTTGCAGGACGTTGTGACCTCCCTGGAGACAGAGGTATTCTGCAGGGACAGGTTCAGCTGGGCACCTGGAAGCACCGGTGAAGAACAGGAGCATTGGATTCACTTCTCCCTTTCCTCTGCACTGACAGGAGCCCCCCGTGCTGTTTGCTGTTGCTGCTTTTGCTTTTCCCTTGTTAGCTCAGTGTTGGTGGTTAGAAAGCCTCTGATTTCATCATTTTTCTCAGCTACTCTTTTCTTCTAGGGGTTCCCTTTTTCTTCATTGCCTCTGTAAGCAGACCCCCCACACACACACGTACACATGCCAGGGTGGTTTTCTTTACCTCACAGGCTTGAGTTTTTCTAGCATGTGTAAAATCTGGGTTAACATACTCTGGGGCACCTCTGAAAATGCTGCCAACTGGACATGAGCATTGTGAGCCTTTCCTTGGTCATCACAGACAGCTCACAAATTCTGGATGCTGAGGCAGCCGGCGCTCAGCCCTGTGCGAGCTGTGGGAGCCCGGGCTGGCCAGCCCGTGCCGTAGCTGGGATGGTGCTTTGTGGGTTCACTGCCACAGCTCTTTTTGTTCTGAACTCTTCTTTAGAAGACTGCTGGAGGAATTTAACTTCTGAGGTGACTTCTGATAGCCCCGCAGAACAACAGCCCTCCCACGGGCACCAGCGGGGAGGGGATTCCTTCCTGTGAGATGTGGATTGTCCTTTGCTGCTCTTCACAGGAGCTGGAGCACAGTGGGAGAGGCCTTGATCTTGGCTGCTATTCCTAGTTGCTAAGACAGCTTATTCCGGTGCTTTTGCAGCATCTGTTGGCACATGGTCTCCTTTTGTGCTTCTGAAAGAGCCAGCATAGCTTCTTGTCACAGCTCAACTCCTAGTCCGTGGCGAGGACTCGGAGGACTCAGCTGCAGGGAGCCAGGTTGTCTGTTAGTTCTCTGGATGTCCCTTGTTCCCACCCGCGGGGCTGGAGGATTGCTGAGAGCAAGTGCTAGACAAGAGGGAATTGGTGTGGGAGGTCTCAGCCGGCTCTTTCCCAGACCGTTTCACAGTCACTGCAGCCTTGACTGGAACCAGAGCTTGGCTCAAGGCAGCACCTGGGGCCCTAATGAGGAAGACTCTTCCAAGGGATGCTACGAAGCTGGTCTTCCATAAATCCAAACGTTGCTGTCCTTTGTCAGCCGTGATCCTCCACCATCTGAGTCACCAAGAAGCACCCTATGGATGGGAAGGGAAGAACCATCAGCTTTCCAGAAGCATCTGTTTCCAAGCTGACCGGCTCCTGAGGCTGCGGAGGTGACCTCCTGGCAGGGCAGTGCTTACGGCCAGTTTCTCTTTCGCAGAAATACCAAAGGAAAAGCAGCTGAACTTCTGTGCCCTGCTCATTCCTCACTCTGCTGGGAGTGCTGCTTTGGATGGAGGGGGGTTGGTGCTGCTTGCTGTGCTAGTGATGGCAGAGGGGCCGAGCCAGCGGGCTCATCAACCATCAACCTGCTGCCAGTAAGGCAAGGATGGTGGGAAGCAAGGGACAAGGAGGTGGCCTGGGGTGATCCCGGGGTCCACAGTAATTCCCTGGGAACAAAGCCCTGCATCGTGTGAAGAGAACCAGGAGGTGCCAGAGTCTGCCTGGAGCATTGCTAGCTCTGAAGATGCGGGTTGTTGCTCCCCCGAGGCAGTGAGGACCCAGGAAGAGGCAGAGCTACCAGGGGCTGTGGAGGTGCTGCAGATACCACCAGGCTCTGAGAGGCTTTGCCCTCTAGAAACCCGCGTGGAGCTGCGTGGCTACGAAGGCTCAACCCTTCCTCTGCCCGAAGGCTCTGTGGCGATGCCAGGAGCCACAGCCGCAGGACACACGGTCCTCAGTAACTGGAGGCATTCCCAGCAACTGGGGCAGGCGTCAGGCTGAGCACCTTCCGAAAGCAAACCTCCTTCCTACCTGCCCCGCTCTGCAAACTCTCTGCTCGGCTCGCTCTGTAATCCTCCCGGGCTGTGAAAGTGGCCTGATCCTGATCCAGGAAGCTGGCAGGAGCCGGCTGAGGCAACGGTTACATAAACACCTCGGCGAGATCTCTCTAATTGATTACGAAAAAGAGGAAACTGCTTTATCAGATCAGCGCGGTCACCCGGCTCCTGCCGCTGCGGGCAGAGGAGGCTTCCCCAGCGGGCGCTGCCTCGCGGCCCCGCAGAGCGACGGAGCCACCGGTGCCAAGGACACCAGCGGAGTTCTTGGGGGGGACGATGCTGCTCCGGGTGCCAGGGTAGCACTGGTGGAGAAAGGTCCCTTCGGCAGCGTGCCGCCTGCCTGGGATGCGGCTCTTCTGGGGAGAGAGCAGAGCTCTACCCTCCAAAGCTGCTGCGGCTCTCTGTGAACTCCCGTCATCCTTTTTTGCAGAAGCCTTGGGGAACCTTAGAGCTGAGGGGGAAGTAGGTGTTGTTCTCAGCTGGCTGGTGGCCGAGCCACCCCTCTCTGCTCGAAGCTCTGGGGAGGGGACACAGACCAGCAGGTACAAACCAGCAACAGGGGTTTTATTTCCAGGGACCGATAAAGGAGGGGAGGTGTCTTTGGATCTTGGGCCCCTGACATTTCTGGTGGGCGACCGGGCTTGTCACCTCTGAGAAACCTTGCCCCCGATGATTTAAGTCAGGAACGGGCGTTGGAGCGGACGCGAGGCCACCTTCCTTTCGTGTCCCGCTCTCTCCCCTTGCAGGCTGCGTTCTGTCTTCTGGAGAACGCAGCAGCCATCGAGGCTCGTGAGAAAAGAGCTCAGTCAGCTTCTTGTGGGCACTTGGGCAACTCTTTGGCTCTGGTGCCGGACTTTGCTCCCTTGCAAGGATTGCTCCTCTTGCTGGTTGGTGCCGTAACCTTCTCAGCAGGCCTGGGCTCCTAGGATTAGCACTGCCAGGCTCCGTGCTGTGCGCTTGAGCCAGGGCCGTGCCAAGGGCAGGCGGGTCCTCGCTCAGGAACTCACCTGGGCCTCTCCTGGTGCAGCTGCAGGCATCACTGCTGCCTGCGTGCCTCCTTTCTGATGCCATCACCACCAAAGACCAAGGGCTCACCTCGTGCTCTCTGCTTTTCGGTGAGCTGGTTTGCAGGGCTGGCAAGGGAGGCAGGAGTGAAGCTGCTGTTGAGGAGCACGTGGCAGGATGGAGGCGAGAGCTGTTATCGCAGGAAACAGGACGGGAACCATCGCCCCTGCCCGGGCTCGTGCCCTCGGGAGCGCTGCTGATCCAAGAGCCTTTCTGCCATCAGGCTCAGTTTGCAAGAAGGCAGATTTGTTTCCTTACAAATCCGCTGTGCTCAGGAATAGGGACACGACCGAGCTGGGAAGGCAGCCTGCAAGGGTGTTGGAGAAGCCAAGTCTGTCTCCACCACCCTATAAAATCTTATCAGTCACCTCTGTGTGAGAAGCAGCTGGAGCCGTTCCCCCTCTGCACCCAGCGCTCGGTCAGCACCGAAGCACCGTTCCCAGTGAGCTACTGGTGTCCCGCAAGAGACCACAGTGGCCACCTTCCTGAAGCCCTCTCTGCCTGCCACCGAGCGCTGAGCCACGGGCAGAGCGCGTGAGCTCCCTGCACTTCTCCAGCCTCTTCCCAGAAGCGATGCCCGGAGGTTCTGGGGGGTTGGGGCTGCTTGACGTGCCCACCCTCACCCAGGCTCAGCCTCTGTCTCCTCCGGCGCTGTGCTGAGCGAGCCACGGGCCTTTGAAAAGCCGTAGCAGGGAGACTGGCCCGGGGGGTCACAGTTGCAGCTTCATTTTCCTCTGTGGCAGAGGCCGGTTCCGCACAGAGCCCCATCCGCCCTGCCGCTCGTCGCCTTCTCCGAGAAGAGGAAGGGGCCTCGTGCTGAAAAAAAAGAGGAGAAAGCCAAAAAAGCTGCTGAAAGTGGAGCTGCTCTGGAGCACTTCTTAAAGGCGGCTTGAGCCGTTTATGATCCCTAAAGCCCTACACTGTGTACCTTGACGGGCTAATCTTCTGCAGCCTCCTCTAATTAGGTGCCTCTTAATCACATGACCCAGCAAAGCCAGCTACGCCTCTAATCCAAAGTCACTCGTCCATCAGAGAGGGGCTTGGCACATCTTGCCAAGGTGGGCAGGTCAGAGATGTGGGATGTTGGGCTGTCCTCTCCCGGCACCTTCCCCCAAGGTGGGGAAAGGGAAGGGTTTGGAGCATTTCACAGGATGTTGGAAGGGACCTCAAAATATCATCTAGTCTGACCCCCCTGCCAGAGCAGCTCACACAGGAATGCATCCAGTTGGGTTTTAAATGTCTCCAGAGAAGGGGACCCCACAGCCTCCCTGGGCAGCCTGTCCCGAGTGCCCAACTTGAACCTCACGGCAGCGGCCGTGTCCTCTGAAGGCGCTGCTGCTCCTTCCCAAGATCAATCAGTTCCCCAAAAATCACAAACAAGGTTTGAAAACCGCAGCCCCACAATCAAATTTTCTCTCCCATAATCTGAACTGAACCTGTCAGGATCCCAGTGAGCTTGGCAAGAAGCTGAGGATTGGGGTTTTTTTGGTGATTCATCTCCCAGATCGAGTTCGATCTGTGCAGGAGAAGAGGCTGAAGGAAGCGTTTGGGTCTGAATGCAGCCCTGCCCCGGGGGGTCGGGCTGCCTCTCAAGGAGGGGGCTGTAGAAAAATAACCAGATGGTTTTTTCAGGGTTTGGCTTTGGCTTTACAGCTCTGGTGGCCCTCATCCTGCGTGTGCCATGGTTCCTGGGGGGGCTGCTCTGGCAGGGCCGGGGGGTTTGCAGCGTTGCCCAGGGCTCCACATGGCAAATAGAACCAGAGCCCGATGCTCAGCATCTAGACAGGAACGAGGCTCTACGTGAACAAATCTACACCCTCTGCCCAGGGTCGGGCTCTGCAAGCGCTGGCTGTCACTAGGGGTTTGCTCCGGGGAGCAGCTGGGGAGCAGCGGTGGAAGTGCCGCTGCCCGGGCCGTGTGCTGGGCGCTGCCGGGCACGGCCGCACCGCTCCCCAGCGCGGGCGTCTCCTGGGAGGATGCGTCTCCAGTTTGCTCTCCAGCCTCTGTGACCCGTGTGCGAGCGCCGGGAGGTGACACCTGCTTCCCTGGGTGCCTTGCTCCTGCCTTACTGGGGCTGAACCAATTCCCTTTTCCCTCCTTCTCCTGGTTTTAGAGCTGAAGATGCTTTTTTGCATCTCCAGGCTCTCCGTTCTTGGTGGCCATCTCCCCGGGTCCCAAAGAGCTCGTTAGGGAGCTAATCAAAAACATTTACAGGAAACATTTCAAAGCCCCTATCTATGCACAATGGACACGAATATGTTCAGTATCCTCAATTAGAGCAATATGTAATATAGAGCTTATTAGCACACATACGTACACTATATATCATTTTGTAGGTCTCTGCCTTCCATATAAGATAGGAAGAAGGGTTTAACGAGTCCTGACCTATTCAGGTGCTCCCGGCCCCTTCCCTTCCGTTGACCCTTCTCCAGCAGGGGTCCCAGCACCCTGGAGAACCAGTGTCCCCCAGTCCACAGCCAGTGTTGACAAACCCCAGCCCCCCCGGCTTCTCCTGGCTCTGGGGGGTTTCTGGGCGTTGCTGGGGACGCGGGAGGTTAGCTTTTTGTTCACCAACACCTTTGGTGGCACAGAAACAACTCCTCCAGGTGATACGGCCGGTGCCACAGCTCCAGTGCCGTCCCCTCGCTGGTGGCTTCGCCTGCAGCTCTAGAGGGGAAGAGGAGAACGTGTCCGATGTGGCCTCAGGGGGCTGTCCTGGCACCGTAGTGTGACGGAGTGAAGGGGCTGTGGGACCCTCAGAAATTGTTTGCAGCCTCTGCCACCAGCACCCTGCCCCAGTGCCACCGGCCTGATGGTCACTGGGCTTGATCCTCCAGCCTGGGCAGTGCCACAGAGTCCCCACGAGCTCCGGCGCCGGGTGGTTCCCCTGTCCTGGAGCTGGCCCGTGTCATTTTAAAGGGGATGGGACGTGGCATCTGCTGACCCCGGGGATCTTTTCAGTTCCAGGGAGGCGTGTGGTCCCTCAGCACGGTGCTGTGCGATGCCCTGATGACCATGGATGTGATGCTGTGCACGGCCTCCATCTTCAACCTGTGTGCTATCAGCGTGGATCGGTGAGTGCCTTCCTCCTCCTCCTCCTCCTCACATTGGGGATGGAGAACTGCGTCCTGGCATCGCACTGCTTCCACACACATCCCACCAAGGGTCTGCACCCTGCTCTCCCCTCAGGAGCGTGTTCCACCCTCTACCATCAGCCCCCAGCACCAGCTCCTTGTCCCGTCAGCACCCACAGGAGCACAATGGTGTGGTGAGGCCAGGACTGTCCCTTTGGGTGCTCTTCTGCAGGGGGAGGCTGGTCCTAGCCCAGGGAGTAAATGAATGGGAGGGGAGGACAGTGGCAGGCAGCTCTGGGACCGATGCCCTTATGTGACCACCAGACTGACTCCCCTCTGTTGGCAGGTTCATCGCCGTTTCCATCCCGCTCAACTACAACCGGCGGCAAATCGACCTGCGGCAGCTGATCCTCATATCCACCACCTGGATATTCGCCTTCGCTGTCGCGTCCCCCGTCATATTCGGCCTCAACAACGTCCCAAACCGGGACCCCAGCCTGTGTCAGCTGGAGGATGACAACTACATCGTGTACTCCTCCATCTGCTCCTTCTTCATCCCGTGCCCCGTCATGCTGGTGCTGTACTGTGCCATGTTCCAGGGACTCAAGCGCTGGGAAGAAGCCAGGAAGGCCAAGCTGAGGGGCAGCATCTACGGGGCCAACAGGAAGCTCTACCACCCCTCGACCTTCATCGAGAGAGCGTCGAGCGGGCTGGAGCCAGAGCAGTGCAGCCCCTACGCCCGCTCTGACCCCCCCAGGGACTATGTGCTGAGCAATGGGATCCAGACTGTCTCCTACCCGCACCTCCAGTACCCCCCGCACCCGGGGCACCGGCGGAAGCGCGCCAAGATCAACGGCCGGGAGCAGAAGGCCATGCGGGTGCTGCCGGTGGTTGTCGGTGAGTGGCGGTCGGGGATGGTTGGGGAAGGGGGGGGGGAAGGACCCCCATAGGCCTGGCAAAGCGGGGACACGCTCTGGAGGCTCCCACCGCCCCAGGGGTGCTGAGGCAGCGATGAAGTATCATGCTGAGAACCAGGCTGTCCCCGTCCTGGAGGGACAGAGAAAAGCCACCTCCCTCTTGTTCCACGTCTCTGGTCCTCCTCCCTCTCTGTCATGCACCCACGGGACACCCCGTCCACGGGGCACCCTCCCCTTGTACCTGTGCACCAGCCTGGATGTGGCTCAAGATGCTTCCGTCCCCGTCACTCGTTGAGAGGGGGTTTGTCCACCGAGCATCTGGGTGTCCCTCTGAGGCAGACAGACCCCAGCCCTGGGAAAGGCGCTATGGACAGCGTCCAACCTCCAGCCTTCAGGGCAGATTCGTGGCTCCCGATACCTTAAATGAAAATCCAAACCATCACTTATGAACCCTTCTTAACGTCCACATCACGTTCTCTCTTTAATCTCCCCCTGGCAGGTGCTTTCCTCTTCTGCTGGACACCCTTTTTTGTGGTCCACATTACCAGAGCTCTCTGCAAGTCCTGCACCATCCCCACGCAGGTCACCAGCACTGTCACTTGGCTGGGTTACGTCAACAGCGCGCTCAACCCCATCATTTACACCGTTTTCAACGCCGAGTTCAGGAACTTCTTCCGCAAAGTCTTGCACCTCTTCTGCTGAGCCCAGCGGCACCGCCGGCGAGGGGCGACCAGGCTGGTTTTTGTATAGCCCATTAAAGATCTATTTCTGCCTAGGGGCCGGTGTCCTTGCTGGGGAGGAGGGAAGGAGAGGTGGCAGCTACAGGTGGCTGTCCTGGAGCAGGGTCCCGCGGGATGCTGGAGCTGCGTTCAGCCAGCTCTGGGCCTGCCCTGGCTGCTGGGGGGGGTTAACAGGGCTGTGAGATAACACAGATGGAGTCTGGGGGGAAAAGAGGACCCTAAGCTCATTTCCTTGAGGGTGTACCTACCCGTGCAGCCTCCTTTCCCTGGCTGTTTTTAAATGCAAAGATGCAGAATTTTACCAACAATTTACTCGTGTTTGACACGGGGACGCCAAGGTCCTAAAAAAAACCCACAACCCCAAACAGGACGCCCCTGCCCCGTATTCCCCATTTAATTTCACTTTAGGTGCAGCGATGTTATTGCTCCTTCTCCAGCGCTCCGCACCACAGCGTACCAGAAAACAACCCTTTCTCCCTCGCAGCACCCCGGGCGTGGTGGCACCCCGGGCATGGTGGCACCCTGAGTGGCCGTGGGGAGCAGCCGCTGCTGGGCTCCGAGGATGAGGAGGGAGAAACAATGCTGATTGCACTTACCGGCTGTCTTCGGAGTAACGGCTTTCGCACAGGCCCGCTGCTTCCCGAGGGGTAATTTGCTTCGGAGCACAAGGAAGAAAGCGCTGCCGGGGGATCTGAAGCTGTTTGTTGCCTAAGAGTAAGAATTGCTCCATCAAGGTATCAACAGATACACACCATCGATTCCCACGGTGATTGCACTGTAAATTCTGGAGCTCTGCAGCTTGTCCCACACTCCCGGGCTCTGATGGGAAGCTCCCTGGGAGCTTTAACTCCAGATGACTCATACCTACAGTTTTATCCTTGAGGAAAGTTGCTCCACTCCCTTCCCCGTGGCTTCTCCCCCCCAGTAAAGTGCAAACTCAGGCTGTAGCCCAGGCCCAGCTACACTCGGCCGCGAGCTGTGCAGGCAGGGCCGTGTGAGCTGCTGCCCCGTCAGCCCCAAGTGCGAGCAGCACGAGGGCATGAGGTTGGAGGCAAGAAACCCCTCAAACGAGCCGTGTGGCCGTAGGCTCCAGCGCTTTTCCATTCACCTTTAAGATGCAATCGGCATTTAGCAGTGTGAGATGAACCATGCCTAGTGAAGTGGGACTCAGGGGTCACCCCTCCCGGAGCTGGACAATCGACCTCCTTGCCCACCGATACAAAACTGGAGCCCATACAGATGGGAGCAGTAACCCCGGAGAGCTGTTAGCCTGGAAACCAACCACAGCAGAGCGTGTCCACGGGGATTCCTCCAGCCTGCAGCATTAACCTTCAAGTGCGAACAGAGGCGCTTCATGAGCCTAAATTAGTCCATTAATAATTGATTCTGTTGCAGCGATCAAAGAAATATCTTCCTAATGCTCACCGCTGCTGTCGTTAGCACCCAGGAAAGGCCCTCACCAGGGGTTCGATCAGATCTGGCCCACACCAGCTCCTGGCACCGTGCTGCAGTGGTCATCCATCCATCCATGCACCCATCCAACCACCCATCCATCCACCCATCCTCCCTCCCTCCCTGTGCTGCCATGGAACCAAAGGGCACCGCTGGGCACGCTCGTGCTTTCACTGCCTTTTATTTACCAAGATGTTATTTTGCACTTCTATTCAAGTGCAGAAGCTCCGCCGTGTTCCCAGTTTGCCCAGCACAGAAGGAACACAATAAAATGACAAAAGTCCTTCCAAGGGCACACGAACAAGTTGTCCCGACTTTTTCAAGGCAATTAAATAACCCGGATGAAAGTTCCGTTTCCTTTCACAAAGGAGAGGTAGGGAGCCCGTGGAGAAGGGAGCGCCGCACGTCTCACTGCGGCCCCTGCTCTGGGTCCAGCTCGGGATGACGGGACCACTGGGCTCCGGAGCGTGGAGGTCCTGCTGAAGTCAAAGCTCCCCTAGGCCGGGGTGGCTGCGGCTGCCAGGCCGCCGGCAGGGGTGGGGGGCTGTGCTCTCCAGGCGAGCTTTTCAGAGTCTGGTTTTCTCCGAGTCGCTGTCACAGTACCAAAAAGCGCTTCGAGGGCCGAGCCAGCCGGCCGCGCGCTCGGGGAGCGGGGAGAGGTAGGAGCGCTCAGACGGTGACCTTCTCTATCACGCTGTCTGCCACGTGCACCTCGTCGGCCTGCACCGTCACGGCGGCTGCCTGGCCGCAGGCGTGCTGGTGGTCCTTCCAGTCCTGCCGGGAGAGAGCAGAGCGGGACAGGGGCCGTGAAGAGAAAAGAAGGGGCCTGTGGGAAGCGAGGGGCCCGCGAACGCACAGGGGGCCCCGGCAGAAGGGCTCCTGTTTGAGGAGCACCTTCTCCAGCACGGGTGGGCTACAGCAGGTCCCTACTGCTCGTCCAAACGAGGCCAAGGATGGACAGGAGAGGAACCATGCACCGGGCCAGCATCAGAGGTGGGCACAAAACAGGCAGCGTGCTGCTTCTCAACCCACAGCCAGCCCAGGCCAGCGATGGTGGCAGTAAGGTCAGGGAACATGGACTAAACCAGAGTCAGACCCTTGACTTACACCCTTTCCTGAAGGACAGCTCATGGCCAGCTGGTGATCCCGAGGGACAGTGCCCTGCGAGGGCTCTCAGCTCAGCAACGCAAGGGAGAGGAACGTGACTGCTCCCAAGAGCAGCCCACTTGAACTTAGAATTGTCAAATCCCAGGCTGGTTTGGGTGGGAAGGGACCTTCCAAGGCCACCCCATCCAACCCCCCTGCAGGGAGCAGGGCCATCTGCAGCTAGAGCAGGGTGCTCAGAGCCCCGGGCAACCTCCCCTGGGATGGTGCCAGGGATGGGGCAGCCACCACCTCTCTGGGCAGCCTGGCACAGGCTCTCCCCACCCTCAGCACCAACAATTTCTCCTGCTCTCCAGCCTGAATCTCCCTCTTGGAGTTCCAACCATCCCCCCTTGGCCTGTCCCAACAGGCCCTGCTCAAAAGTCTCTCCCCATCTTTCTCAAGTGCTGCAAGGCCCCCAGGAGGTCTCCCCTTGGGAAGCCTTCTCCTCTGCAGGCTGAACCCCCCCAGCTCTCCCAGCCTGGCTCCCAGCAGAGGCTCCCCCAGGGTCACACAGCCCTCTCCGCGCAACACAACCTGCAACTCACAAACGGGCTGGTACCTTCCGCTGGCAGAAAGTGGAGCAGTAGTTGACCTTGTGGCATCCCGTGCACTCGTTCGTTGCCTCCCGACCGCAGTTGACACAGGACTGCTGTGGAAACGGGCAGCAAAGCGACCACGTCAGAGATAACAACGAGGAGGAGACCACCGACGTGTAACACAGCACGTACAGGCCACGCACAGGCGAGTGACACCCGAACCACAGGCAGGGGTAGAGGGTACCCAGAGGTCAGCGACACCCCTGCTCTGCCAGGTTTGAGAGGCAGGTGTGGTTGTTGGGTTGGTTTATAATCCTGCAGGTGTCTGAGGGAGGGCCTGAGGAAGGGGAGCAGGAGCGAGGATGGGACCCTTCGGTTTAACCTTTCCCTGTTCTTAGGGAGGAGAAAGGGATCGCACCCCATGGTCTGGGCGGGATGATTCTGTGGCTCTGGGACTACACGAGCATCACCCCAGTGTGGAAACAGAAGACACAGGAGTAAAATTAGGGAGGCTGTAACAGGAGCAGGGACTGAACCCAGAAGCGAGGTGAGCTGGGACACACAGACAGCAAATCACACCTGCTTTTTAAAGGATGCTTTCCTGTCTCTTGCTTTCATCTTACATCAGTGACATCAATTAACATAACCTCTATATTTAGGTGGAAATAACATTGAACCACCACAAAAAGCAGCACTTCAGAGAGCATTCTGTTTCCAGCTCATTAAATTACTGACAAGTCATTAGCACGTCAGAGCGGCAGCGCGAGGCCGTGGCAGGCGCTTCTCGGCTGTGAGTACCGCCGGTGTCTGTAGTTCCACCAGCCCCTTCTCTCTTTGGAGCACAACCACGCGACCAGTCAGCACCCTGATTAACACCCAGCGCCCTGATTAACACCCAGCTCATCACACCATCCGCTCGCCTCTTAACGAGGGGCCTACAACTAAGAGTTGGTGTGGCCGAGCTGTGTTTGTATTCCGGGTGTACAGCCGGGGACTCGGGCCACCAAGAAGGGGCTTGAAGCTGCTCTCTGGGTCTTGCAAAGTTTGTCCCAAGGAGATAACTGGACTGAGGCTGGTCAGAACCTGTGCAGTACTGGGAAGTGTTGAAAATACACCGTGCGTGTGCCTGGAGACCTTGGAAAGTCCACTGAATAACACATCCAGCTGCGAGGGCTTGAGTCACGGGTCCTGAGCTGAACCAACCCAACCTCCCCTCCCAAAAGCCAGTGGGAATGAAGCCACGTCACAGCTCACAGGACAAGGAGGAAGAGTCTCCTTCCTTCACGCCTCGGTGACAGCCATTAGAGCTGCCTGGCGGGGTGAGGCTGCCTCTTTCAACTGCATCTTCCCATGGAACAAGGCAAAGAACAGAAGACTCTTTGTGAAGTAGGAGCCATCCCCACCTTACCTTGATGATGATTTCCGTTTTCCCATCCACGTCTTCTGGCTGTTGAAACAACTGGCTCTGGTACTGCTGCAAGGGAAAACACACCAGGAGTGTCACTTCACAGCTGGCTGAAAGGGGTGGAGAAAGGTGTCCTGTGCAGAAGCTCCTGACACCAAGCTGGCTGCTGGCAAGCCCAAAGCTGCAGCTGGAGCGGAACCTCGCTCTGCCCTGACAGGAGAGGGACACTGGGCCCGTAGGTGGAGACAGATGAGGAACCTAGTGAGAAAATGGCCTGAGGTGACCAACTGCCAACCAAACCCAGCATTCACTCAACGGCCCCTCTCCCCTCTCCAGCCAGCCAATCACTCCTTCTTCAAACTGGTGACTTCGTCGCCCCAAGGGAAGCACAACCCCCATACAGGAGAGCCTAAGAAGTCAGCACAGGAAACGTGAGTTAATGCCAAGGGAATCAGGCCAAGTGCCATCTTCTGGGGACAAAGTTTGGGTCATGCCCAGTGCCTCACATCCACTAACAGAGAAAAGAGCCTGGCGGGATGGCTCAAAAATAAAACAGACAAAATGAACACAGCCAAGACTTCAGAAACAGCATCAACCATAATAACCATTTTAACTCCTTTTAACAGAGGCAAAAAAGGGCTCCCAAACAGCGTCTGAAGGCAGCAGCCCTCGGGAGGGGACTTCTAAAGGGTGCTGCAGACCTGCTTCAAACCAGCTCCCAGCCAGCTGGGTGCTGCTCTGCCTGTGGCCGTGCCATGCTCAGCCAGGAGACAGGAGCTCCAAGCCAAGGACATTCAAAACCAGTCCCGATTTATCTGCTAACCCCGGTTTAAATTCATTGGGAACAAGCTAAAAAGTATGAAAAAAGCCAAAGGCCCACCTTCGGGCAAAGCAGGGTTATCCAGGAGTGAGTACGACCCAACATAAGGAGATTAAAGGCTTAATTTACAGGTGTCTCTATGACCTGACATCACCATAGTTATTGTCCTGTGAAATCACAACCTTCAAACCCTTTCTCTTATCACGACGCAAATTCAAACTAAAACAGCTCCAGGGGGTTGAAGGCAGAGGCAGGAAAACCTCCTGCTGCAGACTGCAAGGGTGCGACTGGCTTCTGCTGTCACGTGATGGACAGGCAAGACTGGGCTCACGAGCATCCCAGTGCTCCCAGTAAAGTGCAGGCAAAGCATGCATCAGGTGTATGGAAATCTCCAGCAAGCTGGAGATGTGTCCTCTGCCCCAAGAATCAGCCCTGGCACGTCTCGGGAAGAAAAGGGTGTTGATTCTTGAGGGCACGGTTACCGTCGGCGAGCACCGGCCGCGGAGAGCTGGACTCGCCGGACCGAGCGTGGCTAATCCTGCTCTGCAGGGAGATCACCAATGAGAGGGACAATGTCCAGCCACTGCTGTCCTGCTCTGAGCCAGGGCAGCTCTGCCACCTCTGCTGATGGAAAGTTCACCTTTAACCCCTTCTGCCTCCTTTCAGCGGTCCCCACAGCGAGCCCTCTGGCTCTGCACTGCCCACAGTGGGAAGGGTTCAAGCCATGAAGCAGCTACGGAGGAAGAAAAGGTGGGATGGAGAGAGGATCAAGGCAGAAACACCCAGACCTTTCACAAAAACAGCTCCAGAAAACCAGTAACCTCCAATTAGCAACTGGTTTCGCCGACACTTTGGAGTACGCAAGCTGTTGCTTCCCTGCTACAGCTACATTTCCCAAATGCCCGACCTTTTTTAGGTTGATTCCATACTCTGAATTGTTTTAATCTCTCTAAAAAAGAATTCAGACAGTCCAGCTGTTAGCTGATTTAATCTTCCACCTCGTTTTCAACGGGGCCGGGTTCCAAACGCAGCCGAAGGTTATCCAGAGAAGACTATTCCAATTTAAACCCTCGTCAGGATTTCCACACCGATTCTCTGCAATTCACACGGAGCTCAACACGTGGCCTGCACGTCTTCGTGGCCTGCAGTCTTTGTGGCCTGCGTGTCTTCGTGGCCTGGACGTCGCCTTCGCGGCCTCCCGGAGCTGGCAAGTCAACCATCCCCATCCAGAGGTTTATTTGACAGAAGCACTGGCTTAGCGCCCACTCAGCAAGAGGAGCTGGGCACGGCACACAGACCTCTCTGCACAAGGTTTAGGACATCATCATTGCTTCAACCATCAGCCACATCTGGAGCAAAGTCTGAGAGAGCTCTGCTTATTAATTGAGTTCTCGTCGTCAGCAGGCACGCGAGGTCCTGGAGACAGCAGACCCAAAGGGAAAGGGAATTTTCACCACTTTCTCAGACTCTAGAACAATTCTGTATCAAAGGGAATTGCTGCAAGAGAGATATTTTCAGGAATGCCGGAAGTGTAGAGTGCAGGTTTATGAATTGCCCTCGTTTTCAGGACTTCCTATCCCTAGTTACCTGGGAGAAGAGACCAACACCCACCTCACTACAACATCCTTTCAGGTTCAGATTCAGGATCCAGAAGCTGGCAGAGAATTGCTACTTGGGTATTAAAAAGACCAGCACCGGGAGGAAGTGGTTTTTTGGGAATCCAGAACGGGTGAGGTACCCATTCCACAACACGAGGGGCAAGACACCCGGCTTGTGTAACTGGGGATGGAGTAGTTACTGAGAGAGGGGCTTCCTCTGGACACAAACACGCGTTCAGCCCGGCCTTCTGAAGCCAGCACTTTCATCTGTGCACAGGAATGATTTTAACTCCCGTTCCTGGAGCAAGAGGAAAATAGAACAGCACTGAGGTGAGCTGGCTTTGGATCAAAGAGTAGAGGGAAGAGACTCTGAACAACCACTCCAGAAACCACCGTAAGGATCAACAGGAGGGAAGACAGCACGGGAACTGGGAAAAGGGCAGCGTGTGAAGTTAAACAAAGTCAGGCAAGCAGCTCTAAACCGCAGCCGAGCTTCCAAGGTCTCGGCATCCCACGCTCTACGCAGCCTTCCAGCAGCAGGCAGCCCAAACACGGAGAGAGTGGCAGCAGCACCCGCTCTGCCCAGGAGGAAGGCAGGGATGAAGGAGCCTCTCAACGCGTCGCACACCTGCACAGCAAGGCTGCAGCGCACAGACGAGCTTAGCAGAGACACCGTGGCAAAGCACATCAAAGAGGCTGCAAGGACCGTCAGAGGGGTTCTCAGTTCTCAGCAAAGTCTTCCCACACACCTCTCTTCAAGGTCTCCCGCCGCACGAATTCAGTGGAAAGCTGCCGTTAGCAACAACGCCGGCGGCAACAGCAGGCGGGGTGTGCGTGGGAAGGGAGGTCACCGGCTGATGACAGCGGCACCAGATTCCCAGGACGTTGCCCCCCCAGCTCTCTCCTGCAGAGATCTGGGGGAGGAGGGGAAGGCATTCAGCAGAGCACGGAGCCAGATTCGGGGTGCACGCAATGAGCCGCTGTCAAGAAGAATGCAGGGTCCCTACCATGCACCACTTAGAGAGAAGAAAAGCAGGAAGAACAGGGTGGCCCTTGTGGACAACCCCTTGCAGAGGAGAGCAGGGCCACCGGGCACAAGCCAGCCCAGTAACACCAGCTGGCCTTGCAGCCTCCACGCAGGACTCGTGCCAGATCAGCTTTGCTTGCGCAGCGCTCAGCAAGACACCGCTCAACTTCACTGCTTCTCTTCCCCACCTCAGCTCGCTGTCCTTTTACCCCCTGCCTCCTGGGGCCATTGAAAGCCTCTTTGACAGCCCCACTCCCTTGCCATGTAAAAGCAGCCAGGGCACAGCTGAATGCTCACCAGCTTTCCTACCCCAGGGGCCAGTGCCCACGGCTCATCGCTTCAAGGCCGGCTGATGGGAGAGCTCAGGACTCCTAACACCAAAGGGTTTGTACAACGGGCCTGCGACCACAGCTCCTGGAATCCCAGTGCTCTACCCCTTCCCCCAAGGCACGAGTAACTCCGAAGGTTTTCTCTTGGCACTGCCACTCGAGGCACTACGAAACAACTGCCAAGGGCCACCTCTGTCCGCAGCGGTGCCGAGGGGCACGGTACTGCCCTGCTCAGCATCCAGCCCAAAGGATGCCCCTGGCCGAGCCGTCCGCCTCCTCTGCCACAGTTACCTCTTTCCTCTCCACGTCGGCTTGAATCTTGGCTTGCGTGACGGCGGCCTCGCGGAAGGAGGAGCTGGCCTGCTTGGCCTGCTCGATGAGAGTCTTCAGCTGCTGGGCGGTGTTGAGCAAGGAGTTGACCATCTCCTCCAAGTACAGCCAGCTCCGCTGCTCCGTCACCTCCAGCCCGTTCACCACAGAAGGGGATATGGCTTTGGTGGGCGTCGCGGGGGGCACCGCCAGGGCAGGGAGAGAGGTTAACACTGGATATAAAGAAAGAAAAAGAGTATGTAGAGAATCAGGGCATTTCACTTCATAAACTGTGTCTGGGGGGTGTTGTTCTTTGGTTGCTTTTATTAAAAATACAGTCTGCAAAAATTCCCAACCCAGCAATGATTTTTGCTCACCAGACCCACACTCTGTGACCTGACCTGCAGAGAATCCTCTGTGCAGAACAAGCCCTTGAGGTCCTCTCAAACCCAGAGGACAGAAGAACAAGTTCTCCCAGCCCCACTGTTTATTCTGGGAAGGAATTAACACCTCCCAGCACCGCTGCAAGAGAGGCACAATTGAGCAGTGAAAGCAGCATTCCCAGGGACACCTCTGCCACTCCATGTGGAAAATCCCCTCCCCATTTACCGAGGTGCCGCAGCCGTTACATTTTCCTACCCTGACCATAATCTGAGCAGTAACTGCAGCTTGTAGGAAGCCACCAGAACAGAGCTAAACTCCCATCCTGGTACCTTAATCACACTGTCCTTGAACTTAACCCACCTTAACTACCAGGACTCTGCAGTTCTCCCTTTCCCAAAGCCTGTGGGAAATCTAAATCTTCTGAAGTCCTAGAAACCCACCAACAACTGTCTCTGCTTTACCTTTGCCAGCGCCTGGAAAAGCAGCAGTGACTGTGCCACTAACACATCTACTTCTCACAGCCCTAGGTTTGCGTATTGCGTTTGAGGAAATTAAATCCAGCTCCAGGAACCCAAACACACAGTGTAAGCTGACCCCAGGCAACATTTCCAGGAAAAACTGTTATCTGGCTTTACTGGTCTTACTTCTCCAAAATTTAACTCTGACCCTAGCAATAAATACTTGCCATCTGTCATAAAATTAAGCCCACAACATTCACATCTACCCAGAGGTGACCTCTGAATTCCTCACTGAATTGTTTACCAGAAAAAAGGGGCACCACCAACCTTGGGGCTCTGCAGTCTTAGAGCCCCCAAATCTCCTCACATTTTTAGGCAGGGGTTCCAGAACCATTTGGTGCATGGAAAAAGCAGGAAGTACTGCAGGCTGAGGAAGCACAATCCCTCCTGGATAGTTCTGCGTGGCCAGGGAAGATCTGTTGGTATCTCAGGCACCAACAGCCCTGGTTTTGAAACAGGGGGTGACACGTTCACACAGCAAGTGCAGAACTGCTCCAGCTGATGGGTGTGTGGCCCTCGGAGACACGCTGAACACAGCTGGGAGTGCAGCTTCATAGAGCCATGGAACCATTTGGGAGCTCAGGGAGTCCAAGCATTGCCCCAGCACCGCCAGGGCACCACTGACCCCTGTCCCTCAGCACCACAGCTCCATGGCTTTTAAATGCTGCCGAAGCACTGAGCCATTCATGGACCAAAACTGGAGCCAAACTCTTTTCCTGGAAACCAGAGTTAAAAATTTACTAAGCAGGAAGTTCTTGAACAAAACAGAGGCTGCAGTGTCTGAAAGGCACTTCACTACCCTTTATCAGTCTCCTGTTGTTTGGATGCAATTGCAGACCTTGGCTTGCCAGTCACACCAGACTGTCTAAGGTGGCTTCAAAACCAAAAGCAGAAACCAGCCCCAAACCTTTCTGCACAAATGATGGGGACACAGGACAGCAAACTGCACAGCCTACTTAAAACCACAGAACAACAGACACCTCCATGCAGGAAAAAAGACCTCGACTGCATTTCAAATGCTACTTAAAGCTCAGGTGTAAATACTGTCCTGAAAAAATTCAGCTGTAAATACTGTCCTGAAAAAATTCAGCTGTAAATACTCTGCTCACACTGAAACTCTGCTCAGTAAAGCACCTGCAGACAAACACAACTTCTCCCAAGACTGCACTAGGTTGGTTCATTTACTTAGTTCAGCAAGTTAATGGAACACTGACATCTCCCAAGAGAGCAACGAATTCAAGGGTGTTAACACCTTAACCCTTTGCGCCTCAGGCCTGGGAGGTTTGCTTGTGACAGCAGCCAAAGCTGAAAGAATCCAGCACGGCTCTGGAAAGGGAGAACAAGTCCCAGGTACCGCAGGTCGTGACAGGTTGGACACGTGGCCTTTTCTGGCAGCACTGCCAGTTCACCACGCAGGGAAATGCCATTTTACCCTCAACAGCCCTTAATTAAAACAGTCATTTCCATTCATTTGCACATGACTAGCGTACAACTATTTGCACTCAGATATGAGTAAGAGATAAACCGGTCTTTTATCAGTAGCTGTTTGCAGAAGAGCTTTTCCAACGCTCCATTTCCAGAGCAATATTTATCCCAGCGTGATGTTTGATAACTTATCTACCAGGAATTGCCTCCGATTCCTCACTCTGGCAGAGGTACACCCGTGAAGAAAAAGTATTCACCCGTGAAAAGAAAAAAAAATAATCAATGTTTAATTAGTAACATCAGGATCTAAGCCTTCAAGCCACCAGGAAGATTTCATTCTGAGGGAGCAAAGAACAGGCCCTGCAGAGGGGAGAACACGTGCTGTAAAAAAGGGAGGCTTTGCACAGCACAAAGAAACACAACATGTTTACCTCACCTTTCCTTATGCCTGGGACAACAGGGATCAAGCCCTGCCTGTCTTACAGCTCCTCTGTGCCAGTGGGGCCAGTATCAGAGTAACTTCACAGAACCACAGAAACTGGAGAAATAAAAAGCCTGTCAACAGCCTAACTGACTGGCCACCAGTGGCAGACTGGTCCCTGCTGCATCTCGTGTCCAGGCTTGGCAGAAGCACATCAATCCAGAACAACCCTCCCAAGCCTGCAGTTCCTCAACACTCCCAGTTTCTACCAGCACAGGTAACAACGCTCAGCAGCGTTCGCTTCATTTATCAGTCAGCTCCACAAATGGAAGTCATTAAGTTAACAATAATAGAATTACACCTGAGGAGCTCTTTGATAATCAGTTTAACCCCTCCTCTCACTCAAGGGCTGACCTGCATTTATCCCTTTTCACACCATCTTTCTCACCCCGGAGTCTGCCTACCCACCGCAGGGCTGGCGCTCGTCACCCAGCACCTACAGTTCCCGCACACCCGTTGGCGCTACGGGATGAAAACCAGCACTGGACACAAGAGCAGCACAGCAAACCTGCCCAGAACTGCCACCAGCACGGCCACTGGAGCCACGGGGGGATCTTCAGAAAAGCTCCTGTGCTGTAATATCAAAGGGGGTGGGCTCCTCAGATCGAACACTAACCCAGGGTGCAGCCACGAAGCCCCGGGAGCTGTGAACTCAGGAAGCAGGATGCCAACAGCCCTCTCTGGTAGCAGCCAACACCTCAAAGTTCTCCATAACGCAATGAAAAGCCTTCCACGGAGCAGAACATCTGCTTGTCCCAATCTTCATAACCGCAAAACTCGTAAGCGAAACAGAGAAAAGTTTCTTTTTCAGCCCCTGTCTCGCTCCACCGGAGAGGAAAGGCGAGCACCGGTGTCTCACAACCTACCGATTTTGGGATGAGAGGTCGGCAGCGCAGCCTCGGGGAAGGGCGAAATCTGGCAGTTGTCCTGGTAACTCGGGTAGTGAGGCTCTGGGTGAGCGACCCGGCAGGGCTGCTGGACGCTGGTGTCCTGAACTGCGGGACGACAACGGCGTTAGGAGTCGCCGGCCCTCGGGCACCGCGCGCGCTTCCTGCACCCTCTCACTGCTTTTACAGGTTCTACCATCTCTTACACTCCACGGTAATTCTGGGGGTCGCGAATGAGAAACGACAGCATGGTCTTAACACAGTTAGCAAGCAAGGCCACCTCGTGCTGATTCCATCCCTCTCCGACGTCGTTTTTAAAGGCAAAGGCTCCCGGTGGCCTCCCTCCCACACCCCGAGATGTTTCCAATCATCACAAGCCCCAAGCCGTGGCTCTCAGAGCGGGGCAGGTCCCTCAGCAGAGCTCACAGCCCCGTGTATAAATCAAACTGAACAAGCTGAAGCAGGTGGCATGTGGGGGTTTTTTTAGTTTGTTTTTTAATTCTGGCATTTTTCACTTAGTTTCCACAGTCAGTTTGGGGTTTTTTCAGTAGTATTTTAGGGCAAAGGAGGAGTGAAAAAACCGACAGAGGTGACCATAAACCCCCAGAAATCAGCAGAGGTGGACATTAGCAGCTGCAACATCTGGACAAAACTTCTAACTGCTTTTGTGCAACCAGTAAGGTTTCGAGCTGCTGAAACCATCTCAAAGGAAGGAGAGCAGGTTATGGAGAGTCTCTCTGTAAGCTCTAGAGAAAGAAATCCTTCCTGCAGCATTCAAAATGCTCCTTCCTCTAGCACTGGGCTTCCAAACCTTTTTGTCTCCTTCTCACGCACGTCCATCAGACAGAGACCTGAGCTCTTACCAGTAGCTCCAGTGAAAACGTCACCCTGGGACGGACTTTCCGAGATAATTGCTGTGGCTTCCACTGTCGACGCACGGTCAAAGGTCAGAGCACCGGAGGTAGTGATCTGTCCAGAAGGAGTCACGGTGACTGGAAATATTAGAAGTACTTTCATAATTAACGCTCAGCGCGGAGGCCTCGGCTCTTTAGCTGCTGAAATCCCTGCTCTGAATTGTCCAAAGTCAGAGACCTCTCAGATCAGTCAACGGCCTGCGATAACCCGGGTTTGGGTCACACCTCTGACCGACGCGACTGGAAATGGGAATAAAAGCCCCACTTGGCTCCTGAAGGCTCTGCTGGCCTCCTGCTGTTTATTCTCTGGGTGTACGAGGCCAGAGCATTCACTTAAAACACACTGCCTCCCAGATCACCACCTTTCCAATTACTACAGGAGCAAAATCTTAACACCTACTGAAAAGGTCCAGCGGGGCCACAAAACCCATCAGCTTCTGCCTGATCCTGATTTATTACGACTTGAGAAGGAGTGTGTCTTACCACTTAAAGTGATATAAAACCCCTGTGGATCACAGCTAGTTCTGTGACAGTTCGGTTACCTGGGCAATTTAGCTGCCTGTCGACACAGAGTAAACTCATAAGCTTGGCCAACGTGTCGAACAAATTACAAAATCCTTTCGGAGTCTGAGTGGCTCCAAAATGTTTAAAACCCATTTTAAACAGGATTAATTAATTAATCTGCCACCGTTCCTTGGCACAGTGCTCAGCCAGAAGGACCTTTTCACAGACAGTAATTTCATTTTAGGACATTGAGGCTTCAGACCTGACACCTGGTGAAATATGAGGAGCAGCTCCCTTCTCTCCCGGGGCTTGCGTGAGCAAACGTGCAACCTCACAGCACCCCACCCCAACGAACCAATACAGGTTAAACCTCTCCGGGGGGCTGAAAAAAAAAAAACCCATACCACAAAACAACTCTACAGAATCTTTACGTATTTTTCTTGTTGCTGCTGGCAATCTAATCCTACGTTTGGCCGCTCTGGTTTGGATTTCTGTTGCCTCCCCCTCGATTCACTGTGCAACGTTACCGTCCAGATGATGCTGGCGTGATGAGAGCGGGAGGACACATGAACGTGACTGGGAACGTGTGAGCTGGACGAGCTTGCAAATTAACTTATGTTCTCACACAGATGGTTTGACAATCAAAAAAACAGTAAGTAACAAAGCGTGTCCTGAGTGCTGGAGAGGAACTGGCAGATGAAAGTGTCACCTTCTGCCTCCTTCATTAACGACTTTCAGGCTGTGGATTCCCAGCTGCTTAGAGCTACTTTTCTACATATTTCAAGAAAGAGCACAAAACTCACTCCACAGCTCCCACCGGCTTCTAAAGGACAAAAGCCAACCTTGGTGGATGGAGGGGGGCTTTCCAGCAGAGCCAAGAAGGACCAGCCTTCCCCACAACCTCATTTCAACAGGCAGAAATTTCTCTAACTGCCATTTGGGAAAAACCCACCTGAAACCCACTATGGAGCAAGGCCAGGACTCCACAGCTCCCCAGCACTGCCAGGTGGAGGGAGCAGGTACAGGGGGAAAATATCCAGACCTTGCTCAGAACAGAATATGAGCCGTACTGCTCACTGCAAAAGGATGTTAAGGTGCTTAAAACCAAGTGTCCTGGAGGTCTACTGTTGTACTTTTTCCTACCCACCCTGTGGCAACACTGCACTAGTTGCTACAGAACAGGAAGGGAAATTAGCTAAAGACACTGAGCCAATAAAGCTGTGCAACAAAAAAGAAGTGGCAAAAACCAAGACATTTTTCTCAGCTGGCTAGTTCCAAGGGGCCACTGACAGACATAAAACCTCTAGAGTGGCAGTTCTTCATCCAAAAAAGCAATTTTTACCAGGAGAAAAGAACCTACATGTAGTAGCAGCTGTGGCAGGAAGCAGAGTGATGTTTTTGGGGCAATCCTTCTTCGCTGGAGTAGCAGGAATTTCGTTTTCTTTTTTCCTCCTTTTATATGGTACAAAGAGTCGCACGGGGCCGCTCTAGAAACAAACAAAACACAAAGAAAATAAAGGAAAAGAAGAAAGGAAAAAGCATCTCTTCAGGACAAACAGCTGACCGCTGCCCAGGGTGGTGGAAGAGAAGAGGAGTGAGGGGAGGACAGGAAAAAATTAAGTTTCTAATTTCTAAAGTTCAGGTCTAGGAAACAAGCACCAGATCCATCTCATAGCAGAGAAAATGCAAAACACTACTTCAAGTCCAGCTAAAGAACTTCTGCTTTCAGGACTTTAATCTCATTTTTGAAAAAAAATGAAAATTCAAACAAGCAAACCACAAACCAACCCCCAAACCAACCAACAAACCAACCCACCCGAGCAGTTTGCTGTGAAAATGCAGATCCAACATACAATATTATATTACTTCCTTACAAAAATGGGGTTTTCCAGCTCGAAAAAAAAAGTGAATTTTGAGTCAAATTATCACAAATAGCTTTGACACCTCCAAAAGGCATTTTTACATAAATGCCTAAACGTGCATTTTACATAAATTAGTTTAGAAAAGAAAAAAAGAAATAAAGGAAGGAAAAAAGCATTAACTATCAGCCAGCTTTGCTGAGGCTGCTGCAGGACAGTGCTGCAGCTCCTTACCTCCTTTCTTGCCAAAGAAGAGAAGAGGTAAGCGTTGCTTTTGCCTCAACATGAACGTTCCTAGGATGCTCACAACTGGCTGTGGCAGTCTGGCCGACTGATTGGTTTTAAACCAATGGATGTAAACCCCAGCAACTCACCAGAGTCATGTCATCGCAGCAGGCAGCACAGGTACAAGAGGCGGCGTGAGGATTTAAAATCCCATCCTGAAACGAGAGGATTCAAGGTTCAGCGTCACCCACACCGCTGTGAGCAGGGCCAGGTTCTGCTGAAAGATCCAGAGCTCCCAGGGAGACGTACCCGCTGCCTCCTGGGGACCCTGTGCAGTGACAGAAGCAGCTCCCCTATGCCACGTGCTGAGAGGATGGGAGGGTGAAGGAAGGACAGCCCATTGTTTTTTCACATCAAGAAGCCAGGATATGTGAATTTGAGACCCGGTAAAGTTTCTGCCTGAGCAGAAATCAACTGCCTGGCAATGTCAAATTCTCCATCAGACCCCTGGACGCCGCAGGAAATAAAGGACCCAAAACAACACTCAATAAATGGTGCAAGCAAAGAACATGTTTGTCAGGCATTAAGCAGATCAGGATATTGAATTACAGTGTCACGGGTGAAAGCCCTCAACCTCTGGGGCAGAGCTCAAGGCCAGACTTCAACCTGCATAAACCACAACCCCTTTTCGAACGCGAGCGAGGGCTGCAGCGTGCTATTTGAAACCACGGCTAGAAAAATTCCTCTCATGGCACCAAGGCTCAGCCAAATCAGCACGCCGTTTCCCGGGGCACCCAACTCTGCAGAGGCAGCCCAGGCAGCTGGGGACCCTGCCCAGACTCCCCCTGCCCGCAGAAAGGAGGAAGCAAACTTAACCTTACGTGAATAAGGCACTGCAGCGGCCTCCCGGCGTAGCGGATGCTCCTCTTCCAGTCTTTGCTGCTGGCTCGGCCTGCCATGGCTTCAAACTCAGTGGGGCTGTACCAGTTGTCCCCTTGCTTAATGCACCTGCCCCGGCCTCCTGAAACACACCACAGGAACTGTCAGTGAAGGCTAAGAACCGTTAGCAAAGGTTAAGAACCATTAGCAAAGGTTAAGAACTCTTAAAAAAGGTTAAGAATCACTTTGCCACTTTCCTAAAGAAGTAACTGCTGCAACTGCTGGGCAGAACAGCAGTTAATCTACAGCCATCACCAAACACACCCATCTGCTGCTCGAGGATAACCTTGGCCATGTGACAACGCGCACGTCTAAAAAGCTCCAACTTTGGGCCTCGCTGGTGCACCCAAAGGCTGGACAAAATCACTCATCCACAAGAAGGATGAAGTCTTTCTTGGATCAACACCAGGAATTTAGGCCCTTCCTGAATTTGCACTTAAATTTCTAATCTTTCTGGTCATGAAGCAAACTCCCTGTCCACGAAGCAAGCACTGCACTGTGCTGCCAGGCACAAGTCCTGCTTCTGCTCCTTCAACTTTCCCCCAGGGAGGAGAGGAGAGAGGCTAATGGCAGTGAAGGAGTCCCGTAAGGAGACAAGCTCTCTCATTTTCCGTGTCAGCAGGGATTCTGTAGAGCTTTGTAGAAACACGGTTCCACTTCTGAGACAAAAAGAATGTTAAGAGGAGTCAAGTGGGGAGGCTCGCTGCATGGCAGCCCGTATCTTCACAGGCTGCAGGAAAAAAGCTACAAAGCCTTGGAAGAACAAGCAAAACAAAAGAGAACAATAATACCGAAAGGGAATTGGCTGGCTAGGAAAGTGGTGCTTTTTTTGTTGTTTTTTTTAACTAATGATTGGCCCTTAAAAGTAGCTTGATTAAAGGCAGATTGCACCAAGTGAAGAAGGAGCTGTCACACTCCCTCACCCAAGAAGGTCGCTGTTACCTGAGCCCAGCCTGTTTTTGTACAGGATGCCACTGATATTCCGGCACCTCACCGGGAGCTCGTTCTCATACACAGACGGGTCCCAGTTGTACTTGGTTCCAGTTTTTTCTTGGACGGATGTTAAAGGGGTAGGAGGAGATTGCGGTCCTTTGAAAGAAAAACACGAAAAGAAAAGAAAGGTGACAGCAACCGGAAAGCACCTTGGCTACACTCCCACACGCTCGGCTGGGCTGGGGTAACAGCACCAAGTGGTTAACACGAGCAGCTGACACCTCTCCCCGGCAACGCGGGCAAAAAAAACCCAGCTCCAGCGTTCTGAAAATGCCTGGAAATGAAGCAAGCTGCACCTGCGGGAAGACGCTCTGACACGCGTGGAAGGCTGAGGCTGTAACACACAGCCCTGGCAGCAGCTGGCAGGTGTGCCAGCCCGCTGAGGGTTTGCCATCGTGTGGGCAGAAAGTGCCAAGCAGCCATGAGTAAAACCTTAGCCAGAAAGACACCAGCTACTGTGACGCTGAAACATCAGCAAGCGGCCTGGGTGGAGATAAAACTCTACTCATGGGCCCTTTAAAAAGAACCCACATGCAGAACTAGGGGACTCCTATTTTTATTATCGATATTGGAATCATCCACCTGCCTTTGGGGGTGGGATGGGTGTAGAAAGGCACGTGACATCCCAGCAGCAGGGCAAGGCTTTGCAAGAAGTTTATTGTGCAGGGGTTAAGGCAAAGAATAAGAAATATATTTCTGACAGGGGGGAGAAAAAGGAAAAAATAAAAACGAAAAGTGAGTATTCTTCTACTCCCAAGAAAAAGAAGTACTATGCGAAGAGGGGACAAATGATCCTTAGAAGGCAACTGGATAATATTATGTATATAATGGTTTTTAATCCTAGAAACATGATTAAAATGGAGAGCTGACCCCTGCGAGAGAATGACCCTTCCAGAGCAGAATTGCCTTGTACCTGGTGTGAGAGGCGCTGACGGGCCCTTCAGCCCCGTGGTTTCCACAATGCTGCCGTCCGTGTGAACCACTATGAGAGTGGCCTTTTCGGTATTCAGGCTGTCCCCAATCTGGAGGGCTGTCCTCCCAGACTGCAGAGGAAATAAAGAGTTTAAATTGATCGAGTTAAAATACCAAGGGGTTTTAGTATTCCCAAAAATCCCAGAGGTGTCCTAAACCACCGATCCGCACTGCAGCTATTAGGTTAGGGTTTGAGGTTTCAGACAATCAAATCCAAAGGTAACATGTTCCAGGTCCTCAGTTCCGTTCCAGAATGGGTGTATGGGGGTAGAAAGGTAAAAAAAAAAACCCTCCCCAAGTAATAAATTAAAACCTGTATGTCCCCCAGCAAATGGTTTTGTAGCTTAAAGCCTGTATACTGCAACAAAAACATCTCTGACCTTACTACAGCTTGAAGACAAACCCAGCTCTTCAATTACTCTAAGAAACTCCACGGGACTGCCAAGGCCAATGAAATGAAAGGTCAGACTTACCAGCACGTGTCCTGAAATGGAAGCTGCGTTTGCCACAGAAGTAGTGAAAACGTTGTCTGCGGAGGCACCAACGTTGGCTACTGTCACTGTGGTGACTTCTGAAATGCAAACCAGACGTGAAGTGAGCGCTCTGATGCATCCCGGGAGCCTGATAAGCAGCTAAACATCAAAAAAATAGAAATGCATTTTCTTCTTCCTGCTCCTATTTTCCATGACACCTTTCCACTGCTAAAACCACAATCATTCTGAGTTTTATTAAGCTCCAGGTTGAACACGCTCTAACCTCCTTGCTGCCATGGCAGTAGTTATCATGAACTAAGGGCTAAATTAATATTGCATCTCTACTAAAGAAAAAAACCCCACCGAACTGTGACTCTGTATATTACGAGAGGGGTGACTGTTGAAGAGAACAACTGACTCTCGTGCCGTATGGTCGCTGCCCGTCCTCCCAGCGAGATGCTGCTCTTGTGCACAGCCTCTGCCCCGCTGAAACCCGGGGGTGCCAGGGGGAGAAGCACTGAAGCCGACGGGGAGGCACTGCTGGAGGCACAAGCGCTCTGGTGTCAGAGCTCGCCTTCCAAGCTCGGCGTGTTTCAGGGCGCTTTGTTACGGGGACACGGGGCCGCGGGAAGTTCAGACCGCAAAGACCGGGCAGCTCTCGCTGCTTTTACTTCACGTTCTGTGGTGTACGAGTGAGGGGCGTGGGACGGAGCCAGGCCCCAGCTCGGGCCCGCCCCTCGGCTTTGTACGCCGGGAGGGAACGGCGGACCCGGGGGGGGACTCCGGCCGCTCCAGCCCCGAGCCCCGCGGATGCCGAGGCCCCCCCGCCAGCCCTGGCCGGGCGGGAAAGGCGCTGGAGCCGGCGGGGCTGAGGGGAGCGGCGCGTGCGCGGAGGCTCCTCCCGCCCTGACCTGCGAAGGCGGCAGCGGCGGCGGCGGCCTCGTCGGCGCTCGGCAGGGGCTCGGCTCCCATCTCCATCTGCTCGGCATCTGCCGCCATCACCGTCACCGCCGTCACCTGCGCGGCCGCCGCCGCCTCCTCCTCGGGCTCCGCCTCCGACGCCGAGGCCGCAGCTTGCGGCGGTTGCTGCTGCTGCTGCTGCAGCGGCTTCTGCTCCGCGGGTTCTTCCGCCGCCGCGGCCGCCACTGCAGCTGCCGCCTCCGCTAAGCCCAGCTGCTTCGCCGCCGAGTCCGCGTCCTCCATCCGAGGCGGGCTGCGGGGTGCGGGGGACGCGACCCGCCCGGGCGGGCCCCGACTCCCGCCGCTTTCGCACCCCCGCCCCACCCCCCCGCTTCGAATGCCCCCGGGCGGGGGGGGGAGGCCGGGGGGGGAGTCCGGTGTTCCGAGGTCACACGAGCGCTCTTCGGCGGGCTTGCCGAGCGGCGCCCGAGTTGGCCCGAGCGCTTCCGAACGTATTCCCCGGGCGAAAGCGAGAGGTTCCGAACCGCTTCCGATGGTGCCCGAAGTGCCCCGAGTCTTTCCAGGCCTGGTCCGAAGGCGGTCGATGGCTCCCGAGGAGCGGGGCCCGCGTTTCCTGCCGTCTGGCCAATCCCAAGGCAGGACGCAGCCGAGCCCGGCCGAGTCCGCAGACGCGCGGCCCGAAGCGATACCTGACAGATCGGGTGGGGGAACCCGAGCCCGCCCGAACAGGGGCCGAGTCCCCGAGCGGTCCGGCCCAGAGGGTCGAAGAATCCCGAGTCCGCTCGAGTCCCTTCCGATCCCTCCCGAAGGCGGGGGAGGCGGGCGCGAGGAAAGCCGAGCTGTTCCGAGCCCTCTCCGATCGCACCCGAATTCCTTTTCGCCGGCCCGAACGGAGACGCCCGAACGGGCAGAGCCCGAATCCGCCCGAAAGCGACCGAACCGGGCCGAGCGCTCCGATCGCACCCGAAGGCAGCGGGAGGAGGAGGCGGAGGGGGGGGGGGGGAGGCGCAGAGGCTGCCGGGACGCCGGAGGACTGGCGCGCGGCGGGGGCGGGCTCCGCGCCAAGATGGCGGTTGTGAGGCGAGGTGAGCGCAGCGGGGCCGGCGGTACCCGCGGCCCCTTCCCCCGCCGCGGCCCCGCAGGGTGACCGGGGGTGGCCGTTCCCCACCGTGCCAGGGGGTCGCCTCTCGCCGCCCCAGGCTGGGGGGCGGGGATGGCACGGGGAGAGCGGGGCGGAGCTAGGCCGAGCTAGGCCTCGGCGCCGAGCGCAGCCCGGTAGCGGTATCGCGACAGCCCCGACACGCCGAGGTGCAGCCTGACAGACGCGAGCAGGGGCTTGGCGCTTGTGCGGCAGGAGAAGCATCTTCCCCCACGGCCGGTTCGCTTTCTTAGGCCGAGTGACGCCCCTTGAAAGTTAAAACTGCTTCAAATCACAAAACCCTGGGATTCAGAGAAAACAAAACAAGAAATTTCCTTCATTAGCGTGGTCGGGGCGATTAATTTCTCCTTCCTTCAGAGAGGTCAAAGGTTTCCCCTCAACATGCAAATTTCAGCCCTAGGTAGGCAAAGCTGGTTTTGAAAACTCTGCCTTGAGCAATTGGTGCCAACGTCCTAAAATCATTAAAAGTTCCAAAACCAAGTGTGGGGGCACTGGGTGATGTTAACTGCAGCTGCTGCCTGCCTCTTGTAGTTTTAACACGAAAAAAACCCCCACATTTCTTCAGAAATGGGACCAAGTTCTACCTCAAGCATGCACAGCATCACTCCTGGTCCTTCCTCAAATCGAGAGCATTGAAGCTTTTGTTGTATAAACACCTCGCTATAAAGCCGGAGCGTGGTCTGTACTGTCACCTACCAAACCACCCAGGAAGGTCAGGGTCTGGTGACAGGGCTGGCACAGCAGGACCTGCAGCGGAGAGTCACAGCTGCTGCGCTCCTCAGAACGGGAGCAGCTCCGAAAGGCTCACAATCCATCCTCGTCCCCAGTGCCTGGGATTTATCCCCCTGTGTGAAAGAATTCATACAACTGGAAATAAGTGGTGTGACACTTGGGTTCCTCCTGGACCCTATATGGTTCCAGGAGGCAGAAATTCGGTGCTAGCTTGCAGGTGGCTCTGCCAGCTCTCCCTGATGGAAACGCCCCCTGAGCAGAACGCTGTTCTCGCTGCTGCGGCTCTGCACACTTCATATAAAAGCTTTTTAATTATTACTGTGCCTTTGGATTTTTGCCCCGTGCCAGAACGCTCGCTCTGCAAGCTAAAAATCCCCCAGCGGCGCTGGAGACTGCGCAGATCCCAGCAGTGAGACGGTCTCAGGGTGCTGGGATTAGCAACGTTGATGTCCTGCCTGAAATTGTACGTTCAGCCGGTTTGCTGATTGTCCCCATCCATCGCAGGCGTTTAACCCGCGTGAAATGTCCCCCGGCGCTCAGGGGGAGGCAGCAGCGCCTCGGCAATAGCAGGGCAGCGGCGGGAGCGTGGTCAGTGCCCTCTCCTGGAAAAGGATTTAATAATCCAAAGTTTAACAGCTGGGGAAACTGCCACTAAGGAAATGGAAAGATGGGACAGGGTTCAGTGGTGGGATGGGCAGGGTCAGCTTGATGGCTGGACTCGAGGAGCTCCAAGGTCTTTTCCAACCGAAATGATTCTGTGATTTTATAAATTCTACGATGCTATGAATTAATTAAGATGGTGCTGCTCTAATTAGAGGACGGCGAGGCTACGCCGGCGCGGTTTAGTGTTTGGTTGTACAGGAAGAGCCCCGTATCCAAACACTTGTGTAACAGCAACACGTCTGCACGGGCGGTTGTGGTATTGATGGATATTAATTAATTAATACCCGGCTTCACAGTCTGAAATAGCTCTGAGATGGAGACGCCTGCTGACACCCGGCGGTACTTGGGGTGGGGGTTGACAGCGGGGCAGAAAGGCGTGGTTTTCCAGGAGGTATCAAGGTTTTCCAGGACATACTATGGTTTTCCAGGAGGTATCAAGGTTTTCCATCAAGTATCTTTGCTCTCAAAGGGAACCAGTTCGGAAGGATGTTCTGTAGAGGAACCGGGGAGCCCTGTGCTCCACACAAACACTTTCTCACCATTTAAAACCAAAAGGGACGTTCTGGTTGCCTCGCACGTTTCCCTCGTTCCAGCGTAGTTGGAGGGGATGAAGTGTCATCTGCTGGGAAAGGGCAGGATGAACAAGTTCTGGGTGACGCCTGTGCACGTCTTAACGTCCTGGAAGAGTTGGGTTCCTCGGGGAGAGAGACTTTTCACACCAGGGGTTTCCCCCAAATGACTTTAGAATTCATAGAGATGAAAAAAGTTATTTTTGGAACCTGAGCTGAGAAAATAGCGAATCCTCCAATGAGCTGACAAGTAATTTCTGTTTGAGCTCTCCAGTAACGCCAGTTTGAATGTTTCTGCAGTGCTTTCAGTCAAAACAGTTCAACTCATTTTCTTCCCTTTGTTTTTCCCTTTCTCCCCGGAAAGGAAGAACTTCGGATGCTGTATCCTTTTCGTGCCTCACCTGTGGCAATCTTCAGGAAGACTGGCTGAAGCACCGATCAAAAATGCTATTTGTGTGTTATTCTCAGTTTTCCAGCAGCAGCACCAGCCACAGGAAGCAGAACTGGTAAAAGGGGAGATGTTTTTCAGGGCATTAGCAGGAATTTGGCTGAGGTTTTGCCCTTGTAATCTGCTCGTGCACACACCCTGCGACCCCCCTGCAGTCTGGCACCCGTGGCCTGTGATCACAGAGCTCTCATTTGCTTAGGAAGCAGGACTAAAAATGGGGCTCGTGGGCTGGTGGCCACAACCCCCGTGCAGACACCTCACAGACACCTGACACGGCCAGCAGGAGGTAGGAAAAGCAGCTCTCAGCCGTACTTCCTCAAGTTAACTCTCCCCACCTTTCCTCCTGCCAAGATCTAAGTAACCTCCTAAGAGGAAACACCCTTGGCTTCAGAGATTTCCATGCTTAGAACCTCTCCAGTAATTTTTTGCTCCACCTTCCTTCAACTGGAAAAACACAAAAGCCTGGTTCTGGTTTAATAAGATGAGCTGCTCTGGGAACTGGAGTAGATCCACTGCACGTGGGTGGGTGCTCTGCTCGCCTCCTCTGAAAGGTGCCTGGGATGAAGGCTCTGCCTGGAGATAGTCGGGATTTGAGAAGGGTTTTGGGAGAGAGGGGAGGGTAAGGAATACTTGGAGTATAGAGAGACAGATGTGGAAATGCTGTTGCCCTCAGCATGTGTGTACCTGCTGCCCAGGGGCACCCTCAAGCTCTGTTAAAGATTGTGGAGCTCTTGGATACCTTGGCACTGCATCCACACAATCGGACAAATAAAGCTAAATATTATCTAGCATTAGACAAGAGTCAGTCTTGCGAGCAGCAAATTAAGGAAGTTTGTTTCTCAGGAATTTACATCTCAGAGTTTTGCTTGTGGCCTTTCTCGGGTGCGTGGAAAAGACCAGAGCACACCTTCCAGACGTGTCCCTGTGCGGGCAGCAGCAGGGCCTGGCTGCTTCACAGGGCCACCTCTTCTCAAAACCTGAACAGGAATTTGATGTCTTGGTGTCTGCCAACCCTTGGCCAGCTTGCTGTGGCTGGCTGACGGGGGAAGAGTTGTCTGGGGAAGGGTACACAGGCAACTCCCCACCCCCTCATGTCCTTAGCCTGATGAATACCCCACTACTTACCAAATAAATTTGATTAAAATAGGAACTAGAGGCAAATCCCAGCTCCCAGCGTTGCAGTCGCGAGTTGCTTTCCGAGCCCGACCAGCAGGCCGGGCACAGCTGGGCCGCTGCGCGT
The DNA here is from genome assembly GCA_025345505.1 of Todiramphus chloris collaris. Classification (NCBI taxonomy): domain Eukaryota; kingdom Metazoa; phylum Chordata; class Aves; order Coraciiformes; family Alcedinidae; genus Todiramphus; species Todiramphus chloris. The sequence goes on along the minus strand of JANVCC010000266.1, from coordinate 478,637 downwards.
AAAAGCACCGCAGCTGATGTTGAGGTGCCGGGGAAACGGTGGGTTTATGAAATGAATCCCACCTCGTTGCTCTGACAAATCCTTAACGATGGGCACCAGCTGCCATCTCTCCCTTTACAGATTCTGCTTTATGTCAACGGGATTTATTACACCTTCTACTTCCTGGCGACCCTCGCGATGATCGCGTACAAGAGTAAGCCACGCGCGTCCCGGCGCAGGAGTTGGCCGTGCGCTCGTAGCTGTGCTGCGTCAGTCTGCCCACCGGATTCTCCTGCTGTACTTACACTCTGTTACTTACAGGTCAAGTTTTCAGTTACCCAGATGATTTCTTGGCTCCAGATCTTACGTTGCTGTTCGTTATGGCCGTTCTTGAAGCGCTCCGGTTATACCTGGGTATGTCGTGTTCTCACCGTGCCCTTGTAGCAGGATATGACCCTTGCACGTGGATCATCCCGCAACGGAGCGTGTGTCGAAACGTGCTCCCTCAGGACGCGAGCAGATATTTGGAGACCGTCGTTCATTTATGTCAGTGAACTTAATCTGACCAATAGGTTCGGCCAGAGGGTCAAACAGAATTTGCTCTCCTATGAAATATCATCTGTAAAGCCATTAAATACTAGTTGGGTTGTCAGGAAGCCACCTAACTGGGACAGCTGGAATGCTGTTTACTCTCTAGGAGGGGTTTTACGCTGTTTAGTCTGCTTGGAAGTGAGACACAAGGAAGAGCGGAGTGCAGCTTCTCTGCTGCGACAGCCATTTGAACTGGGGAGAGATTAGCAGGGAATGTAGAAGGGTCCATAGCACGTAAGCCTTAAAAACCAGGGTCAGATGCTCTTAGGTGTGCACCACACTCGCCAAGCTGTCACACCAAGTGTGGAGCTGGGGGAGAGTTTGATGGTTGACAAAGAAACCGAGTTGTCAAAGCGATTGAAGCTTCAGAACTGATTGTGATAGCAAAAGGTGGGTGTCGATTCCTTTTCACTGAGATTAACTTTGTTCAGCAAGAAAGGGGCTGTCCATGGGTGCCTGGCTTTGTTCTCACCTTCACTGCCAGAGCTTGGGTCGGGCTGGTATTTCAGCGTCCTCTGAGCTGTAAGAACCACAGCCCTCTTTGAACAGGGGGACTGTAGACTCAGAGCTTGGGATACTGTCCGAAGAAATCAAAGGCTCACATCAGCTTTTCCGTTTCCCTCGAGGGTCGAAGGGTAACCTGACAGAAGAGGAGGCTCCGTTAGGGCTCAGTCTCGCGATGACAGCCGGGAGCGTGCTGGTGTCCGTCTATTTCCTGGTGTGGCAAACGTACGTGCTGAGAGCGGACGTCCTCCTGAACGCTGTTCTCCTCTGCGCCTACGGCCTGGAGTCGGTGCTGAAGGTCATGGCCATCGCTGCTGCTGTCAGCTAAGCCCTAGAGCTTTTCCACACATTTCCAACACATCTCTTCTACGAAAAGAGTGAGCTTCTAGTTTAAATATTTACCTCTTTGGCTTATAAAAATCCTGTAAAACTTCCCTCTGCTTCAAGTACAGATTTGGGGGGGGGGCAGCGATCTCCCCGGGCGGCAGCTACGACGTCCCCGTTGGCTCATTTCTGGGCAGAGGCAAGAGATGGTTCAGCAGAAACACTCACTGCTCTGGCACTCATCAGGGGTCTCACCAAATACTGCTTCCCAACACAGCGCAGGAGCCAGCGCTGCGTGCCGCTGAGAGGACTCTGCGTTTTCACGGGGCAGCAGCAGCGTCCAACCAAAGTGACACAGAAAGGAATCAGGCCAGTCCAGCGAGGACTCATTTCTGCCTTGTCACACGTGCTCCTGTTTGAGGGCAGACTTTCTCTTCTGCTCTCATTTGCGTTTTCAGACCCCAGGGGTAATTTCCCTGACTTTAGTAGGGCAGCACCTGGTTTATCCCGGCGGGACAGAGTCAGATTGAGTTTCGTGGATACCCAGAGAGCTGAGCTGCTCTAGGGCAGCTGGTTCTTGCCGAGGCAGAGGCCAAAGGCAGTGGTGTGAGTGAGGGGATGTTTGCTGAAATAGGAAGGCCTTAATATCAAGACAAACATTCAGCATTCGCTCGCCCTTCTGTCCCATTTGAAAGCCCAACAGAGCGACGTCGGGTGTATTTCTCTTTGGTGATAGATGTGTTTATTTCTCTGACTCTGCAAAAATGACCACGGGCCAGCCTCGTCTTAAATGAAGAACACTGTGCAATTTCACATGTCCTTACTGCATCAAAACTACGTTTGTATTAATGTAAAGCTTGGGGAGCTTGGGGTGGTTTTGTACAAGCAGGTTTTATATTCAAAATTTCGTATTTTTGTATTTATTTATTCAAATAAATAATGCTTTGGATCTAAGCAGTGTTTGAAGTGCAGAGCGTCTTGTTCAGATGCAGCTTGGCTGCAGCTGAGCCTTACAAGGCTTGCTTAGAGCCCCAGCCAACCTGACCTGGAATCACAGAATCAGCCAGGCTGGAAAAGACCTTCAAGATCGCAGAGTCCAACCATGAGCCCTGCTCTGTGTGTCCTCCACTGACCCATCTCCCTCTGTGCCTTGTCTACTTGACTTTTAAACACAGCTGGGGTGGTGATTCCCTGGGCAGCCTGGGACAGCCCTGGACAACACTTCTGCCAAAACAGCTCTTCCTGATGTCCAACCTAAACCTCCCCTGCTGCAATTTGAGGCCATTTCCTCTGGATGTTTCTAGGGATGGGGCAGCCACCACCTCTCTGGGCAGCCTGGCACAGGCTCTCCCCACCCTCAGCACCAACAATTTCTCCTGCTCTCCAGCCTGAATCTCCCTCTTGGAGTTCCAACCATCCTCCCCCTTGGCCTGTCCCAACAGGCCCTGTGTCATCCCCTGGTCATAGCCAGGGGAATCCCCTCCAAGGCCAGTTCACACCAGGTTCTCTCTGCCTTACATCAGCCAAACATCCAAACCCCCCCAGAATCACAGAATCATTTAGGCTGGAAAAGACCCTTGGGATCATGGTGTCCAGCACACGGACACAGAGCCCCTCAGGCCAGATCCTGTGAAGCTGGTGGCACAACCAACGCTCTGCTGATCAGCAGGAGCAAAGACAATGTCAAAACAACAGACCCTGGTGCTGAGGAGCAGCCAGGAAATCAAATGACCACACTTTTCTGTGTGTGAATCCACCCTCCACCCATCTGTCCCTCCAGATCTGCTTGGTGCAATGGAATCCACCCCACCACCCCGTTCCGAGGGGTGACGGACACACCGAGCTGGACCTGCTCCCTGCCCACCAACGCGCTCTGAGCAGACCCCCTTTCCGCGCACAATCACAGACCTTCCCGCTTTCACAAAGGGCTGGCGACAGCCCCTGGCAGTAAAGTGGAGTTTTAGTTTTACCTGAACGTGGGTGGCAGAGCAGACGGGGTCAGACGCGTTGCCTTCCAGCCGCAGCCCCTGCGCTTTCCCCTCCTTCCTTCGCGTGGTGCTCGCTGCCAACCAAAGAAACACCAAATATCAGCACGGTTGGAGGCAGCGACACCCGCGCTGTAGCTTCAGGACACGCTGGTGCAGCGAGCAGGAGGTGTTCCTGCCTGGAGGTTTTTGACCCCACCACCCCCTCAGCTACAGCCTGACAATGATTTCTGGTGCTGTGCCATAAAACCGGGTCCCCGGCCTGGCCCGTGCAGAAAACAGCCCTCAACAGTGCTCCTGATGAGCGAACCCTGTGCTCCCCGACCACCGCCGAGACTCGGCAGAGAGTGCCAGCGCTGGCTGCTTGGCGGCACCGGGGAAAGGGACACGCGTGGTAATAAAGATCCCGGTTGGAGCTCATTTCAGAGCCCCACCCGACAACTCGCAGACTGGTCGTGGAGTCCTGGACCGTGCTCAGCACTTGCTGGGGGCCAGGTGGCACCAGCCCGGATTCGCACCCAGGACAGGCCTGTTCCAGTTTCCCAGTTTAAGATAAAACTGCCCATGAGCTTTTTTTCTGCACAGATGAGCAGGTACTGGGGTACTTCTGCTGCTGGCAGCCCCCTGCTCTGTGGCAAACGTAGAAGGACGAAGAAATCTGCAAGCTTCAGATGATCCCTTCGCCTCCAGTACCACCTGGCTTTGAACGGGAATCGTCATTTACGATGGCGACCCCCATTTCCCAGCAGCTTCTCTCCATGCCAAGCTGGTACAAAGACCCAAAGTGAATCGGGCCCTGGCCTTAGAGAGTTTCTCTAATCAGCTCCTTTCCAAACCGTTCCCACCGTCGGGAGAAGCAGGCAGGGCACAGTGAAGCCATTGATGACATCCGCCAGACAGAAGTTTGATGGAGCTTTTAATTAAGAGGCCCAGCCCTTCTGAAACAGGACGAGCGAGTTGGATGAAAACGGCATTAAAAATTTAGAGGAACACATATTTCGAGGAGCTCGGTTTGGGTGTTGTTTACTCTGCGAGGAAGAAGCCTTTGTTCTCGAGCCATCACAGGGGTGTCTGCCGCCAACCTGATTTAAAAGGCTGATCCCGAGAGGCAAGTGAGCCTCCTGGGATTTCAGGCTCGGAGATGCTCTGGGAGATAGGGCTTTACTGGGCCACGGCTGCTCTGTGCTCCTCGGCAGGCAGGAACCGTGCAGACTGACCCGGGCTGAAGCGGCACAGTCCCCGGTGCCCACTGGCCCTGCCACGGTGCCCACGGGCTTCCAGCCGAGGCTGAGGACAGGAGCTCGTGGGGATCCACATCCAGTGGAGCAGCCGTGCAGGAACGGCCCCGGGGTAATTCCCCTCCGGCCGCTTCGACCGGCAGCACTGGTGCAGGGAAGGTGTAATAAGCCCCGCTGTGGTTTGCCTCCCTGCCCAGAGGAACAGCTGCCTCCTCAGCTCAGCAGCCAGAGATTTCCTGCGGGGCACAGCACCTCTCGGTACCCCGCTGTGCCCGTCTTCACCGGCGACGTGAAGCCCAGGCTGCCGGAGAGAAGCAGCCAGTGCCTTAAACACCCAGCGGCTTCTCCGACGGAATCATCCAAATCCCAGTTTGCACCCTGGGGTCCCAGTGGCAGATGACACATGTTAGGGGCAGGGATCTCCTGCACGGAACCTTCCTGCTGGCGAGGCTCGCCGGGCTCCACGTTCCCACCGCGTTTCCCTTCTCTCGACCTTCTGAGAGAACGCTGCTTCTCCAGGCCTGGCTGCATTTCCACGGTGCATCCTGTGCAGAGGGGCCCCTGGGCCCTGGCTGACGTCACAGCGAGGAGGGCGATGGGCAGGTGCATCCCACGGAGTATCGGTTCACATTCTCCTGTCAAAACCAAGCTGCCAAAACAATAACCGTCCTGCCGGGCACCGGCTCTGCCCTTGCCCGGCCGGCTCACCCCGCGGCATTCCTCCCGCACCGGCTCACCCCGGGCGGTTCCCCCCACGGCAGCTGGACCGGGGCCAGGCAGAAAGCTGAGCACCAGACCCCGTAGTGCAGCAGACACCAAAGAAAACCAGGGCGGCAGGGAGCCGGCCAAGTGCTGAGTTACAGAAGCCAGGCTTCCAGACCTTCCTCCAGACCTCTGTCCCGTGGTGGAAGCGTCTCCTTATTTCTTCCCCTAGTGCCAGAGTCGCAGCTATTTCCCTCTCGGGGCCGGTGACGAGGGGTCTCCCAAGCATGTTCGTGTCCCGGGTCCAGTAGGCATCGTGGGGATGGTAGGGGCGCCTGTGCTGCACGTGCATGTGAGTAAAATGCTCTCCAAAGGCCCATTTTTCAGCTCGCTGGACTGAGCCCTCCGTGCCATGGCAAGCCCCAGGCGCTCGGGGGGGCTGCCCAGCTCAGCGATCCGCTCGCAAGCTCACCCCAGCGTCTGAAGAAAATGTGAAATCTTGAGGAACAAAACTAGGTGTTCTCGGAACGTGGCTCTTGCCCACGCAAGAGACCAATCCCCGGAGATCGGAGTCCCTCCAGGCCCCTGAGCCCCACGTCCGCAGGGCTGAGCTTCCCCCAGAGCTGGGTTTAGCGACTGCTCCCCTCTCCACACCGTGACCTGGCACAGCTCTGCCACAGTCCTTCTGCCTTTGCCCAGTGCCAGGGGCTGAGCTGTGTGTGTGGCCGAGCTCCGCTACCTCCAGCAGCACACGGCAGGTAGAGCTGGGGCAAGACGAGGGCACAGAGCCATGTGTGGGGTATCCCGAGGGGTCCCTGCTCCTCACCCCAACCGCTTCAGGGGCTTGCAGAGAGAGGATGCCCTGCCCTCTCCCACCTTCCCCCGCTGCAGACAGAGCGAGGCAGGAGCCCAGCCGGAGGAAAAGAGCCCAGCGAGCCAGCGCCGAGCTGCCGGGGAAGCAGCGGGCTGCACAAAGGGGCCTTGTTCCCGCACGGGCGGGCGGGCAGCGCGTCCCCTCCCTCACCGCCCAGCGCCCAGCGCTCCTTTGCCACCCCCCGCCGCCCTCCACCTCCCCTTCGGGTATGAAACGTCCTCGGGAGAAAGAAACCTGCAGTTTAACACGTCCCAGCACCTCGTCTCTCTCGGGTTTTGGTGCCCTGGCAGCGGGAGTGGGCGAAGGTCCCACGTGCCCCCGGCACCTCGCGGGGACGCGGCCAGCTCGCCAGGGCCACCGGCTCCTAGTTATACAGTAACCTGTTGCTCCGGGTCCCAGCTCCACCTCTCGCTGCCTCCACATCCCTCCCCTCCTCTCTCCTCTGCCAAGAAACCTCTGTCACCTGCTCTCAGACAACCGGGGCAGGCGGCACCGGGACAGAAGGGCAGAGGGAAGGCAGCGGGAGCGGGACCCCCAGGCCGGGGTGCCGGGTGGGCTCTGCCTCGCTCTATCCCCCCAGGGCTGGGGCAGCGGGTGGTGGGCAAAGCTCTGCTCGGGGAGCATGGCAGCGGGATTCAACTAGGAGGGCACGGCCGACGGGCAGAGCGGGACGCACGGGAGCCGAGGGGACTGCGGGAGAGACCAGAGCGGCTTCTCAGCACCGGTAAGTCCCTCCTCGCAAACCCTAAACCTTCACATCGTCCCTTCCCACCGTTTTCCTGCTTCAACGGTCCGGGTGATCCAGCTGCGGAGGGAGGGGGAGCGCAGGGGGGGCTGCAGCTGGGATCGGCGTCAGCACGGAATCGTATCTTGGCTTTCTAAAGGTTAAAAACCCTGCGTTTTTTCCAGGGTTCTGTTTTCGGGGTTTGTTTCCCGTCCTTGCATTTCCCCGCCGGGGCCAGATCCAGTAGGTGGCACTTTCTTGGCAGCAAAATGTCCGTCTGGCACGGAACGGGGCTTCTTTTTTCGCTCCTAATGAAGTCTGGAGGTAGTTTGGAGCAGCTGTTTGTTTGCAAACCTCAGGGTTTCCTCCCATCGGGACGCGTATGGAGAGAATTTTTAGCATTCCCCTCCGGGCACTTTGGCTGAGGGGCTGCTCTTGGTGGGCGAGCTCTCCCTGCACAGGACCCTGACAGGATTCAGCACCCAATTTCAAACCGGAGGGAGGGCTGCTTTGGAGCTGCCCCAGCCCCTCGTGTGACAGCTCCGGCTCCCCGGGAGCTCTGGTCCGCGTTAACGAGCTGGAGTGCAGCTCTCCTCTGCCCTTTCGCTCATTTGCCTGGAAAATACCGGTGCAAACTCCACCGAGGCCAAAGCTCCAGGAGGAATGGCTTCACTGGCGTTATTTTTAAATACTGGAAATAATTGCGAGACGACACAGCAGTAAAACACGGTGATTGCTCCGCTGTAATTAGGGCAACGGGGAGTAACGCTTGGGTTGCTGGGCTGCTCCGGAACGCCGCACGAAGCGAGCGCTCTAACAGCCAGCGGATCCCTCAGGGGCTGCCCTTCTGTGGGCTCTGGTGCTGGGCTGCTTGGGTGGGCTCTGCCCCTCGGAAGGACTCTTTCCGAGTTAAAGAAATGGCATCAACAGGTTCAGCCCCTGGCTGGCTGAAGCACGGACCCAGGCGGGGTTCCACCCGCGACCGCTGCGCTCACTCCCGGCTCCGTTCAGTTCAGCGATCGAGTTTTCAGCTGGTCAGGGAGGAAAACGAGCCCTCTGCGCACAGAAAGGGCTGGAATCCAGGAGCCCGTTAAAACAGGACCGTGAGGAAGCACTTGGGATCCACTGTGGGAATGTGTCCACATGTGGCAAAGGTCGTTGCTGCGCCCTGTTTAAAACCGGAGGGAAACTGGTGCTGGGGATAACAGCGAGAGCTCGGTCCCCACTGCTCCCTGGTGCTGGTTTCTGCCGCCGAAGCGTTCGCAGGCCAGGCTGGGTGAGGAGCTGCTGCTCGCTCGGCTGGACCCCAGCCCTCCGGCGCGTACTGGCACGGGCGGCTGGTCCGGCGCGGGACCCACTGGGCTGTACTGCACAGGGCTGGGCAGGCTGGGTGTGCAATGACAGAGCTTAGAGGGCCTGGCGGGTGGTCCCGGGCACCTGAGCAAAAGCTGAGCGCTGGCATCGTCCAAACGGGTGTTGGGGAAGTCGCGGGGAAGGGAACGGCCGCGAAGGACGGCGCAGTGCGGTGGCTGTGCACACCCGCGAGCACGCACCCCTGCAAGCACGCACGCCCACGAGCACACACCCCCGTTTGCTTGCAGTGACATAACAGTCTGCCAAGACAAGCTCCTGGCCCTGGCCTTTGCGCCCCTCTGCCTGCCACCACCCAACACCAGGGTGGGCAGCAGCACGGAGCCAGGCGAGTGGCCCCAGCCGCCGCACAGCACCGGGGGGAAATGTCTTCTGGACGTTGGGACTCGATGGTTCCTCGAGGTCCCCTCCAACCCCTCGCACTCTGTGATTCTGTGATCAGTCGGAGTGACAAAACCCGTCCCTGAGCAGGCTGGCCAGACCAGCCTGCCCAGCCGGGCGGGCACTGGCTCGGCGCTGACGCAGGGGCATCGCGGGGACTCTGCGGTACCGGTGTCGGCAGCCACCGTCCCGTGTGCCCGTCCCGCCGCGGCTGCCCGCCCGGCTTCAGCCCAGGGCACGCCGAGCTGGGGGGGCTGGCAGGAGGAACCCAGGACAGCTTGCTCTGCTCCGGTGGAGGAACCGGGCCGTGTGGCCAGAGGAGACCCTGCTGCGGGATGGCCTCGGGGCCAAAGCTGCCAGCTGCTCGTGGGCATCTGACCCTTGAGGAGCTGGCTTTGAGCGCGCTGGAAAGCGGAGCGCTTGTCGTAGGGTCGCGGCATAATTCAGGCTGGAAGTGAAAGAGACTCAGAAGAGACTCTGAGAGTCTCGGAGGTTTCAGTCCTTGTGGCGGAGAAAGGAAGGAGTGAAACAGGGAGAATCTACGCGGTGACTTGTGTGGGCTTGAGAAACATCCATATCAAACACGGCCGGGTGCCAAGCCCGAGCGCGCGGAGGAGCCTCGGAGGGTTACTCCCAGAGGGCTGGGTCCCGGGCGCTGCGTTGCAGCCGTGTCTCCATCACACTCTCTGCTGCTTTTTGCTCTTCCACGCCGCGGTCTCCCTCAGCGTGCCAGGCCAGGGCAGGTTTGTGGTTTTGCTAAAGACTGAGTGGTTTCTCTCCTTGCGTGGGGCCGAAGCCTGGCTCACCTGCCAGCAGCACCGCCCTGAACTCCAGGGCAGATGCCAGTGCGTGGCCTTCAGCCTATGAGCTTGATGTGATTGGCAATAAAATAATCACCTTCTAAAAATACTCCAGCCTTACGAGCCCTCCCTGGTGTCCCTCAAGCAGAAGTACCAGAGAAAGTCCACAGGCTTCCCGGAGGGAGCGAGATGGTTTCCTGCGCTGCAGTAAAGCTTTACCAGCAGCAGCGTCTGCCTGAGCAGCGGCACGCGTACAACAGCACAGCCTCCCCAACCACCTCCTTTGGCCAAGGTTCAGCAGGTGCCCAGAAAAACACCCACCTGCCTGCCCAGGAGGCACTTCAGCCTCCCACTCGAAGGGAGGGGAACGGTGGCACCTTCCGAACCCCCTCGCCCCATCGGAAGGGCTGCCGGGCGCTACAGTGCCCGAGTGAGGCAGGAAGAGAGATCCAAGGAGGCCCAGGAGGCGCAAGGTCCCAGTTTGGCTCCCGGATCCCCACCTGCCCACGAGCCCCCCCAGCCTTTCCCTGCCAGGGTTACAGCGGAGAGGGGCGCTGGGGATTTCCACGTGGGCAGCAGCTCGCGGCGGCTTTGAGACGACGAGCTCAGGGCGGAACTGTGCTCCCACCCATCCTGCAAATACTCAGCCCCCCTGCATCAAACCAGGATGGGAGCAGAAGGGGACCCCAGAGAGAGGCGATCCCCGCGCGTGGGTGGCGTGGAGCTGCGAGCGAGCGGGGACGGTGCCGCCCGCGCGCTTGAAACGCGCCGGGTCAGGGCCGGGGGGTAACCAAAGGAGCCCCGGTGGTTTTGTTTCCTGGTAATCCAGATAGATCAGGAGGAATGGCAATTAAGAAGGGAGGGGAGGGTGTGTAGCTGAGCGCTGGACCGGTTTGGAGACCTTCCCCATCCACCCGCACGGCAATTCCCTGGCAGAGCCCGGCCCCGAACGCTCCCACGGGAGCTACGGCAGCGCGCTCGCTGCCACCGAGGCTCCGCTGAGGAACGAGACCAAAGGCTTCCCGACCCATGGGAAGAGGAAGCCAGAGGCTGGGGGGAGTCTCAGGCTCTGCCTGCTCAGCTGCCCTGGGAGAGCGGCTGGAGGGGCCAGACGAGCTCCTTCGGCCCTGATTTGGTTTGAAGCACCAAGTGGAGCCCCGGGTCGGTTCTGCAGGCGCAGCGGAGTCAGGAGGACCCTGAGGTCTGCAGACGGCGAGCGGCCGATGGCAGGGGCTGGCCCCTTCCTCCAGCGCTACCTCCAGAGCAGGCTCACAAATCAACCCCGCTCCCAAGCGTCTCCCACAAGGTTTTTCCTTACCCGCTGAGATGGGCAAACACATCTCACAGGCCAGGAATCCTCATCCTCAGTTCCCACATCCTGACCACGGCTGGGTCTTCACCCCCTGCAGCATTAGCCCAGCTCTTCTCCTCTCCCACTCCCCAGCACACCATCACGGCTCCTCTGGGAGAGGGATGGAGGAGCTGAGCACCGAGAGCCAGGCCAGGAAGGGGCAGCAGATGGGATTTTGCAACAGCCCTGGCTGTCGTGATGGGCAAGCGTGGCACAGATGAGCCCTCGTGGCTCGCAGGCCTCCAGCCCAGCCTTGCCCTCGGTGTGGGCAGCTCTTCTGATGGCTGCTGGAGCAGTAACACTGCGTCTCAACATCACCTTGGGAAGGGATGCTCTCCTCTTTTGGCTTCCACGTGGGGCACTGGCCCCAAGAAGCTTTTCGTAACTCAGAACTTGTTTGGATATTGTTCTTCCTGCTTCTTCTTCCTTATTTTTTCCCCTCTGTGTTATCAGTCTCAGCCTGTCCAGATTTATATCCTACAGAGGTAAAGTGCAGACCATCTGCAGGGCAATAAACCAAAGTTCAGCCGCCCAGCAGCAGCACTCGGCACCGCTGAGTAACTCAGCAAGTGAGGAACTGCTGCTGACTAAGGTCAAGTGCACGGGCACAGCCCGAGCCAACGCCACCCTCCCCAGACACACAACCTTCCTCTCGCCGAGCACGACCAGCGTGGCAACCACCTGGGACACCGGGCAGCCTGAACCTCCTCGCACGGCAGAGGTCTGGGAACTGGAGCTGGGCTGCCCCAGACTCCTGCCCCGCTGGACACAAAGCAAAGCCCAAACCCTGACCCACCTCGTTGCCATGAACAGTGCGAGAGGAGAGGAGGAGAGGAAGAGAGGAAGAAGAGAGGAAGAAGAGAGGAAGAAGAGAGGAAGAAGAGAGGAAGAAGAGAGGAAGAAGAGAGGAAGAAGAGAGGAAGAAGAGAGGAAGAAGAGAGGAAGAGAGGAAGGTCACTGCACCCAGGACACCCCGTCCCAGGTCCCAGGTCCCAGGCTGGAGCCTGCTCTCACCCCTGACACCGCTGCCTCTTAATGACAGCCGCGGTCGTGGGAGGAGACGGGGCAGGAGGGCCAGGCTGCAGGCAGCAGCGAGCACTAATTAAACCTCTCTGCTCCTCCAGCTTTCCTCGGGGGAGGCACCCAATGGACCTGTCTCTGGCCATGGCCGGGGGTTAATCTGCAACACCGACTTTCACACGGCAGGGTGGCTGGGCTTGTTTGCAGGGCCTGACGCTCGGGGCATGGCTCCTGGGTTGAGATCCGGGGCTTCCAAAGCTCCTGGAAGCAGGAAGAGGGACGGTGTGCACCAGGCAGCCTAGGCAGGGGTGGATGCTGCTCTCCTGGGGGAAGGTTGGGCAGGAGGAGACGGCTCCTCGGTCAGCGTACGCTGACCACTACAGAGCCTCACCAACTGTCCCATGCTGAGACTCCAGCCATTAATATCTGACCCGGGCAGGAGTCTGTGATGGGGAGTGTGTCCCAGGCTGCATCTGAGCAAATCCTCTGACTGGACTTAGATGGACTTCAACAGGCTTGACTCATGCTCAGCTGAGAGGCAGGTGGCTCGGGCTGGCAGGGGAAGGACTCTGGCACCAGCAGGCACCTGCACACCAGCGTCTCCAGATGATCTCCAGATGGCTCAGGGCCTGACCACGCAGGCAGGTGTGTGTCTGGTTCACTTCTGTCCTCCCAGCACCCAAGAACCCTCCTGAATTGCAGAGGGAGAGCAGAGCATCTGAGCTCTGGAAGCAGCAATCTGCCTGCTGCAGTCGAAGGGCTGGTCCCCAACGGTGCAAGGCAGTGTTCTCCAGCGGAGAAGCCAAGCTGGTGAACAGAGGGTCCAGCCCAGGACCCTCCAGCATCCAGGCACATGCCCAATCCAACCAGGCACCCCAACGAAGCCAGAGCTGTCTGGATGGGAATAACACGAGGAAAACATTGGGTAGGAATTTTTCCCTGCTGTTTTGCAATGGAAGGGGCAGGGTGGGAGACCGATGGTGACACGGAAGGCTCTCTGGGCTGACTGGGCAGCTGTGGGACTGTCGGGCTCGGTGCTGTGAGCTGAAAAAGTTTCACTGGCTGAAAAGGGAGAAAAAACTCCAGAAAAGGTGCAGCTCAGAGAGAGGAGCTGCTGCCTTGAGCTTGGCAGGAGCAGGTTCAACGGGGTAAACGTAGCAGAGCCCCGCGCATTGCTGGCCTTCACCAGTATGAGCCAGTAACACCCTAGGTGTGTCGGGTCCCAGCTGTCTGAGCAATCCTCAGCCTCTTCCCACTGCTCCTCTGCGCTGCTGCGTCCGCCCGGCGCTTCGAAGTAAGGAAAGGACCCCCGGGTCTGTGACTTGAGTCTCCAGCTTGGATGGGAGATGGCAGAGGTGCCGCTCCCCCGAGCCCTGCGCTACCGCCCGTGGCACGGAGACGGCGGGGAAGGGAGCAGTTGGTTACTGGGACCAGAGCCGGGGGGCAGCCCGTGGAACCGGCAGCTGGCAAGCGCGGCCGAAACAAAAGGCGCGGAGCCGAGCGCGGCACGCGGGGCTGAGCCCCGGGTATCCTGCCACCCGCCCCTCGGGAGCGCAGGCGGCTTGGCCGAAGGCAGCTGGACACTTTCAGGGGTGAAACGGGGTGCTGGGAGCTCTTCAATCCCACTGCTGGAGGCTGGGAAGCTCTGCAGAGAGGTTCCCCTGTGCCGTCCCTGCTCTGGGCCTCTCCTCCGGGATGCGCGTGGGCTACAGCCGTGCGTGTGCTCCCAACCCAGCCGAGCGGCAGCTGAGCTCGGGCGGTGGGAGAGGTGATGGGCTACCCCAGGCCCAGGCAGCTCCCTCCAGCTCCTTGGAGCCAAAAGGGAGAGCGGAAGGGAGGAGTAAATCCAGCAAACACGAAGCAAAACCCAAACCCTGACACATCTCATTGCTGCGGACGATGCAAGTGTCTCATCCTAGCCTGCCAGTCACCCCTCGCTACCACCAACAGGACTCCTTCAGAGTCCCTCCTCATCCCACCACTGCTGGCAGGAGGTGCTTGGAGTCCCTCCTCATCCCACCACTGCTGGCAGGAGGTGGTTGGAGTCCCTCCTCATCCCACCATGGCTGGCAGGAGATGGGTGGCAGCAGAGGGTGCTGGTGGGTGCTGCCCTTGCCCCCAGTGCAGCTCCCTCTCCAGCCCCAGCGACTGCTCGCTGGAAGGAAATGTCATGGGAGTTTAATCACAGCCTGGGAAGCGAGGACAGAGGGTGGCTGGAAGAAACAAGCTGCAGTCACATGCAGACCAGACCAGACAGGTCCCCAGAACATCTGCTCCACGCCTGGCACAAGCCCAGACACACTCCTGCTCTCGGCTCCCTGCCTGCCAAGGCTCTGTGAGCAAGCGGCCAAAGGTCAGGAGAAGGACCTAAAGCAGCGGAGAAGAGCACGGGAGAGCTCCGGGCTGTCCCTGCCCGCAGCAGGGCCTGCCGTTTCCCCTCGATGCCCGCTCCGAGGTGATCGGCCCTTGCCAAGACAAGGACATGAAGCTGCCAAGATGCTGCTCACAGAGGCCACGCTCCGCTCCAGCACCGCACGGGTGTGTGACACTCGGGTCCTCTTCTCCCAGCAGCCTGTCCCCTGACAGCAGGAGCTGAAAGAGCACTTGGCTAGCTCCTGGCACCCAGCGTAGCAGTGGGATCCCACCAAGCTCCTGCCAGCGGGTAGTGCCACAGGGCAGGACTGGGGAGGACCTGGCTGGGGAGCCCCAGGAACTGCATTTTGTTGTAGCCCATGAGAGTCCCACCAGGGCACCACTGCCCCCTGTCCCTCAGCACCAGAGCTCCACGGGGGGCTTGGAAACCCCTCCAGGGGTCACGGGGACTCCCCCCCTGCCCTGGGCAGCCTGGCACAGCCCTGGACAACCCTCCAGGGGCTGCAAGAAATTGTCCCTCAGCTCCAACCTCAACCTGCCCGGGGGCAACTTGAGGCCGGTTCCTCTTGTCCTGGCGCTTGTTCCTTGGGAGCAGAGCCCGACCCCCCTGGCTCCAAGCTCCTGAATTTCAGGGAGCTGTCAGAGCCAGAAGGTCTCCCCTGAGCCTCCTTTGCTCCAGGCTCACCCAGCCCAGCTCCCTCAGCCTCTCCCCACCACACCTCTGTGGGCTATGCTGGCACAACTGTGTCCCATCCTCCGAGAGTCCCAACCCTTGCAAACACAGCTTGCCCACCTGACACAAAAGCACCTTCCTGCTCCTTTCCCCTCTCCCGACTGAGGATCACAGGGCTGCTCAGGCCAGAAGGGAGCTCAGGAGGTCTCTAGTCCAACTCAAAGCAGGGTCAGCTCTGAAATGAAACAGGTTGCACAGGACTTTACTCAAGTCTCCAAGAACGGAGACGGCACAGCCTCGCCAGGCAACCTGCTCCACAGTGCTGAGGTTCCCACAGCACAAAGCGCCTCTTTCATGTCCCTCTGCAGACCTTCAGCTTTTCGGGACTGGAAATCCCTGTGCCAAGCCCCTGCGGGCACGCGGGAGCGGTTGGTGAAACCATTCCTCCTTCAGACGCTGCAGGAAACTCCTCTGTCCCTTCCCAGCCCTGGCATCGCGTCTGGGCTCTGCCAGCCCAGCTGCCAGGCTGCCCCCCAGGCTCTCGGCCCCAGGGACCGACTGCGCCTCCTCCCCTTGCCCTCTCGGGGCACGAGGGGGTTTTTTTTTCGTGTCGAGACTGTTAAAACATTTCTGCCCCCTGAGATTAGAAACTGCCATTGGAGTTCTTGTGATAAACCTGAGCTCACACATCCTTCTATTCTTAACGAAACAAAGGGCAAAGGGAACATGGGTTTGTTTGGGTTCGGAACGAGCCCGTTCCGGTGACGATGCCGGTGCCGCGAACCCCCTGCCCCCGGCCTCCTGGCCAGGGCTGGGTGGCTTCGCCCAGCGCCCAGCTAGCGGGAATCAACCCGAGGGACCGGGCAAAACGACAGAGCGACCGACGGCAAGAGCGCGGCTTGATTGGCTACCGTTCCTGCCTCTCGTGGGCTGAAGAGGCCCCGCTGAGAAACGTCCCCCGTGCCCCGCGGCGCCCCGGGAGCGCGGCTGCCACCGCGTCGCCCGGCCGGTGAAGCTGCTGCCCGCTCCTTTTCCTGCCCTGACGCTCGGGGCCCAGCTCCCCTGGGCCGAGTTGGAGCTCAAACGAATCGTGAGCGAGCGGCCAAAAATACACGGCCAGGATGTGAGTGGGAAGCACGAAGCGGGGTGGGGAAGAGATGGCGATGAGCGTTACCGTGGTGAGCCCGAGAAGGCTGGAGGAGCCTGAAAAATCACATGTGATTTCGAGAGAAGAATCTCCTCCCTCAAACCTCCTCAAACCCTCCCAGGAGAAACCCCAGGGCGAGTTTTAGAGCAGGGAATTAAAGCGATCAATGCATTGGGTTCCCTGGACCCCCGTGCTGCAGGGAGATGCTTGGGAAGGGAGCAGGGTGAGCTTTACCAGGCGTGTCCTGCCCCTCGCTGCAAGCCCAGGGGCTTCAAGATGACCATGCAGGGGACAAGCCAAAGCTAAACACGGCCCCCAGAGTGGCTCTCAGCCTTGTAACAAGTTTCTCTCTGATGGAGAAAAAGCTCTTGGCACACAGACTGTCCTGCTGCATGCCTGAATTGGTGCCAGGCCAGTGAATCAGCGTTTCAGGGAGTGACCAAAAATGCCCTTCCTTTAGGAGGAGGTGGTGGAAACCTCCCCTCGATCTCAACGCCTCTGTCTTGCTCATGAAGCAGTCGGCACGGAGGAGTCCACTGGCAAACAAAACTCCCTCTGCCCACCCTGAGGGGAGGGCAGGGACCGGCCACACCACCATCACCTCTCCCCGAAGCCCTTCAGCCCCAGCAGGGCTGGCACCAGCCAGGAAGGTGATGTTCAGGTTTAGGTATCGCAGTCCTCCTGGGGCTAATGGGCTTTGCTGGGAAGTAGCGTGGGAAATGAATCATCCTGCTAAATTTATCTGTTAGGCTGGACAGGTCTGCTGGGGAAGCAGGACCCGAGCTGAGCTTGCCGCTGAGGATTGCACAGCAGTGTGCGAGGCGGGGTCACGGAGCACTTGCCCATTAAAGCAATCATTTAATGAGCAATTAATGCACTTGAGCGATTAGCTGAAAGCAGTCAGGACAGCAAAAGCTGGCAATAAACAACTGATACCCACTGGGGACTACCGAGGGCCACCCAGATATTAGGAGCGTGTTGTCAGCGTAGACGTGGCAGCTGATGGCTGGACCAGAAGCTTTAAAGCTTCTGGAAGAAGCAATTTTGCTGCAGGTGCTTTGCAGAAACCACCTTCCCAGCATGGGTGTGACAGCCCTGAGGAAACCAGCTTTTCTTTCCTCAAGTCCAGCCTTAAAGAAGGACACTTTGCTGTGTCCTCAGGCAGAGCCTTAACAAAACCAGCAGGAACCCTCAGAGCTCCTCCATCCCCGGGCAGAGTCTCTCAGCTCCTTCACAAACGCCTTTGAGCCTGGAAAAGCCGTAAGAGAAACGAGAGAGGTTCTGGCTACCCAGGGAGGTGCAGATGGGGAGGAACCGGAGCTCTGGGGGTCAGCACCCTGCCGGGCACACGGGGCTTTGGGGTTCTGCCCGAGCACGGAGCCGAGTCGGTGCAATCCTTCGGGCTGGGCTGGAGCAGAACAGGGCAGTGCCTCGGGCCGAGAGCCGTCCTGCTCCGGAACATGACACACACGGGCAGAGTCACGCCTTATTTTTACTGGCCTGCTGTCCGAGCCCTGATTTCTACGCAGCGAAAATAAAAAGGATCCCTTTCATCAGCAGAGTCACGGCGTCCAACCCTTCCCCCTGCTGAAGATCTGAGCTGTCACCTCCTTGCTGCTGGAGATCCAGCTCCTGGGGTCCAGCACCAAGCTGGGACGACGGCATCGGCTTTTTTGGGGGGGGTGGGATTGAATAAGGACGCAGGGCAGAGAAACCTTCAGCACAACTACCAGAGCACGGCTCCAGCAAACCACCTGGGCAGGGGTCCTGCCTGCTGGAGCCCTCCAGCCTTCCCGCTACGCCTGCCCAGCCTGCCCCACGCCAGCCCCAGCCTCCCTCGGCCCCTTCCCTCTCCCCACGGCCCCCGGCTGCCAGGAGCCGGCTGGTGCAGGAGCAGGGCGAGGGGACAGGCTCTGCTCACAGCCCGCGTGGGTACCAATTCAAACCGGGCAGGGAAAAGCTACTGAACCCCCCAGCACACCCTTCTCCTCCCGGGAAGCCTGGGGAACGCGTCACGTTGGGTTCTGTCCCCGGGGAGCGCAAGGGCCTCACACCTTCTGCCACGCAGGTAGTTTGGAACCGGGGGCTTTTAGTTTAAGCTGTTTAGGAACCGTTTGCCGCGGGGACCCGCAGCCGTCCCCGTCCACCTTTCCGAGGCAGCTACCGAGACCTGCCAGGCTCCTCCTGGGAGCTCAACCGCAGCCCCAGCGCAGATGCCGCTGGCGAGAGCCGGGCTCGGCAGACGCACGACGAGCCCCGACCTGCTCCCTGCTCTTCCCTCTGCGGGGTTCCTCCGACCAAGAGGAAAAGCATAAACTCAGGAGCTGTGACTCAGCAGCGGGGCTCTGCAGACGCGGTGGAGTCCGCTTCCGTTTGGGTTTTTTTCCAAGATCTTGGAGATTGTGGCTTTTTGTGCATGTTCCCTGGGTATTTATAGAGCGAGGCACCGTCCAGACTTGTTTCTGGTTGCGTTTCTTGAAGGAAGGTTTTACCTTCTGGCAGGGATATAAAAGCTCCTAGTTTGGTTCAACTAACCCGCAGAGACTTCCTCTCCCACCCCGGCCTCGGTGGGCACCGGGAGCCTCCAGCGCTGCCTGGGCTCGACCTGCACCTAAACCAAGGTGTGTTTGAGCATCACCCAGAGAAAGAGCCACCCACGCGCGTGTGTGTGATTGGGGGCACACAGCAGGTCGTTCCCTATGCTCTCTCCAGGTGGTTTGGCAATCTCACATCAGCAGTTTATGAACACTGGCACTTTTGCTCGTGGTATCAGTTTGTGGTTCTGAGCATCAGCTCCCGAGCCCCCGGTTCAGCCCCGGGGGTGGATGGAGAGCGAAGGCAGGGGACGCGTGTCCCCCAAGCCTCTGGTGCAGCCTGGTGGGGCTGGGTGGTCTCCAGGGACCGCTTGGGCAAGGCCGGGCTGCGAGACAAGCGCGTGGGTGTTCCCAGTCTGCCTAAACCTTTTCCCAGGAAATGCTTTTCAAGCACAAATTGCTGTTTCCGAGAACAGGGCTTATCTGGGTGTGATCCTCGGTGAGGGGTGTAAATCTCCCCCGGATGCTCTGGGGTATCTGGGCATGGACTGGACAGGACTGGAGCACGAGGAGGGGGGACACAAAGACACAGTGGCAGCCGGCGGGGGGATGGCTGTAGAGCTGAGGTGCCTGGGTCTAAACGAGCTCAGCTCCATCCCTCTCTGCTCAGCCTCTCTGCCCTGCGTTTGGGTTTCCCCCGACGCTTTCTGACTAGCCCAAAGGCAATCTGCTCCACAGTGCATGATCTTGGTAGAGACCGTACCGAGCAGGTCTGGCTGTCTTTTGGTGAGCCCTGGCAGGTGTCTGTGCTGGCATGTTCAGAAAAGCAAACAGAGAACCACAGAAACGTCTACATTGGAAAAGACCTGTACCATCACCTAGTCCAATCAATACTGGAAAAGACCTGTACCATCACCTAGTCCAATCAATATGGGAAAAGACCTGTACCATCACCTAGTCCAATTGTCAACCTAACACCACCAAGCCTACCCCTTAAACCAGATCCCTGTCAGCAGGAGAAGGGTGATTTCATCATTAGGAGGCTGGGCCCGGACACCAGGGACCCAGGTTAAGTTCTCAGGGGTGCCGCAGGCTACCAGGGTCCACCTCACGAGGACTTCTAGAGACCTAAACCAGCTTGTGTGGATTTAGATCTCTTGGTGCCACAGGAGGAGCGCTCAGCCCCCAGCTCCCAGTGCCTCACCAGCACCCCGAGGCTGTTTGGTGAGCAGATTGACGTGGGACTGCAGCCTCGCCTGCCTGCCAGGGCCTTCAACACGACTGCAGCGGGCAGGACAGATCTGGGAGCCCGTGGGATCCTCTCAGGGGCTGTCTGGAGCACGGGCAGCGCAGGGGTCGCACCACGGTGCCCGCGCTGCCTTCGCTCTCGCGTCGGTACGAGCAGACTCGGCTTTGCCGGGCGGTCCATCAAACCGCTTCTGCCAGCGAGCCGTTCCCTTCTGAAGGCACCCGGCGACCAAACAGACGGCGCTTTGTTGTCCTGGGAAGCTGAAAAGATAACATCATGTGGTCGCCAGCTAAAGTTTCCAACCGAGGCTTTAGGTTACTTGCCGAGGCTTTCGCTACCCCACCGTGCCCGCCTGGCCCATCCAGCTGGCACCTGCAGAGATGGCAGCACCCCTGTCATACCCGATTCCCCCCCCACGCCCCAGCAAAGACCCCCGGGGCAGCGTTTCCATCATGTGCCCGATCCCCGTAGCCTGCTTGGCACAGAGACTTCCCTCGCCGTGCCCTCGAGCGTGCCACAGAGCGCAGCCGTTCCCCCACCGCCACCTTGGGCTTGGCTTGGCGGGGCACGAGGGCCCACTTGGCACGGTGGCATCATTCCAAGCAGTCAAACCCCGGTCAAGAAATGCTTTAGGCCACAGCCATCACACCTCATCTGACCCCGTTCCGTGCCGCATCGCCGAAACCCCCAGTCCCACGGCCCCATGATTCAGCGGCGGCTTGTGGGCATTTCGGGAGCCCTGCCACACTGGGATGACTGATGGGAACAAAGACGAGGTCTGCTGGAAATGGGTTAGAGCACGAGAGGAAAAAATTGCTCTTACACTTAAGTAGCTTAACAGTTTGTAAGATCTGGGGTTGGTTTTTTCCATGTTTTTCTACTGTTGCTCCAGCAAAACCTGTTGTGCTTTGACCAGCACTTCCCTGCCGCTGCTAGTCGTGTGTCTCATTCCAACAAACCTTCTCAAGCTCACTCTGCCTCCTCAGTTTAAAGGAGGTAGAGTGCACCTATGGTGCAAAACACTCCCAGACAGGAGATGCTGCTGTCGTTATTAGCAGTGATGAGAACAATGACAACGTAAGAGTTGTAGAGCACTGGAAGAGCCTCCCCAGAGAGGCTGTGGAGTCTCCTCCCCTGGAGACCTTCCAGCCCCATCTGGATGCATCTCTGAGTGATCTGCTCTAGTTTTGTCCTGCTCTGGGTTGGACTCGATGACCTCTGGTCCCTTCCAACCCCTAAAAGACTGTGATTCTGTAATAACAACAGCCCTAAAGACAACACTGGCACTTCACATTTTCAAGCTGTCTACTCTTCACCCAAAGTCCAGAATGTTTCACGGTCCCCTTCCCATTTTCTCTAAGAACAAAGGTTTGTGACCACAGCAGACGAGGAAGAATAACACTAACTAAAAACACAACCAATGTGTGACAACAGCAGCGACCAGCCTGCAGAGAAGAGAGCTGTTATTCTTTCTCCACCCATGGAGCTCCTCCACCCTTGCAACGTCGCAGCTCCCTCCTCAAAGAGACTCGGAGAAGGTCAAGACAATGTATGGCCCGCTTCCATTTGCTCTGAGAGCATAGAACCGTGGCACAGACAACGGTGCTGGGCTCCTGTCACGACCCTGTGCGTCTTTGGGAAGACAGCTGAGCTCCGAGGCTAAGACTGCCCAGAAAGTCAGGGAGTGAGATTTCCTTGCCATGTCCTTCAGCACTGCTTTCAGGCGGGCTCCCCAGAGCTCTGTTCCAGCACATGAGACCTTCTGGCCTGGGCTGGGTCGCGGTGCCAGGCTCTCCCCGGGCACCTGAGCATCCCCTGCAGCACCCCCAGCAGAAGGGCAGCCGCTGGGACCCCGTGTCCCCTCCAGCTCCGTGCTGAAGGCAGGGCTTGGCTGGCTTGCGCGGTGGCGCACGGAGAAACGCTGCCCTGCGCCATCAGGAGAGCGGGTGGTGGGCTCCGAGCTGGATTTGGCAAGGTCAGAGCTTGCACAGCCACACACCGCATGGCCAGCTCTGCCTCCTACACCCGGCTGGCAGGGGCAGGAGGCGAAAGCAGCCGTGCCCCGCGCGGAGATACGGGCAGATCGGCTCAGCGCGAGCCACCGTGGAGGAGGCAGGGTGCGCGGCGGGGGCTGCGGGCTCTCGGAGCTCTTTGCCAGGGCCCTGCGGGGAGGGGGGGACTGGGGAATGGCATCCGCTCGGCCATCACCCCATCCCCGCTCTCGCGTCTTGCTCTGGCTCTGCCCGCAGGCAGAGATGAAGCAGCCTCGGCCCTTTCTCCCCCTTCAGCTGTCTCTCGATTTCCCAAAATCATTATAAAAGTCTCTGCCCCCTCCGAAGCGTGCCCCTGCCCCCCCGCAGCCTGCCAGCCAGGGTGCATTTCACACCATAAACCGGGTTACAAGCTCTGGCGCGAGGCTCCGTCCCGGTTTCACTCGCCCCACGCCCTGCTTTCGGCGCAGGCGAGTCCCTTGGAGCCGCGGCAGGAGCCGGGCCAGGGTGGACTAATGCGGAGGGGCTGAAGAAGCCAAAAGCAGGGAGCCAGCAGGAGAGGCACCCGCCGACTCAGCCCCGCTCGCATCGCTCCCAGTTTGGCCCCCCACTTTTGGCCGCAGGTGCCCCGGAAGCGAGGACAAACTCCCAGCGGCGCGGGGCAAAGGGAAGGGGACACTGGGGATGACTGGGTCACGGATGCCAAGAGGGACCAGGGGCCCCTCGAGCGGGCAGGTCAGAAGGAGCGATCTACGATCAGCCCCTCGCTGAAAGGTCAGCGGTGCTAACGCCTCGCAGCTTCTGCTTGGCTGGGCAGGAGACTGGAGGAGCATCGGGGTGTACAAGGGACTGCAAGAGGCACAAGCCCTTTCTGCTGCGTCACAGGTAGGGGTAGCAGCGTGTTGGCAAGTCCTGCTGGCACCCACAGAAGGTACGTGGTACCTTCTCCTGCCCTCCTCTAAGGAGCCCAGCTTACCCTGGCAGGGCTTCCTTACTAACCACCACGAGATAAGCCTTGGCTCATCTTACGGCTGGTCCCACTTCACCCTCAAAGCCGCACGGCAACCTCTGCCATTGCCACTGACCAGACGGGTGCCCCCAAAAGCAGGAGCACATTCCCAGAGTCCGTCTTTTGGATGGAGCTCATGAAGGAGAAACAAAAAAAACTGGAGTGACCTCAGCTGCATCCCTGGTTCCTCCTGTTGTCTCACAGGAGCGAGCTCTGAACTCCGCAGGTCAAACCTACCCGCTGGAGTAACCTGGATTTCGGTCCATTACGGACACGGCCCCAGGGCCGTAAGCGGAAGGGAGGCAGAAATATTACAGCAAAGAGGCAGAACCGTTCCCAGCGACGATCGCCGGCCGTGGGACTACAGCGACTGGGTGGCGCGAGGTAAACAGAGCAGAGCTGGGTTTACGGGAGCGCGTTGCCTTCCCCGGGCATCTCGTGCTAACGCACACCGAGATCCGGGCGATAGGGACGGCGCGAGGACGGTAAAAGGAAACCGGCAGAGAGCAATTAACAGAGGGAAAATTCACAGGTACCCAGAGCCTGGGCGCAGGGACGGGTTTCATTACACTCGGAGGGGTTGGCAGAACACCAAGTTTCTCTTCTAGCGTATCTAGGAATTTATATCCGCGTGCGTGCGCGTGGACTTTGGTATCGCCCACGGGGGAGGCGAAAAAGGGAGAATTTAATCTTCCAGCTACGAAACGCACCTCAAAGCCACTTCCAGCGGCGACTCGGGAGCTCAGGGACACAGAAGGGGCTGAAAGCCAGGAGGCTGAGCCCAAAACACGCCGGGTTCTCCATCGGGTCCATGCGTCCGGGCGCGTGCGCGGCGGGGAAGCAATTCCAGGAGAGCTGGATCTCCCCAGAACATCCCCCAAAACCACAATGGGAGCCTTGGTTGGGTTAAGATGAGTGAGAAACCTCCAGAGCTGCCCTCAGCTCGGGGTGAGACGCACGGAGCGAAACGCCCCAAACGAGCGTTCCCAACACGAGGAATCAAAGCGTAGGGAAGCCAGGGCAGCTCTGCGGCCGACAGAACAAGCCCCGTGGCAGAGTCGGCTCCAGAGGGGAAATCCCAGGTGCTGGGAGGACTCCCAAGAGCTCCATCCAAGGAATCCAAGGGATTCCTCTGGCTGTCAGCCCGAGCTCCCTCCAGAAACACCCCGGCTGCCTGCCAGGGGTGGTCGGCACGGGCAGGGGAAATCCCACTGAAGCCCCTGAGGAGTTCCTTCCTTCAGGCCAACAATGAGTATGTTGAAGCCATCCCTTTGAACCGGGATAGTTTTCAACAAGGAGAGCAGGGTCTGAGCCAAACAGAGCAGAGAAGAGGCTCCGAGTGCCCAGCCCTCCAGGCAGGTGCCCCCGGAGCTGCGCAGAACTGAATTAAAAAAAACAAACAAATCTTTAAGACTTTATCTTGGCTTTCCTTCAACTCCTGCACTGGAGCAGAGGTGAACGTCTTGGATGACAATACAAAGCATTCCCTCGGGTTTTATTACAGTTTTCCCTTTGGTTTCTCCCCTCCCTGCCCTCGGCGCTGTGCTCTCTGAGCAGGGTCTGGATCTCGCTCCCACAACGCTGGGGTGAGTGCCTGGAAGGGATGGGAGACGGGGGGAAGGTGGAAATAGGGGTCCGGAAAGGTGTCCCGGGATGTGCCATCTCAGCCCGGCCCAGAGCTGTGGGAGGTGTCACGAGAAAAGCCCGTGGTGCTTGCCCAGATGCCCACACCGCTGCTTGGAGACCCCGCGTCAGCGCAGGAAGGGCAGCAGCACGCGGAGATGCCAACGGAGAGCGTGTTTCCTGACCACTAACCCTCTCTCTTCTGCTTCTGCTGCAGTTGCCTGGCCCGGGAAGCGACATGAGTCTCAAGGGATCTCTCAGCAGCAACCCTGGCTCGTCAAAGTAAGGATCTCTGGTGGGCTCCCCTCACCCCACGGCTGGCACCACCACTTCCAGGGGACTCCTCTAGCATGCCCACTTGCCCTCCGAGTCCCTTGTGTTGGTCTCACCCTTCCTGGGCGCCTCACAAGCTGTGGCCGTGGCCAGCACCGATGCCTCACACATCACGCACCCTTGGTGCTGTGGCTTGTGACGAGAGGAGAGGGACATGGGGAGCCTCTCCACCACAGCAGCCCATGGCAGCCTGGGCATGGGGGGTGGCCCCACAGGGGATGTAACCCACCCATAGGGACCCGACCCCCGACGCTCCGCTGTTTGCACCCAAGGATGCCCTTCCACGCTTGTACACGGGACAGCTTCTACACCCGAGCACCTGCCTGCCAGGGCTCTGGGCACCCTGCTCTAGCTGTCCCTTGAAAGGTCCCTTCCCACCCAAACCATTCTACAATTCTATAATCAAAAAAGGTTCCATTAACGAGGGATCTTGATCTTGGCACTTACGCTGCCTCAGGTTCAGGTGGGCTCAAGTATCATGTGGAGGGGTCTCCATATACCTGCCCTGCTCCCAGTCACCAACCCACTGGGCACTGCTGTCCAGCCCCTCCAGAAGCAATGTCCTGCCAGGGGACGTTGGGTGACAAGGTAACTCCAGTGGGGCCAGGCCTAGAGGGGCTCCTCCATTGCCCATTTCCAGTTGCTGGCTGTGGTGCCATCTGCCTGGTGTGGCACCATCTGCCTGGGGTGGCGACATCTGCCCGCAGTGTGGGCATCAGCTGGGGGTGCAGAGGGAGCTGCCGGCACCGTCAGACCAGCAAAGGCTTTGCCTGGCATCTGATGGGTGTGATGATGAGGAGGAGGAGGAGGGCAGGGTGATGATGAGGAGGAGGGCAGGGTGATGATGAGGAGGAGGAGGGCAGGGCCCATCCCTCTCCAGGCAGCTGCAGAGCTGCTGTGCCGGTTATTCGTGAACCGCGGTGCGAAAGCGGACGTCAAAAAGTTTGAGGAGCTGGTGGCTGACTGGGACCTTCTCCCTCCACAGCGGCAGCGTGGGCAGAGCGGACGGGGCCGCCAAGCTGAGCGCCAAGGACCTCTACGGTAAGTGGTGCCCACAAACGTGTCGAGGGTTTCCCAGAGCAAAGGCACCTCTGGGGAGCTGGAGCTGGCTGGGGAGGAGTTCTAGGCTGGGACTCAGTCAAAGCCGTGCCAATCCAAAGTCCTGGGCTGGCCCGCTGGGCACGGCTGCCACTCGGGGAGGTCAGAGAAGCCACGCAGGACGTTGCTCCCCCTCACCCCCACTGTCACCCCCATCCTCACCAGTTCCCAAGAGAACCCATAAAGGGCCTGACAAAGAAAGACTGTCCCCAGCGGGTTAATGATTGCCCTCTTCTAACCAGCCAGCCCGGGAACCTCCGGTGCCCTTTGGCTCTCTGGGTGGCCGGCTGCTCATGCCCAGCCCGCTCTGCAGCTCGCCCACAACCCCCCCAGCTCCAGAGGAGCCGCTCAGTCCCGGCATAGTGACCCATGGAGAGCATTCCAGTGTCGGGAATGGCTATTCCTGACCTTAGCAGCTCTCTTAACGTACCCCGGGTGAGGACCTGGCCCAAGGGGGAGGTAGAACAAGGAGAAGTCCCCTCCTTCAGTCACTCCCCTTTGTCCAGGGGAACACTGGCAGCTTTTGGGGAGTCTGAGCCTGCAAAGCCTCCTCCCCGAGTGCTGTCCATCTGCCTGGAGGATGCTTCACCGGGTGGGACCATGCCCTGGGTGCTCCGTGTTGTGCTTGATCAGAAACCTCCCTTGGCAGCAGCAAGGTGAGGGTGGGTTGTTTGTCCCTGGGAAGTGCCCTTGGTTGCTGACTGGCTTTGGCTGGAGGTTTATCGGCGCGGCGTGGCCTGGAGCAGCATCCTACAAGTGACCTGTCTTGCTTGGGGAGGAGGTTTGTCGGGGAGAACGGGGGCTGCGTTTGGTGGATGGTGCTAGGCAATCTCATTGCTGAATCTGATCAGCTGCAAAGTGAAACGTGGCAATAGAGGTGGAACAGAAATGTCACAGAATCACAGAATCATTCTGGTTGAAATGACCCTCAAGGTCATCAGGTGCAACCCTTCCCCCAGCACTGCCAGGGCACCACTGCCCCCTGTCCCTCAGCACCACAGCTCCACAGGGGGCTTGGAAACCCCTCCAGGGGTCACGGGGACTCCACCCCTGCCCTAGGCAGCCTGGCACAGCCCTGGACAACCCTCCAGGGGCTGCAAGAAATTGTCCCTCAGCTCCAGGCTCACCCAGCCCAGCTCCCTCAGCCGCTCCCCACCCCACTCCTGCTCCAGCCCTTCCCCAGCTGAGTGCAGCTGGTGTTACTGGCTGTTTGGAGCCTGGATGCTGCATGACGGGCAGGTTCCAAGCAGGGCTTTGAAGGGTGGCAGGGGCTTGTCTGGAGATGAAAGGACACACAATAAGGCTAGAAAGAAGCAAGAGGATGAGGCATGGAAATGCTGGAGCGCTGCACACAGTTCAGACCAGCTCCAAATGCCTCTAAGGGCATCGTTTCTTTTGCTATGCACAGAAAGCTCCCATCAGCAGGTCCGATCAGGGCTGGACAGATTATAGTGGCAAGGTAAATAAAGGGGCCAGTAAAAATGAAAGGAGAGCGGGACTCCTCCCTCAGCAGCATCGCAATCTCATCATCAAGGTTGGCACCCGGGGCCCTGACCCCCGTGTCGGGTGGGATGTCCCGGGGAGCACAAGGCTGAGGGACCAGCACGTGACGGCCCCACGCAAACGCTGCCGAAGGGAAACGCCGAGAAACTGCCTTCAAAACAAACACCGCCGGCAAATGAGTTCACTTTCAACACCAAGTTACACCTTTTAAAGGTTTTTTTTTTAGCCCGGACACACCCCAAAAGCAAATTTCACCAGGGATGGGACCTCTCTGCTCGAATTCCAGCAAATCTTTCATGAGGCCCAGGGGCGCAGGTGCCAAAAGCTCGGGAGGGGTCAGCCGGGTGCCGGGTATCTCCCCGCTGCCCCTCAGCCCAGTGCCACCAGAGCTGGCCTGCTGTGCTCGGCCAAACTCGAAACCCACCCCGCTCGCTCCTCCTGCCCCTGCCCCGGGACGCTCAGCGTGCATCGAAGCGATGCTCCCGTGTCCGGGTCCCCTCCGTGCCCCAGCGCTCACCCCTGCTGTCGGCAGGCAGTTTTGGGGGGGTGGAGAGCAGGCAAGAACGACAACCCCAGGGAGAATTATTTCATAATGAAAGGAATCACATCAAGCCGAGCTGGCCTTGGTTATCTGATGGCGATGCTGCTCAGGGGCGTTCGGAGCTCACCAGACACCTCCTGTTGCCATTTTTCACCCGCGTAACGGGGCCAGAGCCTCAGCCCGTGGGCACTGCCAGGTCTGCAAAGGACAGAGCACAACCCCCGGTTCCTGGCACCCAGACATCTGCGTTTGAAGCTGGCTGGGCACTGCACACGGATGCTCCAGTGCACACAGAGCCCTAAACATCGTTCCTGCGGTGGATGAGGCCTGGGGTTCCGCTTTCTGAAGGTGGTTTTCCTCCGGCTGAGCACCTCTCACCACAAAGCAGAGGGAGGGAGGAGGGCGAGCACTGGATGAGATGACCTTGAAAGGTCCTTTCCCACCCAAACCAGTCTGTGATTCTAAACCCAGCCTGAGCCTTCGCTGCTGGCCTGATGTGACAGGAGTTCCAACGGCAGGGACACAACTGCCATCTGAGGTGTCCCCAGTATCAACAGGGACTGGCTGGCAGCGTTAAAACCGCCCTAGGTGAGACCCCAGAGAGTGGTGTTTCATTGAGTCCTAGCCTGGTTTGGGTGGGCAGGGACCTTCCAAGGCCATCCCATCCAACCCCCCTGCAGGGAGCAGGGCCATCTGCAGCTAGAGCAGGGTGCTCAGAGCCCCGGGCAACCTCCCCTGGGATGGTGCCAGGGATGGGGCAGCCACCACCTCTCTGGGCAGCCTGGCACAGGCTCTCCCCACCCTCAGCACCAACAATTTCTCCTGCTCTCCAGCCTGAATCTCCCTCTTGGAGTTCCAACCATCCCCCCTTGGCCTGTCCCAACAGGCCCTGCTCAAAAGTCTCTCCCCATCTTTCTGAAGTGCTGCCAGGCCCCCAGAAGGTCTCCCCTAGGTCGTATTTAACAGAGCAGCAGCTCGGGGCTGTGCACAGCGAGCCAGCAGGATCCCAGGTTTATACTGGTGGGGGGTTCAAGGACACTGTGAAGCTCACAGGGCCACGTAAGTCTGCACAGGACATGGCCTCCTGACTGGTGAGGGGTGGGGAAGGTGCCCGTGTCTTCCCCGCTGTGGTGAGCACAGAAGGGTGCAGAGAGACAGCAATTCTGGGAATTCTGCAAGGAGTTTGGCTTAAAGCGCCGAGCTCTCGTCCCCTGGCTGCATCCCTGCCGGAGCCGAGGGCACTGGGTGCCCTCCTGTCCCCGCGGGACCCCCAGCCTTCCCTCCCCCGTGGCAAAGCAGCGTGCCGTTCGCTCGGCTCCACGTTCTGGAAGGGTCCGTGGCCACGGCGCAGAGCGAGCCCCGGCTCGGCTGGCAGCCGGGGAAGGGCTGGCACCTATCAAGTTGCCGCCTCGCTCGAGGCCCAGCACCCGGCGGAATCAATGTTAATGATCACCATGAATTAATGAAGGCGCTTCTCCGCTTACCCGCTCTGCTCGGAGCCCCCGCGGATGCCCGGGGGGGGGGGAAAGCAGCAGTGGCTCTGGCAGAAGCTGAGGAAGGGCTGGAAGGAAACGCAGCGCCGTGGGCCTGTGCCAGCCCTGTCGGGTGCCACCCGGGTGGGCACGGCCGGGGCTGGTCGGGCAGAGCTGCCCCTGGCAAGGCTGCCAGCGGGAGGGCTGTGGGGCGTCGAGGGCAGGTTAGGGATCACGGCGGATTTCTCGCGGGGCAGTGGGGAGGAAAAGGCTCCGCAGCGGCGTTCAGAGCGGCCCCTTCCCATCCCCATGGCTCCAGCACCCCTTGGCCAACCCCTTGGGTGCCTTCGCCTCTCACTCCAAGTACTGGGGCACAGAGGTGCCCGGCCGGTCCAGCCCCGAGCTGCAGAGCAGCAGGGTGGGACGGGGATAGGGACGGGCAGCGCAGAGGCAGGAGATGCCAGCCCGGCAGGTTGGCATCGCTCCTCTCGGCCGCACCCCAGCCCTGCTGTGGGGCTGCGAAGGGGATTTGGGCACAGGAGAAAAGGGGTTTGGGCACAGGAGAACCTGCCCGCGGCCCGAGTCAGGCTGGAGAGCTGCGGCGGCAGCCCACGAGGTGCGATCACTTGACACCGCAGCCTCCGTAACCCAAGCTGGGCTTCGGTGCTGTAACGGGACCCGGGCACGGCACAAAGAGAAGACCTGTTCCCACCAGCCTGGCGCGGCTCTGGATGGGGATCGTCTGCCCGGGGAGCCGCGGGGGAGAGGAGGAGAGAAATTTGGTGAAAAATGTAGTGTAATTCTCACAGCTCTGGTTGTAAGGGAAACAGGAGCAGCTCGAGGCAGGAGCTGCCCCTGGAGCTCCTCAATGCCCCAGGTCCCCTCGGCCGGGCTGCCCCAGAGGGCAGCACGTTGCTGCCACCCACGGCCCCGCAGCGTTCCCCGATGCGCTCCCTCCTTGTGCAACCCGGGAGGTTGGTCAGGTTTTTTACCTGCTCTTCTGGAGCGGGTTGTGTCTTCAGCTAATAAAAGAGGAATGCAAGTGCTGGGGGTGGCAAACAGCGCGTGTGCCAAGGAGGAATGCGGCCCCGTGACGCCTCGTAGGCGCTGCCAACGCGCTGTCAGTACGGCAGCTCCCGCCTGCCCCGCACCATTCATACCTCCGCTGCTCCCAGCCTCAATGGGAACCTTTTCATTCACTCCAAGAGCTTCCAGCTCACGAGCTAACGTGCCAGCCTCGAGGGACAACTGCCCCACACAAAGATTCCCAGCGCCGCAGACACCAGTGTAGACAAGCTCTGGCAGTTCAGAAAGTACCGTGGTGCCAACAGGAACACCAGGGAGCTTGATGCTCCCCAAGAAGCTGTGAAGATGCTCCCAAAAGAGAGCTCTCCTCACACCAGCTGGCCCTGGGGACCCCTCGGGCAGGGGAGTCTCTGCAGCAGCAGAAGCCAGGAACAGACCTGCAGATGTTCTACTGCTGTGCTGGCAGTGCTGGGGCCACACACTGAATACCGGGTTCAGGTCTGGGCCCCTCACCCCAAGAAGGACACTGAGGGAGCTGGGCTGGTTGAGCCTGGAGCAAAGGAGGCTCAGGGGAGACCTTCTGGCTCTGACAGCTCCCTGAAATTCAGGAGCTTGGAGCCAGGGGGGTCGGGCTCTGCTCCCAAGGAACAAGCGCCAGGACAAGAGGAACCAGCCTCAAGTTGCCCCCGGGCAGGTTGAGGTTGGAGCTGAGGGACAATTTCTTGCAGTCCCTGGAGGGTTGTCCAGGGCTGTGCCAGGCTGCCCAGGGCAGGGGGGGAGTCCCCGTGATCCCTGGAGGGGTTTCCAAGCCCCCCGTGGAGC
The DNA here is from genome assembly GCA_025345505.1 of Todiramphus chloris collaris. Lineage (NCBI taxonomy): Eukaryota > Metazoa > Chordata > Aves > Coraciiformes > Alcedinidae > Todiramphus > Todiramphus chloris. The sequence continues at coordinate 447,399 of JANVCC010000266.1, read as the reverse complement.
TGTGGTGCTGAGGGACAGGGGGCAGTGGTGCCCTGGCAGTGCTGGGGGAAGTTGGACTCCCTGAGCTGCAAGGTCTCTCCCAACCCAAACCATTCTACCATTCAATGCCTCCTTGATTTGAGCTCAGACTCATCAGGCCTGCGCAGGACCCAAAGCCAGATCCTTGACTAACCCTGCAGAACCTGGAGCATCCTCCCCCTCGGCGAGGCAGCAGGAGCCCGTGGGATGGGCAGAGATGCGCTCCGCAGACACGAGGCCAGGCTGCCAGCTGAGACCCAGCCCCCTGCTCGCTCCCAGGGCCAGATGCTCCTTCCTAGTCTGCTCTGTAAGGCAGTCCTGGCTCATTTGCATCGCTTGCCATTAGCAGGAGAGGCGTTTGCTGCGGGTTGTCCTCTGCAGAGCTGTGTCCTGACCTGTTGGTTTGGCACAGCCCAGCTCATGCTACAAGGGCAAGGTTACTCCGAACGGCGGGCATGGTGCTAGATAACGTACAGATCATCTAAAGCTCCTGGACATACAGATCATCTAAAGCTCCAGGACGTACAGATCATCTAAAGCTCCAGGACGTACAGATCATCTAAAGCTCCAGGAGGCTGCAGCTGGGTCCTTCCCCAGGCTGTTCTGGTGGGCACAGAGGCTGGGGAGGTGAGGAAGGGTCCGGTACTGCCAAGGGAAGCAAGCCCCATCCCACTGTGCCGCCGACGCGTCCACCCCCCCGATTTCTGCTGAGCCTTCTGCCCGGCGAGGGCTTGGAAGCAAACCCAGGGAGACGGGGAGGCTCCTGGGTGGTGAGAGTCGCTAATTAATCAGAGGAGAGCACGCAGGGCGGGGAGGCTGCACCCCTCACAGCTCCGCTGCGGCCAGCCGCGCTTCTGACGGAGGCACCTGCTTACACCACTACTGCCTTTGGCCCCGGCGGGTTTTTGGTTAGAGGAGGTAAAGGGATGGGAAGAGCCAGCGGCCCGGGGCTGAGCCTTGGGATCCTTCCTGTAAGCTCAGTGTAGCGCCACGGGGCCCCAAGTCCCCGCGGGGCACCGGGAACACACGGCGAGGCTGTTCCGTCCTCTCACAGGCACTTAAAATGCAAAACGAGCAGGAGCAGCCCCCACTGTGACCCCCTGACTACCCGGGGAAAGCAGAGCACGGTGGCTGCACGCCCCACTTGGCCCGTTTTCCCCCCACGCAGAGGCACAAGCATCTCCTGCCCGGAGACGTACAGCCGTGGAGCTGCGCCCCAGCGCAGCCAAAACCAGGGGTGTCCGAGATGTCCTTTGACATCTTTTGGGTACCTGCTCCAGGGGGAGACAAACTGAACCCCAGAGGAGCTCGTTTCCCTCCTGGGAATGCTCACGGGCCATTCCAGAAGCTGGCAGCAGAGGCAGGGCCAAAGCCCAGGTGCCCAGCAAGTGTCTCACTCCTCCGATCACCAGGAGGTTGCACTGGGGATGCTCTGCCCCGCTGGCTTGGCAGAGGCTGTGCACCAAGAGAGACAAGCCCACTCCTGCCCTCCTCTGCTCCACTCTCCATCCCCAGAGACTCTGCCCGAGTTATTCCAGCTCTAACTGGTCCCAGGGGCAGAGTTTATCCCGCTGGCTGATCCCTTGGTGCACACAATCCGTCGGGCTGAAGGGAGCGTTCACAGCCACCTCCTTACTCCCTGGAGAAAAAAAAAGGGTGTTGCAGGGACATGGGGAGGGAACCTGGCACAAAGAGATGTGGTTTGGTGTCCTGGACCAAGCTGATAACCCCGCCCCTCCAGGACATGCATCGAAGCTGCTCTGTTCCTCATTTATTCCTCCCTTCCATCCTTTCACTCCTTAACATAAAGCCAAACAAGACGCTCCCCTTCCCAGCCAGGATTTCAGCCCGGTCACTGGGATTTCAGCCCAGCACTGCTCTGAGCTCTCACGTAAAATCCATGTTGCTGCCTCTGCAGCGGGCTGAGCTTTTTCCATCTCCTCATGTGGCCACTGGTGCCGGTGGGAAGCATTGCTCCCACAGCACCCTGTTTATCCGTAAGGTACCAGAGGTAGCTCCTGTTCTTCAGAGAATGGTTTTGCTGCTTCCCCCACACCTCTGGGTAGATGAAAGCTGCCTGGTTCCGAAAGGACGGAAAAACTGAACTCAAACCAGTTAAAGAGCCATCTTTAGAGGGTTTTCTCCCCAGAAAGGGCTGTCTTAGGGCTCGCTGAGCCAAATCCTCAGGGGTGAGAGATGAGACAACGTACCGGAGTGTGCGCATCCCCGCTCAAGGCATTCAAAACCTTCTGGATCATCCAGCCCCTCACCCCACAAGGGCTTGGGCTCAGGAACACCGTGACTGGGAACTACCCACCCTTGCTCTTTAGACCACAGCAGGGCACAGCAGCCGCCTCCATCCCGACGAGCCAGGACCCCCGTGGTACCAACCCCTCTGATTTTGTTTTGAAAGCACCCACACGAGGTGTTTGGGCTGTTTGGGGATCTGCAGCCCGGACCCTGACTCTTCCTGTGTTTAAACCAAGAGCAAGCAGTAGGAGAGAGGAGATGGCCGTGCTCTGGCACCCTGCTGCCCCCGGAAAGCCGGGCTGCTTGCGGGCCGTGGTCGGCTATTTGCGGATGCCAGCAGGAAACACAAAAATAAAAGTTTCCGTGGGTGTGGGGACCAGGTAGAAGCCAAGGGGACAGAAGGGGTTTGAGAAGGAACAAGCAGCCATCTCAAAGAAAGGGACAGGAAAGGGAATGTGCAGCAACACCCCATTCCTCACCCTGGGCAGCTTCTGGGACGTCACTCCAATGGCATCCTGAGGCAAAAGAGAGGCGCTTTGTTCTAGTTCTGCAGCTGGCAGGTAATGCAGAAATGTCCTCCGGAGGAGCAGAGCCAGGGGGAACATCTGCATTGCCTCCCTGCCCCAGGGCTTGCTTCAGGCACCGGGAATGGCCAAAGGGGCCTTTGCCCCCCCCCCAGTGTGGGTGATGGGAAGCTGGGCTCTGCAGAGCTCCGAGCTTCCAACAGCTCCTCGGGATTCCCCAGGCCTTCTCCAAACATTTTCTCAGAGGTTCCCACCGAGCTCTCCCCCGACCGTGGCACGTGCAGGTTCTTTGAGCTTGGAGGAGGAGGCAAAGGCAGCGGGGGGGACCCCAGGAACTCTGCTGGTGCCCAGCCATGGCCCTGACCTTTGCTCCAGCTCCACGGGCTGTTCTCCTCCCAGGAAGCCTGTCCCCCGGTCCTCCCCTTCCTCGGGGACTAGCTATGTGAACCCATCCCTTTCCAGACTGGCCACTTCGGCCTTTCCGGCTCCCTTCTAAGCAGGAGAGGATGGGATGTTTTAAAATCCTAATTTATCTCCATCCTTCAGGGACTCGGTGTTCTCATTTCCATCGGTGTCATCTATTTACACGAGGAACCCTCGGTGAGGAAATTGAGGTTACTGGGAGGTGGGGGAAGAAAAGAGTTCCTCCCATCAGCCCCGAATCCCCGCGGTCCCTGTCGCCATGTGCCCTCCTCCAGACCTTGCCCCACATCGGAAGTAGGGCAGGCTGCAATTAAAACACACGGCGAACACAAAACGCCGTTGAGCCCAAGGTGGGAAGTGGCCACGCTGAAAGAGTCATTCATTTACTCAAGGTCACTCTGGGTGCTAATGACTGAGCAGGGAGCTGTGCTGGGTGTCTGAGGTCTTCCCCTCCAAACTACCAGGTTGGACATGAGGAAAAATTTCCTCCCCCTAAGGGCTGCCCAGGGCAGGGGGGGGGGAGTCCCTGTGACCCCTGGAGGGGTTTCCAAGCCCCCCGTGGAGCTGTGGTGCTGAGGGACAGGGGGCAGTGGTGCCCAGGCAGTGCTGGGGGAGCAGTTGGACTCCAGGAGCTCCACGGGCTCCTCCAGCCCCTGCGATTTTATGACTCTGTCCTCTCTCCCCCTCTGCCCTGGTGCTGTGGTGTAAAAGGCATCAGCTCAGAGACCTGCAGTCTCTGCTCACACCTCTGCCAGCGTGCCAACCAGCAAATCATTTCCAGTGGTGAGCAGCAGGCACATTAGGGTACCAGGAGTTGGTGGCAGCACGCTGCTGGGTTCCCAGTCCTGGGCACGGGGATACAAGGCGCACGGCACTGGGGTGTCCCGCCCAGCCACTGGCCCATCTCAGCTTTAAAGATGCCAGAAAAGCCTTACAAAGCATTAGAAACCAGCTCAGAGCCACCTTCTGTCAACCCTTGCCAGGCCCCGAAAGGAAAGCAGCAGCCACTCTTTCCATGTCCATTTGTCCCTGGGCTGTCTTTGCATGTTCCACCTGCTCCCGCAGCCCCAGACTGGTTTGCTACTGGTGCTCAGCCCAGCATCTTAGGCAAAGCACCAAGAGGAGCTCAGTTTAAAAGCTCTTCTCTGCTGGCCAAGGAGAAAGGTGAAAACCCCAAGGTCCATCCCAAGGTGGACAGCCCCTCAGGCCAGAGCTAGTTCTGGAGGGACCCCTGCTGGCAATGCCACCCAGCCCCAGCTGAGCTCAGCACACTCTCATCTTCCCACCGAGCAATAAAAGCATCCTGGGGATGCCAGGGGAGTCTGGGGAAGAGGGTCCTGCTGAGCTGAGCTCAATCGGAGCAACTCGAAAGGGGAGCGTTCCCAGGGCTGGAGGGGCTGGCGGGACACCCTGTCCCGTTCTGGGCAGGAGAAAGTTAGGTGTGAGGCTGGATGCCACGGGCAGAGGCTTTGCATTTTAGCCATCGGAAATGCTGCCAGCGTTTCTTGCAAGCCTTTGGGGAGCATTTGTCAGGGAAAATGTGACGTGCTGCTGAAAACATCAACTAAGGGAGCCTTTGGGAAAGTTTTCCCTCAGCCTTGCTCCGCTTCACCAAAAGCTCTTTTATTTTTTATATATATACATTTGGAAACAGAGTTCCCGTGAGGAAATTCACTTCCTGGGTGCCAGCCCCTTTACTGTGACATTGGTTAAACGAGAGCACAGGCCCCGTGTTCAGAGAAAAGGGAGAGGAGCCGACAAGAGAGCTTTGCAGTGAACCCCAAATAGAGCAAGATGGATCTCTCGAAACCCCAGGAGCTGGGGTGGTCGCGGGGCTGTGAAAGCCCTGGGCTGTGACTGCTGCTGCAGGGGACAGGAGGTTCTAGCTGGGTACCCTAACGCAGGCTTCAGGAAGGGTGGAAACCTGAACAAGTGCCACTGCCTTTCCCCGGCACACCAGAGGTCAGAGGATGGCCTCTGCTGGTGAGGAGGATGCTTTCGGTTCGGGTGTTCCTAGGCGGCTCTGACCTGCCTGGGTAGTTACTCCTCTGCTACTGAAATTAAGTATTTATAAGAAATCCCTGGATAAAAGTCAATTAAACAGCGAGTAAGAGCTGGCAGAGGCAATTCTTACAGGATTAGGTTCAACAGCCTCATGAGACTGGTGCAGTTTTATCCCCAGTTGCTCTTCACTGCCGCTTTCCAGTAAGAAACGTGGGAAGCACTGCAGATTTGCTGCCTCCGAAAAGCCCTGTACAAGCAGCAGGGGCTCCGAGTGGCTGCCCCCCATCCCCACAGCCCAGGAAGCCCAGGAAAGGAAACTGAAAGCTCGATGGAAGCGCAGAGGGTTCATTGGGGATAGTTCAAAGAGCTGTTGGGTCCAAACTGGTGGGTTGTGGTTGGATTACGGGTTTTTTCCCTTCTTGCCACGTGCAGGTCACAGCAACCTTCTCAAGCTGCTCTTCCCCTCCACAGCCCTCTCTCCCCAGGGCTTCCCTAATCATTCCTTGACTGGGGCTTTTCTTTATGCTACGTTTAATTTTTCTTTTTCAGAACAAAGAAAGAAATACTCCAATTCCAATGTCATCATGCACGAGACTTCCCAGTACCACGTGCAGGTGAGTACGCGATGGAACAGGAAGGGGCTGAAAGGCCAGCACCGGTAGCAGATGCTGGCAATGCAACGACTTTCCTTTGTTCTGGACCTTCAGTAGGCCAAAGAGGAGCTGGGAACCTTCTTGCCATGAGTAAGTGTCACTGCCACCACACCCTGGGAGAGGTCAACAGCAGAGCTGCTTGAAACCTCCGGTTTCTTTCCTGCAGTTCCCCAGTGCCTGTAGATAGATTTGTCTCCTGAGCTTCCCACCCAGCTGGGTCCATTCCCCCTCCCTCCTGGACAGGAGGACACATGGTCAGAGGTTTCAGGAGGGGCTGGATCCCTCTCCTGTCTCCTGTCTCCTCTCACACATCGCCTGCTCTGACTAAAATCCACCCCAGCTCTCCTGCCATCCGTTCTCTCTCCACTGCTCCCCTCCAGCTCCTTGCTTTGGAGAGCAGCAGCAGCTGCTCCGCCGTGGTCCAGGCACGGGCTGAAAGCCCAAGCAGACAGGGTCTGGTGCAGCTCACAGAACCTGCCTCAAAAAAAGGTGTTCAAAACCAAGGGAAACTCTGCAGAAGCAAACTGGGAATGGAGAAGCCGTTGCCTTCTGTCCCTCCCTTGCGTTTGAAGGGGAGCACTGGGAGCTGTCGTCCCTCCCATCACCCCACGATCAAAACCCTTCTTGATCGGCACAGACGGCCGGGGTAAAAGCAGGGTTCCCGTGCTGGGTACAGGAAATTGTCAGCCCAAACAAGAGACGCCGCAGCGACGGTCACCTTTCAGCTCTCCCTCGGCTCCTGTGGCCTCTCAAGTAACTCAAAACCCTCCACCCAGGAGGGGCACCAAGCCAAACTCCCCTCCTGGCATGACGGACACCCACGCGAAAGAGAGGAGCCAGCCCGGCCACCCGGGCACCCAGCGCAGAGCTGCCCGTCTGAGCCCAGCGGGCACGTCCACCCCCAGAAAGAGGGCACATCCATCCCTGGAATGCGGGCACGTCTACCCCCGGAAAGCAGGCACGTCCATCCCCGGAAAGCGGGCACGTCCACCCCCGGAACGCGGGCACGCCGAGGAAGGAGAAGAGCTGCCGAGGTTCCTGCCCAGCAGACAGGGCCGTCTCTGCTCTGGTTTAAGACCTCGGTCCAGCGGAGAGCTTGAGTACACAGTTAGAAATAAAGGAGCCCGTTCAGTTGCTTCAAGTGAAATTCAGACTGAAAAACGCTCGTTTGGCAAGAGGCCCCGGGTTCCGTCGGAGAAGCTGCCCGAGAGAGAGGAGTCCCTGCCCACGGCGGGGGGGTGGATTGGATGCTCTCTGAGGTCCCTTCCAGCCTAAGCCCTTCTGTGACTCTACCAACCATCCCCACCGGTGCCTCCTACCAAAGAAAGGCGCTCAGGGGAGCAGAGAAGGGACTTTAAACAGTGACAAGTACATGAATTCTTCATTAATTATGCCGTATGCCACCCATTTGCAAGCCTCTATCTCGAACTTTGACCAAGGCAAACAGGATTTCAGCGGCGGGCAGCGAGGTAGGAAGAGGTTTCCTCACAAGAGGCATTTTGCACCCTTTGAAATAACCTATAAGCTGATCAAAGTTTAACCGTGGACGGAGTGGTTGCCTGTTCTCACAGGAGCTAAGATCCATCTGGATGAAAGGGGGAGAAAGCAGAGATGGTAACAAGCTTCTCTCCCTCCACCAGGATCTAAAAGAAAAACTAGATTCTAATGAGTCTGAGTTAGACAAGTACCTTTCCCCCCCTCGAAAATCAACCTGCTTGACAGTAAACAAGGAAGGAATTTATGAAGACTGTAAACCTGGCAGTTAAAATACTAGACCAGATAAGAGCGTCCCCCGTCGGGTATAAAGCAATTCCCTCCACTGCTCGGGAAGCGGAGGGTTTGTCACCTCCGGGCAGATAACGTCAGCTCTGAACTCCCAGCAACACCCGCCCCAGTGCGGTCCCCGTGCCCGATCTCCGCTCACATCCCCCGTGCTCTAGGAAGGCATCTTCAACCCGCAGCCTTTACCCTCCTCTCCGCTCCCCCCGGGCTTCGTGAATTACCCGCCACCCACCTTAGCGACAAACTGCTCGCCACAAATCTTCCCCCTCCCCCAGTTCCCACCATCGCCCATCACGTTTGGGGGCTCGGCCCTTTCTGCTGCCAGGGCTCCCAGTGCTTTCCACCCGAGCCTCCCGCCACGAGCCCTCGGCCGGGGCCGATCGCAGCTCCGGTTCCTGCCCCGGCTCCCACGCAACCGCCCAAGGCTCCGTGCTCCACGAACGCGCATCCCCCCTTGGGTCCACCCGCTCTGCACCGGACCCCACCGGTCACAGCCTCCCCAAGGCCCTTTCCTGGGCTGTTCCCAGTGCTGGGTCCTCCCCGGGGCTGGAGCAGGGGCAGCGTTAGTGCGCTCAGTCTGCCTCCCGCTTTGCATCTCCCTGGGCTATTACAGGCAGAAGGAGCTCCTTCCCAAACAACCTTCTCATCCTCCACCGCTGTCCTCTGAGGCTCGTGCTGGCTGTGGGCACTGCCCGCTGGGTTATTACTGGGGACGGGCAGAGTTTCTCCCAGCCCTTTCTTCTTCTCTTCTTGGGATTTGCAGATCTTTCCTTGCGACTCTTGCGGGACAAAGATTATCTTTTTGTGCCACGCTGGAGCCTGACCCCTGACACGGCACCACTCTAGCAAAGAGTCAGCACCAGAAAGAAACCACCCGAACCCTGGAAAGGTTCTGGCTGATCACTGGGAGAAGATGCAAAGACAAGGGAGCAGAGGGAGAAAAGTCAGGCAACTCTCATCCCTGCACTAGAGAGCACAAAGAGCCCCTCCAAATTTCACACTCCAGTTTGATCAGAAAGATGGGGAGAGACTTTTGAGCAGGGCCTGTTGGGACAGGCCAAGGGGGGATGGTTGGAACTCCAAGAGGGAGATTCAGGCTGGAGAGCAGGAGAAATTGTTGGTGCTGAGGGTGGGGAGAGCCTGTGCCAGGCTGCCCAGAGAGGTGGTGGCTGCCCCATCCCTGGCACCATCCCAGGGGAGGTTGCCCGGGGCTCTGAGCACCCTGCTCTAGCTGCAGATGGCCCTGCTCCCTGCAGGGGGGTTGGATGGGATGGCCTTGGAAGGTCTCTTCCCACCCAAACCAGTCACTGGTTCTATGATTCTCTCCTGGAGAAAGTTGGTTACAACAGGGAAATTCTTCAGCCACTCTCCCAGCTGGGCACATTCTCCTTCCCTTCTCCTCACCAGGAACACAGGGAGAACAAAGTGAAACAGGACCATTTCCTTTTCCTTCCCGTATTTTTTCCCCTGCCCTGTTGTCACCTGAACACGTGGCCTGGCTGTGCTGTCACCGGGACAGAAACCAGCCCTGCTGGGCAGAGGCGTTACCTGGGTTTCTGCCCTTTGCCCGCTGCTGGGGAGTGGCACAGGCACCAGTTGGATGTGACAGCTTCTCCTTCCTGCCCCCCTGCCCGTCCAGTTTTCACTCGCCCCAACATTCACCCGTGGCTCAAGTGAGCTCTTTGCCCGGGACGAATTCCACGCGGGGCGATCTGCTGCACGAGACGAGCGAAACACGAGTGCTTTTAGCGTGGCAAGTGAGGCTTACCCACCCGTGTAAACCTCCAGAGCAGTTTGAGAGGAGCCAGGGGACTGACCGGTGTGCAGAAAGCACCTGCGGCGCTGGGCACGGGCCAGGGCTGCCAGCACTGACGTGCCAGGGCTGCCAGCACTGACGTG
>JANVCC010000266.1:404648-437836 GCA_025345505.1 Todiramphus chloris collaris | reverse complement strand
GCCAGGGCTGCCAGCACTGACGTGCCAGGGCTGCCAGCACTGACGTGCCAGGGCTGCCAGCACTGACGTGCCAGCAGATAAACGTGCAAGTGGTGAAACTCCTCAGCAAAGCCCGGCTGCTTACGAAAGCCTCACCCTCCACCAGCACGGCCAGACTGGTGCTGACAACCAGAGCGGGCTCTTCCTGCAGCCACTCTCTCACCCCTGGGCTCTGAAGAGCAGACAGACAAGAGTTCAGGCCCTTAGAGATGGTTTCACCACCGATACACGCTACGTGCACCATCCCAGCCTTTTCACCTCTTTTCTCCTCCTTTCCTCCCCCATCTCCAGCACTTGGCCACCTTCATCATGGACAAGAGCGAGTCCATCGTGACGGTGGACGACGCCATCCGAAAACTCATCCTGCTCAACTCCAAAGAGAAGATCTGGACGCAGGAGATGCTGCTGCAAGTGAACGACAAGTCCATCCGCTTGCTGGACTGCGAGTCGCAGGTACCCGCAGCTCCCCGCGGGGTGCGGCCAGTGCCAGGCCCCTTCTGCCCACAGAGGCCGCTTCTAAGGAACCCAAACGAGGGCAAATCACTCCCAAAAGCCACTCGGGGTGTGCAGGGGCTGCCTGGCTCCGATTCCAAGAGCAGGTAGGTGTGGGGTGATTTATTTATGGGTCCAAAGCACCGACTCTCCAGGTGAAAGACACCTTGAGCTGTGCTCTGGGCGAGCAGGAAGACCCTTCCGTGGCAGGGATGCAGACTGAGAGGCACGCAGAGATCTGCATAAAGCAGAAGCAGAGAGGGAAGGACAAACACTCGCATTAAAACGCCCCGCAGGGTCACCTGCCTGCCCACAGTGCCCGGTTTGACAGGCGAGGATACGTGTACGGGCACAGAGGGCACCTCGTCTGAGGGGAAAGAGCAGCCAGATGGCAGGACAGGGACCATGCTGCCCCGATTTTAGCACCAAGAAACTAAAGAGTATTAGCCTAAGGTCATCTGAGGAGCTGGTGGGAGGGTAAGCCCCTCACAGCAAGCATCTTTCCTCCCAGTACTCTGCTGGGATGCACGGCATGCGTACTGGTGCGGGCAGATCGCAGCGTTAAGGTGACGATGAGCAACAAAGCTCGAGGGACTGGAGTCTCATTCAGGGCTCGGAGAAGAACCAGAGCTCACCTCTGTTGGTCACCCACTTTTCTCCTCCTCCACAGCCTCTGTGAGCCTCAAAGAGCCCAGCAGAGCAGTGCTGAGAAGTGTGCCAGGAAGCACGTGCTCTGCCAGGTCCCTCTCCTCAAACTGGGGTCCCAGGAGTTCAAACACTGGCCTCTTCCCCATCAGTTTGATAGCTCCTGACCCCTTCCTCCCTCTCTTCCAGGAGGAGCTGGAGGACTTCCCCCTGCCGACAGTCCAGCACTGCCAGACGGTGCTGAACCAGACGCGCTACCCCTCCATCCTCCTCCTGGTGTGTCAGGACTCGGAGCAGCACAAACCTGACATCCACTTCTTCAACTGCGACGAGGTGGAGGTGAGCAGAGCCCCCCTCGCTGGCGTGAGGCAGAGAGCAGAACGCGCTCGCAGCTCTCGGCCAGGCCCTTCTGCCTCTGCCTGCTGATAGAGCAGTTGTGGCTGGAAGAGACCTTCAAGATCATCCAGTCCAACCTTATTCCCAGCCCTAGCAAAGCCACCAAACCCTGTCCCTCAGCACAGCATCTGCCCAGCTCTGAAACCCCTCCAGGGCTGGGGACTCCCCCAGCTCCCCGGGCACCCATTCCAGTGCCTGCCAACCCTTTCTGGGAAGAGATGCTTCCCGAGATCCAGCCTGACCCTCCCCTGCTTCAATACCCTCGGTCCTTTCCAGAGCAAAGCCCTTAAGAGCACCCCTGTTTTATCTTTGAGGCGGAGATGGTTCACGAGGACATAGAAAGTGCCCTGGCAGACCACAAGCACGGGAAGAAGATACGGCCACAGACGCTCAAGTAAGTACTGCAGGATTGAGCTACAAGAGCCCCAGCCCCCCGTTTTCCACGGCGCATTCGCACACCAGCGCCTCGCAGACGGGACCGGCGGCCGCTGACGGGGTCCTGCCACCTCCGCTTCCCCTGCAGGGCGAACCAAGAAAAGATCAAGCAGAGACAATCCATCCTGCCCCCGCCGCAAGGACCCGCTCCCATCCCCATCCAGCACGACGCGCGAGGCTCGGGGGCGAACAGGAACCGGGTGGCCCCCCCTGCCCAGCACAACCCAGGTACTGGTGCCACTGGGGCGGTCTGTCCCGCAACGGGACAGACCTAACCCTAACCCTAACCCGTGACGGGACAGGCAGTCCTCCTGACGTGAGCTGTGCTCCCTGCAGCTCCTGTACTGTTGGGATACAGGGAAGCCCGCTGTCTTTTCAGCCAGTTATAGTAACATGGACTCATCAAAGGCAAAAATGCCTACAGGTTGGACGTGGCAAACTTTTGTACCCTGGGCCAGCAGGAGGCACCTTCTGACTGGCAGCTCTGTAAATCAAACCTCCCAGGAACCCCTCGTAGTGCCACCCGTATTCGGGGGAATACTGAAATTCCCCAACGAGAGGTGAAAGCCCCTCATAAAACCCAGTGACCACATCAAACCCGTGATCTTAACACGTCCAGACAAGACAGACCTGGTCAGAAAGGTAAATTCCCAGCCCTGCTGACTTCACGGGAGCCAAGATTTCACCTTCAGGGAATGGTTTGCACAAATTCTCCTACAGTTGAGTGTGGAAATGCAGATCTGGGCCACCTCTCTCACGTGCTGACCTAAAAAATCTTATTCCAAAGCCATCCTGACTTCAGCTCGTTTAAATGGCTTGAAAACAAACCTCTGTTTCTGCTTGGAGAAAGAAGTACCAGGAATAAGCTCCCGGTAACAGAAACAAGCTCTTTCCTCTGACAGAAGCTCAAGCTGACTAGAAGGATGAGCAAACTAAGCCTTTTTTATCGCTGCCTATCGTACCATCTTCTCTTCAGATTAATTTCTAGGTTCGACCGCTGCCTTCACCTCCTTGGGCTCACCCTTCACCTCCAGGGCTCACCCTTCACCTCCTTGGGCTCACCCTTCACCTCCAGGGTCCACCGCTGCTTCTGCAGCTCCCGCTTAGTTAAACTGGCACCTCTGGGAGAGGGAAGGCTCCTGGGAGAGCCGAGGGTTAGGAGAGGGTGGGAGCTGCTCTAACCGCGCTTTAGGCACCCGTGGAGCGAGCGGTGGCTCTTCAGCCCCTCTGTGGCAGAAGTCACCTCGGGTGCATCAAAAGCAGAGGGGTGAGGGACTCCCAGAGCCTGGAGGTCTCTGCCGGAGCCGGCAGCGATTCGTGGCTCAGTCAGTGCTGCTTGAACGCCGGCAGCGCATCCCCACGGCAGCTTCAGTCTGCGACTCCCATCACCTCCTGCTCTGTGTGACCTCCCGAGGTGCTCTCGGAATAAACAACCCCGGGATGGTAACTCCCACGCATTTAATGGAGCCCATTTGCAACCTCTGATGGTGAACGTCTTTCTTCTCTCCCTCCCTCCCCTGCAGACTACGAGCGACGAAGCTCCGGCTCGCACGACCACGAAGAGTCCCGAGCCATCTTGGCACAGAAGATTGAAAAGGAAACGGTTGGTAACAGGAACGGTGCACGGCCAACGGGCAGAAGAGACGGGGAAGGGAGGGAGGGAGCAAGGGGCTCATCCACGAGCAGACGTTTGTGCACTCTAATCAGTGTCCAACTGGTATCTACTGCGAGTAGAGATAAGGGGAACAAGAGCACAGCTCCATCACGGGACAGTTCCACTCTCCTCTGAGCTGAGGGAGCTCTGCCAGTCTCGGGTCTGCTCGTCCCCAGCCCACAGCCTGGTCTGGGGGTGCTTGCCAGGGTCTCCTGGCAGGTGGGCGAGCGCAGCAGCGGAGCGGGCACTGTGTTGCGCTCGGGCAGCGATGAGCTCAGCTGAATTTCAGGCCTGGGTTCCCCATCCCAGGAACGGAGCGGGCTGGGGACTGGGGCTTCCCAGCCACCCGCGCTCTGGGCTCCCTTTCACTTCAGGCTGTTGCATTTCCATCCTCACAGCAAATCCTGAACTGCACTCTGGATGACATTGAAGTGTTCGTGGCCAGGCTCCAGAAGGCTGCGGAGGCTTTCCGACAGCTCAACCAAAGGAAGAAAGGGAAGAAGAACAAGAAGAAAGCACCAGCAGGTACAGTGCAGCAGCTGGAACAAACTGGGAGCGCAGGGGGAAGGTTGGGAGCTCACATCCTAGCGGGGCCAGACAGAGGCAGCAGCACAGCTATGGACCCCACAGTAGCTAACACCAGTTTGGAAGGTGCTGCTGGCCTGTGGGACCTCTTGGAGAGCACACAGAGCCCAGCGAGGCCTCCAACACCGAGACAGACTGCTGGCTTTTCTAGAACCCTCGGTTTTTAGTAGCTCTAGTCCCAGCACCCACCATTGCCGTGCCTTCTGCGTGGCAGTGGGATGAAACTGCCCTGCAAAGGGATGTTCTCACTCAAGTGTCTTTCTCTCTCCCTTCTCCCGAAAGAGGGCATGCTGACTCTCCGAGCAAGACCCCCAGGCGAGGCCGAGTTCATCGACTGCTTCCAGAAAACCAAACTGGCTTTTAACCTCCTGGTAAGACACCGAGGGTATTCTCCCCCCGTGCAGTGCCAGGGCTTTTCCCCATCAAGGGGCAGAGATGCGAGCTCCAGATTCGTCAGCGTCCAGCACAACCCTTGCACCAGGCTCGGGCAGTGTTCTTGGGCCAACCTGTTAAACCCAAACTAGAAGCGTGAAGTCCAGGATGGGTTTGGGCAGCCAGAGGCTGTGCAACGCTGAGATCTCTGGTTTGAGGCACTGGTGAAGCCATGAGCTCAGAGAGCCGAGAGCCACTGCGCCCACCTTGCCGAGAGCTGGGCAAGGGTCACCCAGGCACCCCTGCTCCAGATACGCGCTTCTGCTCGCAGCGTTTGGCAATCTGGGTGGCTTTGGGACAGCTCTGGCCCTTGCTGCCCTTACAAGCATAACACAGAGGATGGTAAACGTAAAAACAAACAAACAAACAAAGTCTTATCTACTTAAAATCATTTTCATCCAAGTCTGTCTACAGAGCAGCTGTAAATCTGCCTGGGACAGTCTCTGGCTGACAATAACCGATCAATAACTGATGTCCCCCCCAGCCCTGAGGTTCCTGGCTCCTCTCTCTCTTTCTCCCCTGGAGCAGCTGACATCTTAAGCCAGGGACGAAAAGCAGAAGCACAGAGATGTTCCCAGTGATGCCAGCTCTGCTTAGTGAAGTATTTGAGGCCAGGAGGGCAACAAGCCAGGAGGAAATTCTGTCAGCTCCGACCCAACTCGCCCAGGGAACACAGCCCAAATCCTTCCCGAGACGGGAAAGTCATTCAGGTGCCCGAGCTCTCCCTGCACTCGGGCCCTGGGTTTTCACAGAATCATTGGATGGTGAGGGCTGGAAGGGACCTCTGGAGAGCATCGAGTCCAACCCCCCTGCCCCAGCAGGGTCACCCAGGGCAGCCCACACAGGAACAGATCCAGAGGGGCTGGAAAGGCTCCAGAGAAGGAGACTCCACAGCCTCTCTGGGCAGCCTGGGCCAGGCTCTGCCACTCTCACAGCAAAGGAATTTCTCCTCATGTTGAGGTGCAGCTTCCTGTGTTCCAGCTTATACCCATTGTTCCTTCTCCTATTACTGGGCACTACTGAAAAGAGCCTGGCCCCTTCCACTTGACACCCACCCCTCAGATCCTTATAGACATTGACAAGATCTCCTCTCAGTTTTCTCCAGACTAAATATCCACAGTTCTCTCAGCCTTTCTTCATAGGAGAGATGTTCAAGTCTCTTAGTCATCCTCATAGCTCTGTGTTGGACTCTCTCCAGTAGATCCCTGTCCCTCTTGAACTGGGGAGCCCAGAACTGGATATAATATTCCAGCTGTGGTCTCTCCAGGGCAGAGTAGAGGGGGAGCTCCTGCTCCAAACAGCTTCCAAGGGACTGATGTTAACAGCAGGTTTCTCCACCTCTCCGAAAACTCAACATCCTGAGAAACAGGCACAACAGAAATGATCAAAACCAGGATGATTCCTCCTCCCCAGCCACTTAACTCTTCCTCCCAGATTCCAGGTGCACTGGTGAAAGCTTCCTTCCTTTGACAGGTTGTGGTATTAACTACAGCAAATATCAGCCAGCAACAATCCCTCCCCCTAGGTGAGAAGAGAAGAGAAGATCAAACATCAGGCTCGGGTTACAACAAGTTTCCTTTCTCTTTTCAGGCCAAACTGAGAAAGCACATCCAGAACCCCAGTGCTTCCGAGCTGGTGCATTTCCTCTTTGGGCCGCTGGAACTGGTAAATCTCATTCACAGGTTTCACTGGGAACTCGCTTCTTATTCCTGACGCTGCTCTCGCGCTCCCAGGCAGCTGGATTATGCACGAGAGCTGGAAGATGCTCACAGCTGGCTAAAGCTTCCTCAGGAAAGTCCAGAAGCAAACACCAGTTAGGAAGCAAAAAATCCCAAAAATGCCAAAAGGGACACGGAAATTCCAAGTATTTCCCAATGTTAAGGTGCCAGCCTGCGACGTGCCCTGCCTCTGGCAACGGCTGGTGGTTTAGATCAGCCCTCGCTTTGACTCAACAGCGAAAATCCCGCGTGCCTCTGAACTGCCTGCTCTGCCTCAGAGGCTGAGGTTGGTGTTTCCCCGATCTAAGCTTTGAGAGATGCCACATCAGGCCAGCCCCTGGCAGGGGGGATGGCACGGGCAGGCTGTGCCCTCCTGCTTTCATTTGATATCTGGGAGAACTTAGTCAGGAGCTCTTTGCCTTGTTTCTCTGTTTATCTCATTTGCCTATTTGCCTTTTCTGAAGAAAATCTGCCACTCGAGTACTGTCAGCACACGCACGCTGACCAGGGAATGCAACGTCCCTTTCCAGTGGCAGCAAACCGTTCACTGAGTTAGTCTGTGTTACAAACCTTCACCCTTCCAAACAAAGGCACAGAGGAGAAGTTTGGAGGTGAACGAGCCTGAGCTTGGAGCTGCTCAGCACGGAGGGTATGGTGGTTTCCCCAGGAGCGGGCAGATAAGGATCAGAGCCACTGCTTTTTCTGCCTTTGACTTCTGCTCCTCTGTGCGTGTGCTGGTTTGAGATGTTGAACCTTTCCTGCTAAATCTCTCGCATTTGTGTGCCATCCAGATCATCAGTAGCTGTGGTGGCCCCGAGCTCGCCAGGTCTGTCGTCAGCCCGCTTCTTTCTAAAGACACCACGGAGTTCCTCCGAGGACACCTGACACCAAAAGAGATCAACCTCTGGGAGTCCCTGGGCGAGGCCTGGACCAGATCCAGGTGAGGAGAGCGCTGCCATCTCAGCGGGCTGCCCAAGCTCTTGAGAAAGGCCAGGGGGATGCCGCGTACGGCCACGTCCAGGGGTCAGGGATGACCCTGGTGCTCCTGCTTCTCCCCGACGCGCTTTCAGAGACTCCTTCCTTGGGAATCTCACCACGCGTTCCCCGTTTCGTGTCCTAGAGCCGAGTGGCCCCGAGAAGCAAACATCCCCACCTACATCCCCAAGTTCCGCAACGGCTGGGAGCCGCCCGTGGAAATCTTCCGCGGAGCTCCCTGGGAGATCGACATCGGACACCTGCAAGAAGAGGTCAGTCTCCTGCCCCGGGCCGGCTGCTCTGCTTTCCCCTCCCTCCCCCTTGTTCAGAGCCAGAGGTGGGTCTGGGGAGGTTGCAGGGATCTGCGACAAGGAGTTGGCTCAGAGCTCAATTGGGTCACTCCAGTTGAATACAGCTCTTCTCGGTGACGTCCAATGATGGGACGGGGGCAGTGGGTGCAAGCTGGAATGCAGGAGGTGCCAGGAAGCACAAGGAGAAACTTTCTCTCCGTGTGGGTGACAGAACATTGGCCCAGGCTGCCCAGGGAGGCTGTGGAGTCTCCTTCTCTGGAGACATTGAAAACCCACCTGGCCGTGCTCCTGGGTGACCTGCTCTAGGGGATCCTGCTCTGGCAGGGGGGTTGGATCAGATGGTCTTTCGAGGTCCCTTCCAACCCTGAACATTCTGTGAGATTCCGTGGAAACAAGGCGAGACAGGGGCAGCAGTAACAGCCTCACCTCCTGACCATCAGGCACCGGGGCACTGCAGTGCACCTGAGCCCCAGGGATAGAGGTTTCTGTCGCTGTTTATGCCGGGAGCAGAGAGATGCAGCAACACGTAAATTCAGCAAGAGCAGGCAAAAGAAGCCACTTTATTAATTTCTAACCCCGTTTTCTATCCCCTAGCCTCACAGGGCGATGGGTCAGTGATCACCCGTCTCCTAGGGGGAGTGGCCAGTGCAAAATATTTGCACCTAGTGCAAAATATTTTTCCAATGTCCCATAAACAGAACTTAGCAAAACACCAGGTGTTGGTCCAGCTTGCAAACCCATCCTATTGTTTCTCATAACACTGGTGAGGAAGGCAGGATTCTCACCAAATATTGTGAGAGCCTGAGAAAACCCCTCTGCTAGCAGCTTGTGAGCATCCACAGGTTTCCCTGAAGAACATTTCTTTGGTGGGCACCTCCTCACGACTAAAACCTTCCAGGCCACAACCCACCTACCACTGCCACCCCCCTGCTCTCCAGTACAGCCTTCCCCGTTCCCGGTAGCGCTGACTCCAGCCTTGCCCCCGCAGCTGTCCTCGGCCAACGGCTATCCCTACCGGAACTCCTCGCTCAAGCGCGGCCAGGCCACCGAGCAGACACAAGCCGTGGACGCCTTCAAACAGAACGTAACCCAGCATGTAAATAGGTAACGTGTCCGTACCGCCCGGGACAACGGCGCCCGGGTACCCTCACAGGCACCCACTGCCACCTGCCGTGTCACCGGGACGTTCCTGGGTCACAGAATCACAGAATCATTCTGGTTGGAAAAGACGTTTGAGGTCATCGAGTCCCGAAGTTCAGTTCCCAACCCAGAGGCAGCCAGCCTATCCCTTGGGCTCGGGCTTTTTACCAAGGGTGAGATGGTTCCTCAGCTGCTAGGGCTGTATCTCCACTACTCAGTGGTATCAAGTCTGCCTGAAGGTACCTTAGGTTCCAAGTTTCAAGGCTTTCCATCTGCTTGCTTGTTTACACCTTCGAAATTTTCCCAAGATCCCAAGTTCCAACAAACTCTCCCCCGTTTGCAGATGAATTTGCTGCCATATTCTGCTTTGCAGTCATTTGACAGGCAGTGATCAACTAGAAATCTTTAAAGACCAGAAGTCCCAACCCAGCAAAGCACTTAACCACGCACCTTTCTGTAGCCAGCTCTAGACTGAGGAAAAACAGAATCAAAACCTTCAAGCCAGTTTCATATCCTAATCTAAAAGATTCAAAAGCTCTACTCCTCCCACAAACCAAACCAAACCCCAAAGCCCTCAAATTCACAGCAGAACACCTCAAATCCGGTTATATCTACAAAATAACTTACTCTTCCCATTCACCCCATCAAAGGTCCTGGTGGGACCACAGATGCAGCATTGAGTAGGGAAAGAATCATGATTAATTCTCTTCTCCAATTCCACTTTTCTTCAGCAAGGTTATGGAAAATAAGGAGAACTCATTTGGCACGAGGACATAGAATTCTGTCTTTAGGGACAGGCTGACGATGCACGCAAGGGAACATTTGCACCCCTCAGTCTCAGCACCAGCAAACCATCAATAGTATCCTGGTGGCCCGAGCACAGATGAACCCGGTGACTTCCTAACAAGGTGACAGCTCCCCGAGACACCACCCAGCCCAACGACAGTCCAGGAGGTGGTTTTTTCCTGGGATAGGTGGTGTACCTTTTTACCCCCCTTTCAGCCTGTCAACAGGAAGTTTGCCTTAAGGATAATGTTCAAGACAAAACATCAAAGCGAATGGCTCTGAAGCAGATCCTGAAACTGCAAACGTGCTTTGACATATTCTCCTGCCCAGAGCCCAGCTCAGCCAGGTCTGTCCAGCTCAGGCCTGGGACAGACACATTTCCTGCTGTACTCTTGCTGTTTGCAGAGCAGTTTGAGTCAGGTTTCTAACCTCTCTCAGCAAAACCACCCCTGCACTGATGTTGTTATTCACAGCAGGGCTTTGGGCTGGGGAGAGGCGCTGGGACAGCCCCAGGCAACGCCGCAATAACCAGAGAAGGTCGCTTACATAAAACCTCAGTGCATGCAAAACACGCTTAGCCCCAAACTCCTCCAGCCACCACCTCTTTCCTCATGACTCATTTACCTCCTGGAATGCTCCAGAAGCAGTAATTTCTACCTCACCGGGGTTATCCTCCTCCCTGCCTTCAGGGCACTGCTGGGTAAGGCCACCGCTCCCTTCCCTGCCCCAGAGCCTGCTCCAAGCTCTCCCCCACCGCAGACTTAGAGCCACGTGCGATGGAGAAGCTGTAAGGCCAAGAATTCTCTCAAGTCGAGGGAAATCAAAGCAGCACTACAGCCATGGGCATGATATCGAGCCATGGGCATGATATCGAACCACTGGTTTGAACCTTTTCCAGTCCCAGTTATCCAATGAAGACAGTAAAATAAAATGCAGCCGTAGATTTAAAGTCACTGATGGAACCCAAGAACTCGGCAGTGGGAAAACACGAGGCTGAGATCTGCAGCTGCCGTGGCAGTGCTGGAAGGAGCGAGCGGCACAGAGCCTGCCCCCAGCCTGGCCTGCCCGCTGCGATCCAGCGCCCGGGACTCCAGCGCCAAGCGGAAAGATGTGCAGCAGGTACAGCACAGCCTGGCCTCACACAGCAAGGCAAGGCAGTTTTTCCAGACTGCAAACATTCCTTGAATTAAAGAGTAACCCCACCTCCATCCTAACCAGAGGAGAACAAGGTGAGAGATGCAAATTTTTCCAAAGACAGGCAAAAAAAACCACCCCAACCCCCTGAGAAAATAAACCATTCCAGCGTGGGTCACAGGGAATCTTTCACTCCAATTTTTTTCCATCATTTCCCAGTTTTTACACTCTGCTGTAGTCATTTTGTCCCTCTCCCTCCAAACGCAAAGCCAGTCCAACAGTGAAAGCCATTATTCCTGGGTCAGAAGCACCCCAGCCAACTCCAACACACCCTTTCCCCCCCAGCGTACCTTAGGACAGAAACGCTCCAGCTCGCTTTTCCGGGGACCCCGCAGAATCCTGTTCCGCTGGCTCAGCACTCGTCGCCTGATGAAAAACCCCTCGCTTTCCAGTCAGTTCTACCCCACTCCTTCACAATGCCCTCTCCCCCAGCACTGATCCTGCTGCTCCCCTGCTCTGGGGCAGCTGTCTCCACTTAGCAGGAGGGGAGTTTCACGCTTATTGTTCACAGGAGATGCAATCAGGGGGCTTGTTTGTGCTTGGTCAGCCTCCCAAGCCCTTGCAATGCCTTTTCCCCCACCTCCAAAGCAGCAGCTTCACGGTCCCCATGACCCAAACAGCCCTACAGCTTTTTTATTATTATTATTTTTACAAACACAACGTATTGCGCTAAAACGAGGGGCAAAAATCTCCCTCAAAAGAGAGGAGCTGAGAGGCACTGCACCAGCTCTCTACCTGCCCTGGCAACACAGCCTCCTGCTGTTCCCCACTGAACCGCCGTTGCCATGGTTATTATGATGGGCCTCCCCAAAACTCCCCTGTTTTCCCTCTCCTGCAGGAATTTCGAGGCCCAGGGAATGGCTGTGCCCAAGAGATATGCCAAAATCCGCTATGACTTCACCGCGCGCAATGCCAACGAGCTCTCAGTGCTCAAGGATGAAATCCTGGAGGTAGGTGAAGGTGCTCGGGGAGAAGCCGCGCGCTCCTCCCCTTCCCGGGGACACCGGGGGCACCTCCGGGTGCTGCCAAGTGCCAGCTCATCCTTGCCTGGTGTCTGCTGAGCGGCCCCAGGGAGCTTTGCCCAAACCCAGGGCAGGCCTGAGCTGGGCAGGTGACTCCACGCCGATGGCTCAGCCGAAACGCAGCGGGCACGTCCTCGTTAGCGCCGAGGAGGAAGGGAAACAAGCCCCTGCAGTGCACCCGCTCCCCGGAGCTGCCTTCATTGCCACTCCCCACCAGAGGAACTGTTCGCTAGGAAAACCTCCTTTTGCATAACCTTTCTCTCACCGCAGCACCGCGGGCAGCTGCGAACGCAGGGCACGGCTTGGTCTGCGCACCCACCGTAACGGAGCAGTGGCTTGAGAGAGAGGCTTTCTCTTCAAAGCCCTGGTCAAAACCACAGCTAGAATGAGAAATGGGAGTGGGTCTGGCCAGCAAAGCTTGTCTGGGGAGGTTACCTTAAAGAAATGAAACAAATCACAGTTCTGAGTAAAACCAGACCTGCAAGGAGGTGGGAGCAGCAGGAGACCTCTCAGCAGTGGGCAATCTCCTGCCCGCCTCGTGCTCACGATGCCATCCGATCAGAGTTGTGCGGTAACAGCCCAGCAGCTGGTGAGACACTGAACAGGCTGCCCAGGGAAGCTGTGGATGCTCCATCCCCGGAAGCGTTCAAGCCCAGGATGGATGGGGCTCTGAGCAACCTGCTCTAGTGGGAGGGGTCCCTGCCCGTGGCAGGGGGGTTGGAACTTTAAGGTCCCTTCCAACCCAAACTATTCTAGGACTCTACGATCTCTGGCAGGAGTCACTCTTGATTCAGTTGGTTCGTTTTAATGTAAAAACACAACACAAACTCAGTCACTGGAAACAACAAACAAACAAAAACCAAAGAAGGTGGAGAAATGGGGAAATGAAGTGGGAAGTGTGAGTCCTTCCACAGGCCGGGTCTGTTCCCCCCCAGAGATGTTTTCCTGTCATCACTGGGATAAGTTCTCAAGCTTTTCAGGAAAGGCTTCAGTCCTGAACTGCAAATGAGCACAGGAGATGTTTGCCAGCTCCCGGGCTCAGCGATGCCGCTGACACCCTGATGCCACGGTGGAGTTCATCTCCACTGTCCACAGCGGGCCAGAGATCTCCTCTTCTCACCAGCAAATTGATTTTTTCCCCCCTCTCTCAGGTGTTGGAAGATAATAAGCAGTGGTGGAAGTTGCTCAACCGGAGTGGGCAGGCTGGTTACGTCCCTTATAATATCCTGGATGTGGTGAAACTGGAGGAGCTCGAACAGGTCTGTGCTCAGGTGATATTTAACTGGTAGCCAGCTGCAGGGCAGAGCCACCTCTGAAAATCACCCTGTCACTAGACCATCCTGCACTCCTTAGGGTGCTGGGCACGAGTTGGGATGAACCCTCGCAAGCAGTCAGGAGATTCCTGAGTCTCCTACAACAGAACTCTCCTATTTTGCCATGGGCAGCAGCCTGCCCTAGGGACACCCACCCTGAGCCCAGCGCCGTGGCTTGTCACCCCAAGAGGGAAGGTCTGGTGCTGAGGTGTCACCAAGCAGCTGCTGGCTACAGGTGCTTGAAACACTTCCACCTTTTGCCAGTGCCTTCCCAGCCCCCCTGGATACTCCTCAGCCTGTAGTTTACCTCCTCTGTGACCTGCTGCTCTCAGGGCTGGGCTGGGAGCAGGGTGAGAGAGCCAGAGCAGCCCTAACAGCAAATTTTGCCAGGAAAAGGCTGAGTTTTTTTCTGGGGGTTAAATTAAAGACAGAGTTCCCTCATCCAGTTGGGTCCAGCAGCAGGAACCAGCTGCCAGAGCCAGGGCAGAAATACCATCTAAGCGAGTACTAGTATTGCTCTTAAGTGCCTTGCATTGTAGAAATGTGGAGCTGAAGAGCTCTGGAGGCCCTCAGGAAGCATGGGATTGCCTCCCCGCTTTGGTATTTCACAGCCTGGGCAGAGCAGAAGGTGCCCCAGCAGGCCCCTGGATAAAAGCACTGCTGATTTAATCAAAATGTCCAAAAACTCCTCCCAGACTGCTCCGGGCGCTTGGCAGGGGCCCCCACTTAACATCCAGCTCCTAGAGCAAGGATGCTTTAGCTTCCAACGAGACTGCTGGTTGGTTTCTCTACAGAGAAAGCTCCTTTTGCTTCCCTGGCTCTCCAGCTCCAAGGAAACCCAGGAGCAGCACGTTCTGCAGAGCCAAAGGGCCGAGCAGCCACCCAGCCCAGCAGTAAGCCAGCAGAAGCCAGCAGGCCTCTCTGTGTGAGGAGCCTGACGCGTTCCAGGGGTGTGAATACCTTCACTCCATCCTCAGCCTTCGCTTTGGGTTCTCTTCGTTCCCACCAGCCCCCAGGAATGACCTTTTTCCGTTGGCCTCAGCTGAGCGGCCCCAGATGGGTACAGGGAGAACAACCAGTCCCTCAATTTGCTGTCGTGGGTGGGAGGCAAGAAGTATAAGAAAGTGGAAAAAAAGGCCAAAAAAAATATTAACTCTTAAGACGTTTTCTCTTTTTCTTTCCTCTCCCCCAGTCCAACCAGAGGTACAAAGCAGACCCGAGCCACAGGGGCTACGGACCATCCAGCCCGACCCACAAGCTGCCCGCCAGCTACGCCGGGGATAAGTGGGGAAGCGAAATGTTATCGCGCAGCTCCCCGCAGGACGCCAAAGAACGTACGTGTCCCGCGCCACGCGTGCTGCCGGCACTGAGCTGGGCGGCTGCGGGACTCGGCACCACGGCCTTGCCTGCCAGGACATTGTCCCTTTGGGTCACTCTCTGTCCCCGCGGTTCTCTTGCTTGCTTTACTTTCACCCTAACGGCCTGCCCGCTCTTTTTGCTGCTGTGCCAACGTAACCGGGCCCACCAAGCGCGTTCCCTCTCAAAAGGCTCCGCACACAGAGCAGCTGCAGCTCTCGGTGACAGGCAGTGGAGATGGACAGAGATCCCAGGTAGCAGAGCAGCCCCGAGGAGCTCGCTGGCTCATGTCACAGGCTCTTGGCAGCCTGGGACAAACAGTACACAAAAGGCGATCACCTCGACCCTCCTTCCAGCCTGACCTTCCTCCTCCTCCCAAGCAGAGTCTCCTCTCACCTCCAAAATGTTTAGATGTGTCTAAGCAGCCACCCACACTCAGGGCAGCCCCTTCCTCTTGCTTCCTCTGCCCCTCTCTCCTGCCACACATGTGGTGCCCACCTGGCCCCTTCCTTCATCTGCAGATGTGCCAGGCAGGAGATTCACATCGCTCCCTGGCCCTGCGTGTGCCCCCCGGGGGCTCACGGAGCACAGGCGAGGCCAGAAGCCCTGCTCACCTCACCCCCAGGCACCCCACACCCACCTGCAGCGGGCTGTGTCCCCAAGGCCACGACCCAGGCTCATCCCCTCGGGAGCTGCCGTGGACTCCTGGAAGCAGAAGCCCTTCGGGGTGATGAAAAGCCCCATAATACGATCGCCACGGACACGCGGCTCTTAATCACGCCGAGCTGTTCTCCCCGCTCCTCAGCAGCTCCGTGGAAAGGTGACAGCAGATGACGTGGCACTGGAGTTTGAAGAGCGTGCCGCTCGCTCCCAGTTCACGCTTCCTGCCTTTCCTATTTAGCCACACAGCAAATGCTGGAGCTCTCAGGACTCGGATCAGCAAAAGAGTTGTTAGAGGTGGCAGAGAGGGCTGAAAAGTAGAGGGAGCAGAGCTGCAGCTCAGAAACTAGACTCTGATTGCAGGTACTCCCAGAACTGGCCCTTTCACGTCAGGCAGCAGCAAAGGGGCATTAGGAAGAAAACAGATGGCAACACTGGGGCACAGAAAAACGGGAACCTCGTGCTCAGAAACAGTCAGGTCCCCCTGAGCTCTGCTCTCACATGGGCTCTGGGTTTTTTCCCCTCCCTGCTGCTAAATTTGCAGGGCGATTTCCTTATTTCAATAGCCCGAAGGGAACTAAGTAACTCGAAAAGAGGAAGATGACAAACTCGAACAAAAGCACAACAGCAACACCAGACCTCAGGGAAAAGGGCCCTGTCCCGACAGCACCAGCAGGAGCAAAGACATTGCCAAAGTCTTACACCCTTGAGCAAACTTCTCAGGTCGGTGTTGTGGGGCTTGCTGTCCTCCGAGTGAGGTGGGAAGAGCAGGGTGGGTTAGGAGCACAAGAAACAAGCTCGGTCCCAGTATAAATTTGTAGATAAAACAGGTGAAACTTCAGGTCCTCACCAGCAGCTGCCACAGAGCCCAGTCCCTCAAAGAGAAGGTGTTCTTCTCAAAGGGTTCTCCCGTTACTGGGACACCCTTTTCCCCCAACAAGTGCTTCTGACCAAGAATTCTCCAGGCAGATGGATGGCTAGCCTGGTTCCCACTGCCTGAAAGCCAGTGCCTCTGCAGAGGTGATCTCTCCTCTCCCCCACCACACAATCTCTGCTCAGCTGGACATGCGCTGGGCGCAGAACCAGGGATTTCCTTTCTCCCAGGAGCAGCAGCAGTTGTTCCAAGGCGCTCCAATCAGCCTGACGGACGAAGCAGTGAGGCTGAAGTCTCAGACATGCAGCTCTGGTACCACCCCAGGGCCCTTTCCTGGGGGACAGGCACATGGCAAGAAACCCTTAACCAGCTTTTTAGTGATTGCTGTGGGGACGATGAGCATTTGGCTGGTGCTTTGTGATTCCTCCTCTCCGCTGTTCTGGAGAGGAACTGCAGAAATGGAGGTTTCTCCCAAAGAACTAGCAAGGTTTCAAAAGCTGAAGGAAGTTGAGAGTATTGGCTTGGGAGGACAGGGGAGATTTCCTTGGTGGTGGTGATAATGTTGGGTAGATGGTTGGACTTGATGGTTCTGTGATTCGAAAGGATTTGTGACTGAAGACTTGATTTCCTGTTGACTTTCTTTCCCTGCTCTCTGACTTGTTTCCCCAGAACTTATTCACCAAATGGACGAGCTGAACGATGAGCTGCTAAAGAAGATCACAAACAACAAAATTCAGCCTCCAACGAGGAATTTCAAAGTGGAAAAGCCTCAGGAAGCTTTTGTGCCCCTCACCTTTGAATCCAGCACTGAAGAAGTCAAAGCTTGGCTGGAGGCGAAGTCGTTCAGCAAGGAGTAAGCTCTGCTTTGCTACCCTACAGAAGGCTGCTCCTTGGGTTAGAAAGGGGCAGGGGTGGCAGCTTGTGACACTGCAGCTGGATCACGAGTCACCTGTATTTCCTCACAGAGCCCGTGTTGCAAATGAGATTTCAATCCCCTGAAATCCAGGCTGTAGAACCAGAGCACTCAGAGCCCAAACTTACTCCCTTTCTCCTACACTACCAAACCTTGTCTCACCGTGCAGCAAAAGGCCTAATGAGTAGCTGCAAATAAAGGAACGCTCTTGTTCGTTCACCCGGCTCACAGCCAAAGGCTGCACGATGTCCTACCAGTAGCTGCTGCTCGCCCAGCCCCAGCCAGCCAGTTCAGAGTGCTGAACTTAGAGAAAAATAACTCATCTGCTAACTGCGGGGTTAGGAGGTGCACCCTGCCCAGCGAGCGAAGAGGAGCTCCAGGGCTGCTCCAGGAGTGCAGTCCCTGCAGCACCCGTGGGGCTGGGCACACAGCCCGCTCCTCCGGGCTCGTCGTCATCCCTGCCGAGAGCTTGGGTTGCCCAACAGCTGCCACACTGGCACAGCCCCGGGGCCTTCGTGGGATAGGGTCCTGGGGCAGGGTCCACACGTCAGCTGCTCCCAGCCCTTTTATCTCCCGCTCCTCACCTTTGGCCAGAGGTCGCAGGTAGCACAAAATTCTCATCTCCTCGCTTTGTGTCTCCCCAGGACAGTGGAACACCTTGGCATCCTTACTGGAGCTCAGCTCTTCTCCCTCAACAGAGAGGAGCTGAAGAAAGTGTGTGGTGATGAGGGCAACAGAGTGTACAGTAAAATCACGGTGGAGAAAAACCAACTGGAGGTAAGTTGCTTTCTGGACAACTCCTCCCCGACCAGGTGCCTGTGCCAGTGCTGTCAGACCACTGAATGGACAATTGACCACAATCTAAACAAAAAAAACCCCACAAAACCAAAACCCCTACAAAAAACACACCACCTAAAAAATACCGAGAAGTCTTTTAAGGACAAAGGCCCCAGATGTCAAAGTCAGACCCCGTCTCCACTAACAAACCCACCTTCTTACTGGTGCCCGTTGAAACGAGCTCTGCTCTTGCAGCGTTCAGTCATCGTTGTCATTTCACTGCGGCTTGAGCTGAATCTTCCTCTTTTCTTTCCATTCTAGAAAAGCAGAGGGGAGTCGGAGCTCCAAGAAATCATGAAGCGTCGCCAGGAAAGGATTGATGCCGCTAATTAAAACCTATCTGCTTTATTTCAGCTATTAGTCGTAGTAGTGCAGAAAAACAAAGGGAATGAAAGCAATGATCCCCAGTCCAGACGGGAGGCAAGAGCAGTGCAATTGCCACCAAAGTGACAGCTGCTCGAGCACTGTTGATGAGGGTAGACAATAAGACCATGTCCCACTGGGAAAAGGTGTTTTAATATTGCATGAAGTATTATTATTTTTTTTTTTTATAACTATATATTTTATACTGAAATTTTATGTGCATGCGACCGGAGCAGAGCAGAATTCACACGTGTCTGAATGTACGACAACGGCTGGATTCAAGCGGAAAAAAGACCCTGCAAAGCTTCTCTGGTTGGGCTGTTCCTGCTCCCAGCCCCTCACCGGGGTGGCTCGGGCAGGGGGGGACATGGGACACAGCCCAGGACGAGCCAGCCTGGAGGGTTAGAGTCTGCACTGCAGAAATAAGGCTTTTCCCCCACTTTTCCTTTCCTTCCCTGTGGCAGGTGTCCCCTGCAGCCCGCTGGCAAAGGCGCTGTGACAATTCACTGTCCTTCTGCTGTCCCCCTGGCTAAGACTGGTGGCTTCCTTACACGTACCAGTTAGTGCTGCCTGGGAACACTGGAAATGGGCTTTCACTGAGTAATAACGAGCAGGACCCAAGTGACAACTGAAGTGATTTGAATCTGTGAGTAGGGGAGCTCAGCCTGACCATCCCTGCTCAGGCAAAGGCCAGGGCTCAGGGCAGCCCAGCACCCTGGCACCGATCCTGGGCCGGAAAGTCACGGCATTGCCAAAGCCAGGCCTCAAACACGGCGATGATAAAGTCCCTGCCATGTGCTCCCAACCCAGTCACACCCAGAGCCCTTCCCAGGGTGTTCACCACCCGTCCCCACCTTCGCTTTTGCATTGCAAAGAGTAATCTGAAATGCTTCCGAAGTCGCTAGGAAACAAAAGCACGCTTGGAAAGGCTGTTTTAATACAAAATAAATGGCCACAAGAAAGAAAACAACCAAAAAAAATTCTAATTTAGTAGAGGCTGTGGTTCTTCACATCCTGTTTTTCTTAATAGCATCATGTTATGTACGTACGTACGTATCTACTGAGTGACATCCCTCTCATCCTCACAATCACATAGCGACGAGGGAGAATTCCCCTTCCCTACAGACAGAACTGATCCCACATCAACAATTTACTCCAAGTTTTAAAAGCTCGAGCAAGCCCAGAGCAGATTTCCTGTCCGCAGCGAGTTTGGCACGCGCTGCGTTGCTATCTGCATTTTCCTTACAGACCAAGGTGACAGGAATGCAGCCAAGCACACACACATCTCCAGGAACGGCTCACGGCCCCGCAATGCTTTCTCTTCCTCTCTCCTCCACATTTACTTGGGCTGAAGGGGAATTCAGGCCCAGGCTCCACAAAGATTTACACACCAAGGTTTGTCTTTACAAGCTGTGCACGGCCCCAGCTCCTCTGGAGGGTAAACTCTGCACAGCTGGGGCCTGTCCTTGCACACTGAATGGCAAAAGCTGTAGAGCAGTGGCTGGGGAACACGCGTCTAAACCTGAGCACGCCGACGCACCTCTAGTTTGGCCTTGTTCTTCCAAAAGTGTTTCTAAGGGATGATATATTTTCTTCATCTCAAACCAGGATGTTGCTAGCACCAGCAGGATTAGGGTGCAGGCAGGGAACTAACAGGAGAGCATCATGTTTTTAGTCCCAACCACGCTGGCTTCCCACAGCAGCTGGCACGTGCAAAGGGCACTCACCTTGTCAGGGAGGGATGGTGAGGACAAGCCTCCTGCCAAGCCCCAGCTCCGGAGTAGGGTGGAGATGGGAAGCAGATGAGAACGCTGGCAAAGCATCACTGTTAGAAGCCCAGGTGGCTAAATAAGCTCTAAAATAAAAACAAATGGTGAGCAAGGAAACACCCACACCCCCCCACCCCCCATTCTTGTCTTTGGGTATAAAGGGAACCAGATCACACAGAATTCTAGTCACTTGGGGTTACAGCAGAAGCGTGCACAGGAGTTCTGCAAAGCCAGGAGTGGTTTGTAAAGACACCAGTAGAGCCTTCTTGCAGAAGTCACTTTTAAAATCAAACTTCCATACGACTGAGCTGTGCATCTGTTCTATTTGCCCTGCCTGCGGGTAACGCTCTAATGTACTGTACATTGATGTAATTGACCGAAGGAGAAAATGATAGAACCATGCACTGTATACGATTTATTAAAATAGTTAAGTTATACTTATAACCCTGTCTCTGCCTCTTTCACTTGGGTAGAAACGGAAGCAAGAGGACACAAAACCAGTCGATAAGGGCTGGCTTTTCACAACGACTTGTTGTTCCCAGTCTAAGCCACACAGCAGAGTATCTGGAACCGCGTTTCCTTGTGTTTCTGGGGGCCTGTGTTCAAAAGGATGTTGTGGCCTCGATAATCAGTCATGTCTGACACCGGGGGAGGAGAAAATCCCACATATGATAACAAGCAAATTATGGGCAAGTCAGCAGCTGAATCCAGAGCATCCCCTTTCTCTTACCTCTGGGACACGCAGCCGAGGCAACCCGCCAGCATCTACACACACCGATGGTGGCCAAGACTCCGCTGGGGACAGGCAAGCTAGAAACACCCAGTGCTGGTCAAGGCCAGCGAACGCAGGGCAAAGAACAAAGGGAAGGGACGTCCAAGGGAAACTCTTATTCCTTGGCAAATTAATCTGGAGACAAGACGTTTCCTAAGCAGCCACAGGATTCACAGAGGACTTAAACCCAAAACCTCTCTAGGCGAACGAACAGCTGCTGGTGCCCAGGAAGGGGGGCCCTGCTGGGTCGGGGGGCTCTCCCTGGCTGAGGAGCTGTGCGGAGACTCGGCTCAGCAGCGAGGGAGGAGAGGCGGAGCTCGGCTCCTGCAGCGGGCTGGCGCAGCCGTGCCGCCGGCCTGTCCCCAAGGCCGCTACACGGGGCGAAGGCCTCACCACCAACAACCCTCCCGCCGCCATCTTTAGACCGCCGGCGGAGCCCCGGCCCGGAGAGGCCCCGTGGGCCCGGGTGTCCGAAGGGCAGCTCGGGCATCGTGCCCGGCCCTGAGGAGGCCCCAGGGGAGCTGCTGGGGACCGGAGAAGCCCCGGCCCAGCCGGCCGGCGGCAGCCCACTGAGCGCAATGGCGGGCCGGGGGCAGCCGCATCTCCGTTACCAAGGCGACCGCCCCTCGACCCTCGCGAGCCGCCGGGACACCCAATCAGAAACCCCCTTCCTCCCGGCAGCCTCCGCCTGGCCCCTCCTCGACGCTTCTGATTGGCTCGCCACCTACCTCCTGCGACGGGATTGGCGGAGGGAGAGCGGCTCGCCCCGCTCCGCGGGCGGCGGGTGTCGGGAGCGAGCGAGCGGCGGGTGCGCGCGCAGGCCGGCTCCCCTCCGGGCACTACGCGGTTCCTTGTAAGCGGCCAGAGCCCCCCCCCCCGCTCATTATGTCGGTATCCCCGGTGAAGCGGCAGAAGATGGAGTCGGTGCTGGACCAGCTCAAGCACCACACCACGGTGGTGGCCGACACCGGCGACTTCAACGGTGAGAGGCGGCGGCGACCCCGACCCCGTGACCGCATCCCCCCCCCTCTGCGGACAATGGGCGCGCCCGGCCGCAGGGGCGAGCGCCCGAGGGGGAGCGAACCACCCTGGGCGGCGGGGGGGGGGGGGGGGAAGGAATCGCCCTGAGCCCCGGGGAGCGGCGGCGGCGGGGCCGCGGGCTCTCGGTTGCGCAAGGCCGGCGTTGAAAAAGGCGCCGGTACCGTAGGGCGGGATGGCGGGGAGGGGAAAGCTCCGCTGCAGGCAGCGGGTCGGTGCGGGAAGGGCCGCGGAAGCCCCGAGACGCTGCCCGGCGGTCCGCGGGTGCCGCTGGCACCGCCCGGGATCCGCTCTCCGGGCTGCCGAGCCGCAGCCCCTGCGAGGAGCCACCCGGGACCCGCCGGGACGGGCTCTGCACGTTACCGGCCGCCGCTCCAGCAGCCGAAGCGGGTCCCGCTGAGAGCGAGAGCGAAGCGGGAGCCTCGCAGCACCGTGCCCGCCGGGTCCCGCTTCCCTTCCCGCCCGCCCCCGCTCCGTGCGCTCGGGGCCGATCCAGCCCGTGCGATGCGTTTCCCGGGCTCCCCAGTGCTCTTGTTTTCCCCCCCCCAGTTTGACCCACAAGCCCCCATGGTCGGCTCCGTGTGCTGTAACCAGCCCGTGCCGGGCTCGACAGCGTGAGATCAGGGCAGCGACGAAGTGTTTTTGTGAAGATCCCCGGTGTAGATGAGGTTTGGGTTGGTTTTGTTTTATTTCCCAATGGCGGAAGCAAAGCAGTTCGCGAGGCCAAGACGGTAACGCAACGGCAGTTCAGCTCTCTCCTCGCCTCCTGCCACGGAGCTTGCCGAGGACGGGAGGTGACTCCCCTTAGAAACCCCCTCGTTCCGAAGCTGTCTCCGCACAGCCGCGCGACGTTCGTGCACTTCAGAACCCCAGGATCCCTCCCCCGATGGTTGCAATGCTGGAATCCCATCCTGCCGTCGCTCTGGCCTGTGGTAATCCGGCTGCTGCTTTCCTAATCCCGTGGGCGATGCACAAACAATCCCCCACGACGGCCGCCAAGTGCCCCGTACTGGTCCGTCTGAGATTAAGAGGGCGGAGGGGGAGCAAGGGCTGGGCCGTGTGCCTCTGTCCCACTGTCTGCTTGTACCCGCTGTCCTTGCGAGGTGTACCCGCCGCCTGATGTCACGTTTCAGCATCACGGAGCAGCTCTTACTCGCTCCTGAGGAGCCCATCTGACACGAGACAACAACTGTCCCACGCAGGGGCAGAGCGTTGATGTGGCTTTCATCCAGCATCGCATCGGGAGGGTTGCAAATGCTCTGCGATAAATTCAGCCACGTGAGATTTGGGTCCCTCTCAGCGACCAACAAGCCCAGAGGAAGCCCAGCGTGTGGGGAAAGGGGATGGATTCAAACCATCCTGCTGCCCACCCTCCAAACAGCAGAACGGAAAAGTAATCCTTGCAGTGGCCCAGGAGGGCTGGCCGGGAAGAGGCTGAGCACTGCTGGTGGGAAGTCCTAACAAGCTCTTTGAAACAGTTCTGCAGCTGATCTCGGGCTGCTTGTTGTCACCTCTGGGTCTTTCTTACTGGCCAAATAAGGCCACTGTCAACACCTGCTTCCCTCCCTGGTGCTGACACCAGTTCCCAGTTCTGTTCAGGTGCCAGCGGGGTGCAGTAGGAAGGGATGTGCGTTGAAGAGCTCCTGACACAAGTACCCACAGTCAGCACTGGTGGCTTCTCCAGTACCTGCACCAGGCTGGCTTTTTAACTAAGCCAGACCCCTTCTGCCTGGCCTTCTCTGTGCTCTGCTGAAGGAAGGTGGCAGGATGGTCACAGACACCCCCCAGGCTAAACCACAGGCTGCTTTCTGGAAGCCTGGGGGAGGAACACAGGGCAGCAGATTGAGTGAGATTAATTTAGGCACGCTGCCAGAGGTACTCGGGAGAGTCTTTGCACGCTGCAAGGCTGGCAACAAGCTGTAAACTCTGTCAAAATAGACTGCTCTAAAATTGCACGTGTGCTTTAGAACAGAGTCTCACTGGTGTACCGCTGTAGTTTACACCGTGTCCGCGTGCAGTGCGTTTCAGAGGACGGAATGGGCTTGCTCCCGGGCCACGATCCTTGCCAGGGAGGGAGCTCCAGTAAAACAATCCTTATTTTCTGCTATGAAAAGCTAAAGCTGTGCTCTCTAACCTGGATTTCCCAAAGCGCCGAGGAACACGAGCTGCTAATAAGGCTTTAGTGGTGTTTGCTGTTTAGCTGGAGGGAGCTGGCCCGGCTGAAGGGCCCGCAGAGGTTCTCGCCCCTTTGCTGAGTCAGGCAGCGCGTGCCAGGCGGCTCGGCTGCGCTCGGGGCCAGGCAGCGCATGGGTACAGCTTGCTCCAGTAAACAACCAGTAAACAACCGCTGGCACCTGGGAGAGGTGTAGTCCAGGGCTTCAGGTAAGCCCAAGGGTCAAATACCTCCTGTAAGGAAGGAAGCCTGGCAGTACAAGGACATTACATGAACAGACACTAAGAAACAGTCCAAAGCTATTTAAAAGGAGTCTTAAAATGCAGTCAGGAAAAGCTGATGGATCCTAGCAGACGAGTTTCTCCTGTTCTGGTTCTAACAGCTGTAGACAAAGCCCCTAACTGCTGGAAGAAAGATCCCCCTTGTCTCTCCTTCACCTCCTGTGCTTCCTGGAACTCAGCTCCCCTGGTGAATATGGTAGAGAGAGATGGCAGAGCTTGAACATCAGTAGCACCTCTCCCCCTGTCACTTGTCCAAGCTTGTTTATTTTGAACAAGGTCTCCAGTAACCCCTGCTACACCACAGCCCTGGAGCTCTGCTACCTTTGTTTCGGCCCAGGCCGTGCCATCCGAGCACCACCGTGCACCACTCCGCTTTCCCACACACTGCTACCCTACATCCTCTGGGACCTGAGCAGAATCCTTTCAGTTGCTCTGATTGTTTCCAACGGGCTGTTTCTATTTCCGCAGCAATTGATGAGTACAAACCCCTGGATGCCACCACAAACCCATCTCTGATCCTAGCTGCTGCTCAGATGCCAGCTTACCAGGAACTTGTGGATGATGCTGTTGCCTATGGGAAAAAACTTGGTGGGTAAGTAAATTTTTATTTATTTAGTTTTTTAAATAATCTCAGTAGATTTATGTTTTAAGATGCCTTATTTATCCAAACAGTGTTTGGTACCACTCACAGCACACTGGGATTTCCCCCTCCTGTGCCCCAAAAAGCCTCTCCTCCCAAAGCAGAATTGCTTGCTTTGAGGAAGGGCATCTCCACTCAGCAGCCCAGACGGGGCCTCGCTGAGGCTGCTCAGGAAAGCACTCTTACGCTGACAGCATCCAGGAAATAGCGTCCAAAGGCTAAACCACTGGCAGGGCACGGAGGGCAGAGCGCGAGTGTGGAGCGGAAGTAGCTGTTTGAACTCTGGAATTTAATGTTAAATAGGCTGTGGAGTTTGATCTTCAAATTTATGGCAAGATGCAAATGTATTTTTGGTGGTTCCCCAACGATTTTGCCCTCTATGGTTTTCAGGTCGGAAGAGGAGCAGATCAAAAATGCCTGCGACAAACTTTTTGTGCTGTTCGGAGCTGAGATACTGAAGAGGATACCTGGCCGGGTGTCCACAGAAGTGGATGCAAGGTTGGCTCTTTTTCCTCTGGCTTACCCTGGATATGTGTACATACAAAAAGAGCCATGATGTGAGTTGGAGAGAGACATTCTTGGCTAGACAGCTCCCTGTTGTAACACCAGCGAGAGTTTCCATTGTTAATACTTCTTTAATTAGCAAATGGGTTTCCCTGAGTTTGCTTGATTATAACTGACAGAACTTCATGAAAACCAGTAACACTGAGCTCGGATCTTTGTAATCTCCCCGTTGTTCATTAAGCAAGGGAAACCTTCTGGTTCCAGGACAGACCTTTGCCCCTTCTCTTCTGTGTGATGATGTCTTCTCAATTTACTGAGAGCTGTTTTGACAGTTTCTTTCAAGGCTTGCACAGGATTTGTCCGTTAACCCACATGCCAGTTCCACAACTTCTCCTGCTCAGCTTCTGCATTTGTGACAAACCTGGGGAAAACTTTAGCCTCCAACTTCCTCAAGAAAAGCTGTGGCGAGCTCTGGGCCCTGTGACTCAAAGAGCAGCAGTGCTCTTGCACAGCAACTCAAGAGCCTCGCAACCCAGGCAGTCTGAGAGCAAAAACCTGCTCCTGGCATAGAAGTGCTGATAAAACAGGCAGTGTTTTTCCATGGGGTTTGGGGGGGAAAAGCTTTTTTTTTTTAAAAAAGCTGGTTTTAAGCAGTCCTGCTCTTGTTTCAAAGGTTGTCGTTTGATAAGGAAGGAATGATTCAAAGGGCCAGGCGCCTTATTGACCTTTACAAGGAAGCAGGAATCAGTAAAGATCGTATTCTCATAAAGCTCTCTTCAACGTGGGAAGGAATCCAGGCTGGCAAGTAAGTGCTCCTGTACTGGATGAGCTGATTCACTGCATGCTTCTGCCTGCTCACAGGCACCTGACAAATGCACTCAGCGCTTAATGCGAGGAATTGTTTTGAAAGGGCTGCACCAGGAAATCTGTTCCTAGGGCTGCAGCTGGTGAGATGCTCTGCTGCAGCGTCACCTTGAAATAGGAAAAGTTTGTTCATACAAGGCCCAGGCCACAGAGTTTCCTGAAATACCACACTAAGTTTGTCTGCATCTGCTTCAAGGAGCAGCATTAAATAAAGCTGAGTCTGACAGCTCAAAACATTTACTGTTAGCTCAAAGCTTTAAAGCATAAAAACTGTGCCATGGTGCTAGTTTAACTCAACAAGTTCAGCAGAGTTAACTTACCGGCTCGTTCCTAGGTGGTCACCTCAGGAGGTGAGCAGACCGCTGTTTTATGCCAGCCTGTCTCCGCAGGGTTCTGGAAGCAGAGCATGGGATCCACTGCAACATGACCTTGCTCTTCTCCTTCGCTCAGGCAGTTGCCTGTGCTGAGGCTGGAGTCACTCTCATCTCCCCGTTCGTAGGACGTATCCTGGATTGGTACGTTGCGAACGGGGATAAGAAAACCTACGAGCCTTCTGAGGATCCAGGTACGCTCTCCTTCTAACATACTGTTGAAAAAAGACAAGAGCCACCCATCCAGTTTGCTCACATAAATCCCCTCAGGAAAAAAAATACTGTTCTAAATAACCCTTTGTACCCGTTTCCCCTTTTCAGGCGTGAAGAGCGTCACTAAGATCTACAACTACTACAAAAAGTTTGGCTACAAAACAATCGTCATGGGTGCTTCGTTTCGAAACACGGGAGAAATAAAAGCGCTTACGGGCTGCGATTATCTCACCATTTCACCCAAGCTGCTGGCAGAGCTCAGCAAAGAGTACGTCAAGTTAACTCCCGCGCTCAGCGTGAAAGAGGGTAAGTCCCCTTGGATGTAACGCCGGCTGGCTCCAGCTGCCTCTCTTCTTGGATGGGAAGAGTTTGTGTCTCTGCTCAGCTCTGGCACTTCAGGATAAGCCTTGGCCCTCAAAACACCACAGCCTTGTTACAGCAGCGCCGCTGCACGGGCTGACACAGCCACCACTTCAGGGTCTTGGGTCCATGAGTACACAGGCTGGAATTACAGCGGGCTAATACTGGGCACCCTCTCCTGAGAGGGCAGAGGGAGCAGGAGGGACAATCTTGTTGACTGACAGCTGCCTGAACAGGAGCCAGCAGTGTGCTCAGGTGGCCAAGAAGGCCAGTGGCATCCTGGCCTGGGTCAGCAATAGTGTGGCCAGCAGGAGCAGGGAGGGGATCTCTCCTCTGGACTCAGCTTTGGGGAGGCTGCGCCTCGAATGCTGTGTGCAGTTTGGGTCCCTCTCTACAAGAAGGACATTGAGGTGCTGGAGAGGGTCCAGAGGTGGCTACCAAGCTAGGCAAGGGCTTGGAGCCTGTCTCTCATGAGGAGAGGCTGAGGGATCTGGGGCTGTTCAGCCTGGAGAAAAGAAGGCTGAGGGGAGACCTTCTTGCCCTCTCCAGCTTCGGGCAGGGAAGGTGTAGCTGGGCTGTTCTCCCTGGGGACAAGGGACAGAACAAGAGGAGATGGCCTGGAGCTGACCCAGGGGAGGGTCAGGGTGTATCTCAGGAAGCATCTCTTCCCAGAAAGGGTTGTCAGGCACTGGAATGGGTGCCCAGGGAGCTGGGGGAGTCCCCAGCCCTGGAGGGGTTTCAGAGCTGGGCAGATGCTGTGCTGAGGGACAGGGTTTGGTGGCTTTGCTAGGGCTGGGAATAAGGTTGGACTTGATGATCTTGAAGGTCTCTTCCAGCTGAAACTATTCTATGATTCTAGAACCTGATGCATCACATACTCAGGATGAAATTTTACTGAATATTAGCAAAGATGCCAAGCCTGGTTTAATCTCCTGCTAATATTGCATCAGTGATGCAAGTCCTGCCAGAAGGGGCGTGTTATCTCCAGAAACCCTAGCAATTAATCACATGCAAGACTGATTGGATCTAGCGATGCTGTACCAGGATGGTTTGGAATGCACGTTCCCCCTGCACTGCTCCTGTCTTTCTGCAGCACTCCTTTACAGCTCGGAGGGTGAGGTTTGTGCACAGCTGTGGTCACGGGTTGCTGCTCAAGTGAGCTTTTGTTTGCCACTGACAAGCCATCAAAGACCTAATTGTTCAGCATATTTGCTTAGAATGTCTCACTGTGGTAGGACTGTTGCATAATTCTTGATACCAGGCCTGAGCAGTGTACCACACAGGAGCAGATCCAAGATAAAATAGGATGGTAATGTGTGTGCTGTTAAGAAAAACTGATTATCTAGGCTACCTCCTCCCCAGCTCTAAAAGCAGATCAGGAGCATTTCCTGTGGTGCACCCCAAAGCGTGCTCCTGTAGCAAGGCCTACTGAAAGTGGTGTTTCCAATTTTTCCACAGCTGGAGATGGTCAGAGTCTCGATAACCTGGTTTAGAAAGCCTGTTATTGCTAATAATCTGCTACTGTGTCTCTTTCTCCATTCCCCGTGCGCAGCTCAGGCGTGTGAGCTGGAGAAGCTCCACCTGGATGAGAAGGCATTCCGCTGGCACCACAACGAAGACCAAATGGCTGTGGAGAAATTGTCTGATGGCATCAGAAAGTTTGCTGCAGACGCCGTTAAGCTGGAGAGGATGCTGAAGGTAGATGTTTGATCCTGATGCCTCCTGCCCCCTCCCCAGTCCTGCAGCTGACCCACAGCTCCTCCTGGCATGGTTGAGGGTTAGGAAGCTGTGGGCACGTCCAGTCAGGTTTTTGTGCAGGCAGCACACGTTGTGTAGCACGGGCAGCTTGCTAACAGCCACCTCAATGAAGGGAGCTTGGTAAACTTGACTGCATCTGACAGAATCCATGGCAGATGTATGTGGCCACACCTGCTGTTGGAGGCCCAGGGCAGTGCTTAGGCTGGCAGCTCATCAAGATAATACTACTGGCAAAGGGAGAAGTCCTTTCGGTCTAAGGCTAAGCTGTCAGCAGTGGTGCAAGACATAAATAAGCTTCAGGGTGTGAGCTGGAAATAAATCACACTTGTACTTGGCCCTTGGAGGCACTGAGAGCAGATAGGCCAAGCACAGCCAGGCCACACGAAAGTCTTCTGCCAGATCAGGGAGAGTCTTTCAGATGGGATCAGTCAAACCATGTGGTTTTGGGGGGAAAAAACTAGAGCTAGGCACTTGGTGACTGACAACTACTTCATAGCCACTGCAGCCTGCAATGCTAACGTGCTGTCCCCAGCCTCTTCCTCACCTGGTGTGTGTTTACTTCTCTCTTCCCAGGAGCGAATGTTCAGCGCTGAAAATGGCAAGTAGAAAAAGCCACGTTTTTCCCCAGTGGCCAAGGCTGGACAAGTGGCTCACTTCAGGTCAAACGGATGTACAAATGTCTTACCTGTAAAAGTCTCACGCTGTGTCTGGGTAGATTTCTGTATCATGCTTTTTTTATCAATTTGCAAAGGGACAAATAGAATTTCAATTTTCTGGTGGCATTTTTGTCAATACGTGCAAATTAACACGGCCTCCCCTTGCACCGCGTTCCTTTCGCTGCCGCAGGAGGCACCTGACAGGTGCTCACTTTGCAGGTTTTTCTATTAAATTCCCAAGTCTACAGGCCTAACACGTTAAGCAAGCAGTTTTGTCTTTCATGCTGGTTTACTGTTGCTAAAGAGAAGACATGTTTCAAAAGCCCTCCCTGGTACAAAACCCACAAGTACCCTTATGAGACACACACTTGTATATATACATTTAAAAACATATATATACACACACTAAACCAACTAGGCCCCTTTCCTTTCCTTCTCCTTTCCCTGCAGCAAAGGTGGTGGCAGCAGTGGCTTACTAGCCAGCAAACCTGAATACCATCAGAATTAGTATTTCAAGGTTTAATAAGGGGAAAAAGCTGCACCACAAACAAGTTTTGGGCATTTTGTCCAATAGCCAGTTTTGTATACAACGTGCCCAAGAGCCCAGAGAAAGGTAACAGCAAGAACATGGGACTGGTTGAAGCTGGAAACCCCACCACGGTTACATAAGCTACAAGTACCTTGATGTTATTGAAGGCGACGCTTCCAAAATTAATTAACTATGTCTCTTAAGCCATTAATCAGTAACTTGACAATCAGTTAATCTGAGCTCAGAGTGAGCATGTGGGTACAGCTCAAGATCATCTATTGGAGCTTTGTATGTTGTCTTTGGAGGGCTTGCTGCTTTTCTTTACGCAGTCATCACAGAACTGCTGCCAACCGCACCCCCCAGATGAGAGGGGGTGTGTTTGGGTTATTTTAATATGCATAATTGTTTAAATTTCTATCACACCTCCTTTCCTCATTGTCCTTAAGCTGCTGCTTTTGAGAAAGAGGAAGAGCTGTGGCAGCCTTCCTCAGGAATGACCTTATTCTCATGCAGCACTTGCCAATTACAGGGCTTGCTTTCTATTAAGTTGGGGTGCATGTGATTATATTTCATGCTGTATTTCATTAAGATTAATTAAATACCTATTAGTTTATGTAGGTCAAGTTCCACCAAGAGTAGACAAGAGGTTCCTGTTTATATGTAGACACACAATTAACTGTTTCCTGAGAGAGCTGCCTGAGCTTAACCTCTTGAAAGCCAAAACTACGTCCCCACGCGTGCTGCGTGCAGCTCGACGGACGCAAGGAAGACGAGCCAAGGAGACAGCTGAGCAGCAGCCCCAGTGTGGCAGCAGCATTACCTTCAGGCCAGTGCCACAGCAGCCTGGGGACTGCTGTTTCAGCCACAGCTGGCTGTGCACACACGAGATGCAGGGCTGAGAACAGAACCATAGCGGACACCTCTGTGGTGCCACCTCCTCCCAGCCCAGCCTGGGGACTGGGGACAGTGCCTGTCTGCCCGAGGGAGACAGAGCTGCCTCAGGGGGACTGATCCAGACCAGGAGAAAACAAGCTGTCCCGAGGGAGGGCACCTTTTCCCTGTCCTTACAAGGGTCAAGCTCACATTAAGAGCTTTACCTTGCCCCCAGCTCCCTACACTGTGCCACACAGCCATCTGACCCACCCGTGCACTGGGATTCATGGCACTAGTCACGACAGGCTGTTAGAGTACTGAAAAATCCAGCTGAGAGCAGAACCTCAAGCACAGCAGAGGCACCGTGTTCCAGCCTGCAGGCCCTGCCCCAGCTTTCTCAGCAGCAGGGCTCTGCTCCAGAACACCAGGCACGGAGAGGTCTCGCTGCTTAGTGAACCACTGTTTCCAACCCAGGCACGTTTGGCTCCAGCTGTTAACAGTTACAAAAGCACCAGGTCAGGAGTTCCGAGGCTTTCAGCCAGCCCACAACTCCATTTCCCTGGGACAGCCTGAATAAAGCTGCACAGCACCTCTGCCAGACCGAGGGCTGCAGAGGCGAGCAGCGAGATGACTTCACACAGGTAGCACAGCTCACCAGTAGTGTTTTCTGCAAACTGGTATTACAGTCATCAGAATGGGTGACAGGCTAGGGCAGGGATCTGCAGCCAGACCAAAAATACCTCCCCACAGCAACAAGCCCTGTTTAATCCAGTGAACTGTGAACATCAAACACAAGGTTCAGTGATGAAGAGCTCAAGTATTATCCAGGTTCTG
This sequence comes from Todiramphus chloris collaris, assembly GCA_025345505.1. Lineage (NCBI taxonomy): Eukaryota > Metazoa > Chordata > Aves > Coraciiformes > Alcedinidae > Todiramphus > Todiramphus chloris. The sequence goes on along the minus strand of JANVCC010000266.1, from coordinate 406,061 downwards.
AGGAGGAAGATCTGGGGCTGTGGAAGCAGCAAACAGAAGTGCTGCAGAGTTTGTCTGTTGCTGTTCTCCCTGAAAAACACATCTTCCTTCCTCGCACCCACTGACCAGTAAGTCTCCAAGGGCTGTAACTTCACCTGCATAGCTGGGTGACTCTCAGCCTGCCATGACTTGTCTAACACCAAGGCAAGCAGGTCCTAACGCCTGACCTCTTAGCAAAGGAATTAATTAGGAGGTATTTGAGGCCACTGCTGCATTCCTGCAGGTGGAAGGGTTCAGGATTATACTGCAGAGAAGCTGCACAAAGCCAAGCTACCCAGGTCAGCACTGACCCCGGCTGGTCGCTCTTCAGACCAGCTTGAATGGGCTTCACACAACTCCAAGCATTCCAAAAGTCGCTCAAGAGACAACAAAATACTGCAGGGAAAGGGGAAGAGGCTGGAAAAGGTGCCTCGGTAACAGTCAAACCTTACTGTGCTCACCTACAGACACACAGTCCCAGGAGCTGAGGGGGCAGAAGATGAACAAGCAGTGGCTAAAGTGTCCGTATCACGGGATTGCTCACCTGCTCTGGCAGCAGCCGCATCTCCCCATTTCAGCACAGGGGCTTTTCCTCCTCAGCACAGGCCTGGGTCTTGTGAGGTGACTCCTGTGCACAAAGTCCACATCCATTCTGAAATGGAGCAAAAACCCAACAGTGAAATGAACCTTCAGCCTGTATGTCTGTTTTTCCAGACACACAAAGTATCTTCACCCCAGAACTCTCTCACCTTCATGTCTCTTCAGGAAGTGAAGTGATCACTCCCAGGATCCTGTCTGAGCCCAGCTCACAAACTCCTTCCAGTGGCTTCCCAGATCTTGGTACCTCCTTGGATTAAGAAACTGGTAGCAGGAGGTAGCTGTTGTGTCTCAGAAAGGCTTTTAGCTAGTACAGCCACAGCAACAAGCTCAGACTCCACGAGAAGAGGCGAATAAAATGTGTGTAAATCCCAAAGAGCCAACACATACACTTTAAAATTTGATGTTTAAATGCCCTTGTCCTTTATTAAATGCACCCAGAGCCTGTAACACTTCCCAGCCTCACAGACTAAACCTTTCCAACCCCTTGGGAGGGCATAAAGCCTCCCTCTACCACCTGAGCCCACCACCAGCCCCTCCTCATGAGATGGCCTTCCCCAGCCCCACACCAGAAGAGCCAGTACAGGGGGCTGCCAACAGCCCCCTTCCCGGGGCAGCCGCTGAGAAGCCACAGCAGCAGCTTGCTGCACCCAGCACAGCTCGGTGTCGATCACCCTGTGCCCACACATCCCGTGCTGCTGCAGCCCTGGCTGCGTGCCGGGCTATCCCCTCGCTCGGCTGCGGCCCACCTGGCACAGGTAGACAGCAGGGCACAGGTAGACAGCAGGGCACAGGTAG
>JANVCC010000266.1:375633-404638 GCA_025345505.1 Todiramphus chloris collaris | reverse complement strand
GGCACAGGTAGACAGCAGGGCACAGGTAGACAGCAGGGCACAGGTAGACAGCAGGGCACAGGTAGACAGCAGGGCACAGGTAGACAGCAGGGCACACTTCCTCGGGAACAGCTCTGCGCTGGCTGCTTGGGGAGGATTCTGCAGAGCAGCACCACCACCTCCTGGGGAAGCCTCCGGGCCCACACAGCTCTTCCTTCCCAGGTCTCACGCAGCTTTCCTTGGGGTGGCACCTCCCTTTTCACTCCTGGAGTTGAGGGCAAGCACATAGTCAAGGGCAAGCGACCCGCAGCGAGTCCCACCGCTGGCTGCAGCAGCCTGCAAGGCAGCTCAGAGCTGACGGGCGTCTCCAAGGAAAGCAGACCCAGAGGGCTGTTCCCCCAGCAATGGGACAGTTCAAACACAACAGCACTCTGATCCCCAGAATCAAACAGCAGAGCTTAGCACACAGGACCCGAGAGAAGTAAAGCAGAGGGTTCCACTTGTTTTATTTTTCGAAGAGATTATACTGCTGAAGCTCCAGGAAATGAATCTTATTTGACCATTTTAACACATTTATGGAGCCCTAGCACGACTAACAGGATTAGCTGCAGGCAGCAGCAAGGACTGAGCTCAAGCATCCCGTAAAGGATCCGTTACAAAAGGGACAAATGCTGGAAGCGTTCTGAAGAGACAGTGCTTCCTCTCACCAGAAAAGCTGAGTCTGCCCAGGTTGCCCGACACCTTCCCTGGACTCAGAGGATCCAAGCTACCCCCGCTGACCACAGCTACCTTATCAAGCTGCAGGAGAGGAACAGCAGCACAGAGGACTCTGGATCAAAGCCCAAGCTGCTGGGCACTTGGCTACTCATCACCTTCCATGTCAGTCTCCTTTGCCCTGTAAACTTCAGGGTAGTCAAACTAGAAAGACTTCTCATTATTGTTACAGCCAAAACTTCAATTGAATTAAAATGGAAAAAGTATCCCAATTGAGATCACACCCACAAGCAGGTCTTGGGGCTCACTCCAATTTGCAGTTCACAAGTGTTTTCTTTGTGTTTTGAGCATCTCTCTTCATAGCTTCTGTGTAGAGCTGCCAGTAAAAGTTCCTACCACCTTAAAGCTGTTCTCCATCTCTCCTTTCCTCCCTGCAGAACCCAACTACCCATCTTTAGTGGCGAGAGTGGAGCTGGGATGCACACTGCTGTCTTGGTCAAGAAATCCTTTGGGGGGTGGCTTGCAACACAGGACTGCTTCTTCCCAGCTGTGAACCCACTGCTCTAAGGTTATCCTGGGAACAAATCCTCTGAGAAAGCCCCTTCTCCCTTTGGGTTCATCTCACCCATCTCTCTGCCCCATGCAGGGGCACTCTTGATGCTTCCAGCAGAGACTTCAGTGGCTACCCGTAAGAACATCAGAGGAGAAGGGAGCATACACTCCCCACGCATGAAGCACAGACAAGATGTAATGCTCTTTATGTGCAGCTCCCTAAACAGGAAAAATCAGCAGCTGGATGTTACCAGGAGCAGGCAGATATCTGTATGGAAACAAGCCTGGCTGAAAACAAGCCTAGGACCAAAGCGCCAAGTGCTCCAGAGCACAACACTGCAACAGTCAGGATTTAGGAGGGCTGAAAATCTCTAGAATTTGAAGCTTTCAATTTGCTTGAGAAGCAGTTTCTGGCTTTGGGACAAAAAGGACCTGTCATGTGGTTTAAACACCAGAATCCTCTATGAGCAACTGACCACAAAGGCAGGAAACACCAAGCGAAGCGTTTGCAAGCGCTGCCAAAAGCTCGTCCTCCTGCGGCGTTCACCTTGCAACGCTCCGGGCAGGTGGAGGGAAACCACCACCCTGCAGAGCACCCCTGGCATTCAGAATCTTCGAGCCTGGGACAGCGGAAAACATTCTTGGTCTGATGATTCCTTTCTGTGCTCAACTTCCAGCCCCATCCGCTGCTCACAAGGCAGAATTTCATCTTCCTGTTAGTTCCTCAGATGATGTGACCCACATTAACTGCATGCATTTTTTTTTCTTCCTTTGTCCATAAAATTCCAGCAAGACACAATCACAAAGTAGTTGCCAGAGACAAGTATTTCAAACATTTGAAAGAGAACAAGGACTGCAACACACACACCCCCCCCAAAGGAGAACAGAGAAGCAGTTAGAAGACCATTTATAAACAGCTGAGCAAACTTTTTAAACAGAGGTTCCATAACACGAGCAGCCGAGGAAGAAAACAAGGGCACATTATGCCACCAGCATCTCCCCAGTGAGCTGCCTTCACAAACTGGTTCTGCTTTACTCAGAGTTCGGCGTTCTCCATCCTGTTCCAGGTACATCCAAGTGGCCCAGACACATTCAGAGTCCAGACAGTAACTCTGATCTGCCCAAAGAAAGACCAGAACCCATCTGAAATTGTGTTTCAGTGGAAGTTTCGATACAGGAAACCCAACCACCAGCTGGTTCAGAGTCCCAGGTCCTCTCTGGGGCAGTCACTAACTACCAGCACATCAGCCTACAGCCGGGGCCTCAGCTTCAGCCATCTGTACTCACAGCACCAACGTTTTGGTTTTGAACAGGATACAGTTCCCACATCTGTAAATTCAGGGTCTAGAGAGCAGCAGTGAAAAAAAAAGGTAGCGACAAAAGCACAGCATGGTTCCATATTTGCTTCTGAAGTGGGATGCACTTCAAAGTTTTCTTATTCATCCACTCTGTATATGCAAAATCTGACACTTCCACTGCCACAGTCACTTCGGAGTCCAGAGAGATGCTTTGTCCAATTAACAGACAGGGAAATGTCAGCCTGCTGGCTCTGCATCCATCCTGTTTGCAAAGAGACCCGCTCCTTCATTTCCTGCTGAATGAAACACATCCAAACATGACACACGACCTGTTAGTCCACAGCCAGGAAAGGACTTGTAACACACATTCACCTGAACGAAAGATTTCTGGGGTTTTGTGGTTCTTCTGTCTGACAAGATGAAAACAGTCAAACAGCCAAGCCACTGCCAGAGAAATTAAATCCAGTCATTCCCAGAATCCTAAACCACAGCTGTCTAAACCCTAACTTGCCAAGGCACAAAGAAGACCACACAAGAGACGTTTCTCTCAGACATGGTCAGTGAAGCCTACTCTGCACTTTCCCTCACCAGCCCTGACAGACAGCTCTGCATTTCCCAACCTGTTGTGCCTTACTGATTTTTCTCTTCCCTAACAATCACAAATGCTTTTTACTGAAAGACTGAACAGCTCAATCAGAGACAGATGACACGTGCTTCAGAAATTGGGGGGGGGGGGGGAATTCTTTTTGTGAACAATATTCTTGTAACTAAGAGATGCTCAGCACTGCCTACTCCTAGTTCTTACCTCTCACATTGCCTCACCTGACATTGCAGAGGAGGAGGAGATTCTGGACGGCAGGAATTGTGGAATTCTCATTCTGCCCTGTCACCAGGTGCCTGTCCAGCACGACATGAACAGCATCCGGGCTGCTGGCTAAACGCAGGAGAGAAAGCAACAAGTGTTATCCCAGTGGGTGCTGCTTCAGTGCCAACACCACGGCTCTGACAGTTGTATCTTGTTAGTTCTATCTGGGTGACTGACATGCTGATCGACGAATCCAAACAGGGACAGCTCAAGCCCCAAATTCTGAAACAGTTTCACTAGAAAATCTTTCTCTTACAGCCTGCCAAGACTGGTCCCTTGATCCACTTAACTTCAGATGGGTGTAGTGCATATATCGAGATCTTCCTAATAAAAACTTCAAAGTTTGTATTCCAAGTTGTAATCGGCCTGAAATACAATAGAACCTCTTCTTGTGTAATCACCATGAGCCTACAGGAAGGTACTTATTTTCTGGCCAATTGTACCAGCCCAACGTGTTCATATTCACCAGCAGCTGTTCAGTACCCCAACTAGTATTTTTAAGGTACCTCATTCCAGACAGAGACATTATATTGTCAGTCATGAACAAGTTCTATTTCCTTCTCCCTCTCCCAGCCCCTGGCCATCTAAACACAGGTTAAAAGTGCCTTCAGACCCCACCTTGCTTCATTTCTCAGGACCTCTGCACCCAGCAATATGTGAGGTCACAGCCACCAGCTTTTAAACTGGCTGTGCTGAACCCACTGCACAGAAGGTGGCAGCAGCAACTCATCTGAAAAGCATAAAGATGCCATTTGAAAACAGGATCTGAGAGCAGCACAGATGAAGAGGATTAAGCAAAGAATACACAGCAGTTTGGTACAATAGGGGCATTTCTTGGCGAGTAGATGCGTGACATTAAGGGCCTAGTTCTGTCTGCTACCCACGCCATGGGCAGAGACTCTAATCCAGCCACCTCAGATGGTACCAGGTCAGCGGGTACTGTTAAATAACTGATGACTTCCAACACCACAGGCAGCTCCTGATTCTCCCTAAGGACAGATTCTCAACTGACCCAACAGAAGGCTGAACAGCAGCTGCAGCTGAAGAACAGGGCCCTTTACAGCTCATTATTTAATTCTCACCGTAGCTCTTAGGACTGTGAGAATGCAGCAGCTAAAGGGAAACTAGACTTTTCCTTGCACATCCACAAATCATCTAGGAAAGAAGTGACTTTTCTGTGCTCTGACATTCAATTTCTCACAGGACAGGACTTCAGATTTTTCCGTTCAAAGTCAAACTTCTACATTCTGACTAACAATAATTAATGGAATTACTGGTAACAAAACAAGGAAATACTACAAAACCAGACCTAGCTATGAGCAAAATACTTGATGTTCAAAGACAACTAATTGGAGTAACCAAAACCATCCAGTTTAATGCCTCCAGCTTGGCTTGAATAAAAGCCAATCCCAAAGCCCAGACCTTAAACCCTCCCAGCAGAGCACACACTCTGCCCCACAACAGTTTCTAATCCACTGGGGTATGGATTCAAACCCCCCAAAATGGGAATGCAAGATGAGAAATCCTGTCAGAGTCCTGTTCAGCTGGGTGAAACTGGCACACAAGCACTGATTCCCACAAAACATGAAGTCCCAGACAGCAAGAGTGACATACCACTAAACGTAGCTCCAGAATCTTTCACAAAGTCTTCCACAATAATAGGTAAACTGGCAAAATTAGGCTGCCTCACTAGTTCATACACAGAGGGCTGAAAAAGATAAAAGGAAGTCAATCTGTTTTGGTTTTTTATAAAACAAGCCAAGCAAAACCAATACACACTTCCCTCTGCAATTTACTTTTCTGTTCTCCCTATGAGTCTCCCAAATATATACAGGAAATGAAACAGGAATGAGGCTGAAAACCAAATGACCACAAGCAGCTTCTGTGGATTTTCTGTAGGAAGCCAAGTGACAATGCTTACGTGGTAAACAGAGGAAGAACACCACGAAGGAGTTTCTGCACATCCACTGGACACCGAGCAGGGTGCACACAGTTCACTTCAGGAAGTGCAGGCCCATTTGGCTGCTGGATACTTTGAAGAATCCAAATTACAAAACAATATGGGAAACAGCTTAAATGGAGGGAAATTAAGAGCACTCAGTCCAGTATGGAATCTTACAGTTTCCATAGCAACGATACCTAGGCCACATCATGCCTTACTGAAGGTATTTTACCCTGGATTGGAATGCCAAATACAAGAACATCAGGGTATCAGCAGCGTTTTTGGAGTCCCATAAACTTAACTTCTTAAATTGGCATGGAAATTTTCAACCCTAGGTTTTGTGTGAGAGAAGTCTGCATGATCTTGGTACACAGGTACAACTGCTACAAACAGTCTGAGAGGTCAGAAATGTGACTATGTTAAAGAGAACAGCAGTGCCTAGCCACTTTTTGAATTACAAGGCAGTCTGTACTAACAGCATTTTTTCCTAAAGCTTCCTCTGCCTTTTAAAATCAAAAAGCACCTTGAGAAATAGAACTTGCCTCCAGCATTCAGGAAACTAAAAAAAAAGAAACATTTTTAAAAGCCTTCAACTATGAATCCAAAGACCTGCAGAAGTAATCTCCAGCTTTTTTTGATTCAGTTCAACAGTTACTGGACAATTAGAAGGAAATCACTCTTCACATGATGGCCCAAGGAAGACAATCCCTCCATGCACTCAGCGTTAGGCCCCCTTGCTGGTGACAACTCTCCACACCTCACACATGAGCCAAAGGTACCAAATGGCTAATTTTTCTTTATAGGAAGTTTCAGGACAAGACCAGAAACACCAGCACCTGAAATCACAGATTCCCACACAGCAAGAAGCCCCCAAACAACAGAAGTCAGGTGGAAGCTCAACTTACCCCTGTCAAGCTGTACTGCTGAAACACCCAGGATTTATCCTCCTTGGTGGCACAACACAAAGCTGCAACCCCGTGTCCAATGGCACAGATGGGCTCTAGAGAAAAAACAAAGCCTCTCTAAGCAGCTGTGAGCATCTTTAAAGAGCCAAAATACAGGTGAGTGTATTTTGGCTGAGTGTATTAACAGGAAAGTCTTTATGTTACAGCTATAATTACACCACGCTGTTTATTCTCTATTAGACTGTAAGGTTTTTCCTCATGCGCTACAATAAAAATCTTATAAAGAGTTACTAATTGTTAACACCAAGTCCAGAGACAGCCACAAAAACATACAGTGGAATGGTAACTGAGAAGTTCACACCAGTCCTGATTAACCACAGCCTTAACAATGATCCAGGTGCCTTCCACATTTAGCTCTGAACCTGGACTCCCACTGAGCTGGGGAGGACAATTTCTGTACCGCTGTACAGCGGAGAACCCTCTTTTGACACGAGCACTGAAGAGCTGCCAACACCTTTTTACATACATTTACATGAAGAGTCTACTTCAGAAGTGAAGATGCATTTTCCTAAAGAAGCTCTTCAACTACGTAAATATTTAAGCCACTGGAAAGCAGTGGTCTTCCAGGACCGGGACAGCACTACTGTTTTATTTACCAACACATCCACTGATGTTCACCTACTGTTCTCGGCGCTGAAGTGATGCAGTATCCTAGCCAGGTACCCGCTGTTTGCCAGGTCAGTCACAGCCCCAGGGCAATCTGGAATCAGCAACGCATGGTAGCGAGCACCTAAAAAGGATAAATCAATTGTAAAACAAGTCACAAATAAAAAAATCCATTTCATATTTGAGAAAAAAATTAAGACAATACCACTTAAGTCGGTCAAGAGCTGTAGAAACTGAATGTAAGGAAAGAAAAACTGAACAAACTGAAAAAAAAACAACAGGAAAAGAAATTGGACTAAAGAAATCAACAGCGAAAAAAAATTGAATTAAAGAAACTAACAGGTTTAGGTGGAGTAAAGAAAAAGGTCCTTTTTAAGATAAAGCACATACTTTTTTAATGAGACATTCTTACCCAGGCAAAACTTGAGATTGTTATGTCTGCTAACTTTGGCAAAATACTTGTTTTTTTAAAAATAACAATATATAGTGTATATATAGACAAGAGAGGGAATATATACACTCTGTGTGTGTATACATAATGAGAGAATTACCAATATAAGTAAGAAAATAATGTTGCCAGAGCTTCCTCTTAAATAAATAAAAACACAGCAACTGTAGTTGCCAGGGCTTGCTCTGAAACACAAGTCTTGTGCTTTTTCCGTAGCATTCCTTCCTAAAGGGCTAACACTAAAGAGCAGCACCCGTTTCCCTGAGAAACGGGGATGACACAGCAGCCAGCAGCAAAGCCCTTACCATCGATCGACTCCAGCTTGGCCGGGCTCGCGTACGATTTCATCCGGAAGTCCTGTATCCAGCGCGCGTTGCTCTCGTTCACATCCACAAAATCAATCGGCTTCCCCTAAGGGAGACACATTTCCAAGGCTCTGCTGGGATCACTGCACAGACACCCACTGTGCAGACACCCCCTGCATTTCCTGAAGCATAACCACGTAGGACTGCGAGATCCTTCAGCTCTCAAATACCTGAGGGTTTCAGTTTTTCCCACTACAGTAGCTTTTTACACAGTTCTCCCTCTTTGTGGGTACCAGATACTGGACCCACACAACTGGGGACACTTCAGTGTTAAGAAAACAGAATTATTTTTCACATTAAAAAAGGTCCCTTGGTCTGGAAAGCAAATAAAACACTTCACAAACAAAAAAAAAAGCTTAATTCTCTCTTGTGAATTGCTGAGGTATGGGTTTCAGGCTGCAATCGCAGGAACTGCCCATTTTTACTCACCCCAGGAGTAGCAACTTGCAGATTAAAAGCAGAGCTGGTCAGGGTGAAGCAGTGAAGGAAGGACTGGGCTGACACACCTGGAAAACAGAATCCAACAACTTCAGGAAAAAACAAAAACCAGTTAGAATTCCCATTGCATAGCCACACTCCCTCAATTTACCCAGCCACTGCTTGTCTTTTTGCTCATCTTAAAAGCTCTCAGTAACTTGAGGATTATTTTAAGCTGCCAGAAATGTCACTCATTACAGTGACCTCACGTTGAGAAATTGAGGGATTCTGTTCCTCCAGGCTCAGGGGGTTACAGGGTGGGCAGAGGGAAGGGGATTTGGCTCCCTCCAGACACATGCTCAGCTACACGCATGCAGGTACATGCAGAGGAGGAAAGCAGGAGGTACCCAAGGGCACAGTCACGCAGAGGGACACGGCCATGGCAGGGGAGCTGTGCTGGAAAGCGGTGCCTCTGGGCACGGCAGAGGTGCCCTGGAAGAGCAAGGCTGGGCAGGACTCACAGCTCAGCCGCAGGGGTGCATGAGGAGGAGTGTGGGCAGCAGGGTGAGGGAGGTTCTCCTGCCCCTCTGAGGCCACCTCTGGAGAACTGGGTCCAGTGCTGGGCTCCCCAGTTCAAGAGGGACAAGGAGCTGCTGGAGAGAGTCCAGCAGGGGCTGGGAAGCTGCTGAGGGGCTGGAGCATCTCTGTGCTGGGGCCAGGCTGAGAGCCCTGGGGCTGTGCAGCTGGAGAAGAGCAGCCTGAGAGGGGAGCTGAGCAATGCTGAGCAAGAGCTAAAGGGCCCCGGGGGGCAAGAGCCTGGGGCCAGACTCTGCTCAGTGGTGCCCAGCCACAGGACAAGGGGCACCGAGGGGCACCAACTGGAAGCCAGGAGGGTCCAGCCGAGCAGCAGCAGCAACTCGCTCGGTGCTCGGGTGTCGGTGACACGGGGCACACCAGCGATGGCCGCGCTCGGAGCCCCGCAGACCGGGGTCCGGACACCCGAGCCGCAGCCGCCGCAGCCCGGGGAGGCACCGGGGGTGCGACAGCTTCCCCTTCCCCCCGCCCCCCCCGGCCCCGAGAGCAGCTCACCGGCGGCGGCAGCGCTGGCGACGATGAGGCAGGTGGGCTTGCCGAGCCGCTCCGACATGGCTGCTGCGCCGGGGATGCCGGGGGAGGGGGGGGCGTCGCCTCATGCGGCCGCTCCGCGCACGCGCAGTGCAGAGGACGCGCGCGCCGGCGTTGGGCGAAGGGCGGGAAAAGGGGTCCGAGGGGCGGGAAAAGGGACTGAGGGGCGGGGAAAGGGCCCAGGGGGCGGGAAAAGGGCCCGAGGGGTGGGAAAAGGGGTCCGAGGGGCGGGGAAAGGGGCCAAGGGGCGGGAAAAGGGCCCGAGGGGTGGGAAAAGGGGCCAAGGGGCGGGGAAAGGGGTCCGAGGGGCGGTAGCGGCCGCGCAGCCCTGAGGCGGCCGTGGGGCTTGCGGCACCGGCGGGGATGCCGAGCATCACCCGGCCCCGCTTTGCCCCCCGTGCAGGGTTCGCTTCCCCTTGACAGCCAGTGCGTTGGTGGCCGTAGTGGTTGTGCTTTACCAGCGCAGCTGGCTTCCTCATCGTGTTCTATATTGACACTTGGTTTTATTTGGTTTTTTTAATTTTTTTTTTTTTTTTTTCCCCTCATATAGTTGATATAGATAGCTGGGAGGACTGAAAACACTGCTCGTGGCAGGGATCACCCCACGGCAGAGAGATTGGGAAGGTGGTGAGGCCGTGTTGCGGATGGGGAAGGGGAAAGCAGGTTAATGCCACGATTGCGGCTCATTGTCGGACACGCAAAGCGCTCCCGTCACACAAAGTCCCTCCTCAGCCGGTTGAACACCAGAAGCCTTCCATGAAGCCCAGAACTCAATGGACTGGGGTATATCCTGCTGGTGATGTGCTTCTGACACGTAGGGTGTGAAGGAAGAAGATCTTCGATAAACCCAAACTGTTTCGAAGTCACTGGCTTTAGATGATACTGATTTAAGCTGTTCTTATTTTCAATCATCTCGCAGGTTTTGCTCTCCGTGCCCCTCACCCTGGGGATGAACGAGCTCAGGGGCACTGGGGAGGGATGGGTGCACGCTCCACTCTTTCACACCCCTGAAAAAGCCCAAGCTAATGGTGTGATGTGCGTGGGATGAGGCACACGGGCACCTGTTCAGTGGTTTGCTGGAAAAAACAATGGGTGAAAAACATGGATGAAGAACGGGGGTTGTTCCCCAGAGCCACAGAATGAGCATCGGATTTACAAACTAAATAAAGTCCAAACCTCTCTGAAGCTGTCCCTCCCATCCTTTGTAGCGGGTCCAGATTGCCTCCTTTGTCTGTGCTTCTAATCTTTACTGAGACACTATTCTTCAAGAAAAATACTCCTCTGTCGCAGGTGCCGTGGCTTTCAGCTCTGCAGCTCAGCAGAGGAAAAGCAATTGTTGTAAATCTTGCCCAGTTTCTGCATTTGCATCTTTTTCATCTCTGTTTTAATAAGCGTATCTCTTGGTTGCTGCGAAGTGTACAAAGGGACAATGCCACTGTAAAATGATAAATAGAAAATGAAGACAGTACAATTCTGCCAGTATTTTTGATTATTTATTTGGAAAGACCTCATTTCTAGCCTGGCTTCCTAAAGCTCATACCATCAGGCTGTCTGCTTGTCCGTCCTCTCTCACCTGCCCGTCAGCCTCCTTTCTCTCCAGAAGTCTGTTCTGAACCCATAGGCTGTTTGGTACCTGGATATTCCTCTCGCTTTGCTCCAGCTTAGCTACCAGAAAATGAGTTAAACAAACAAACAAAATTAGAGGACTTGAGGATGATTTAAGGTGAGGAAGTGTTTCCTCTTCATCTCTGGTAAAACCCAACCACTGCGTCTTGTTTAAAGTGCAGTGATTTGGCACTGCCTGGTTTTCTGGGGCTAAAGGGTGGCTGGAGGAGAAGGGGGTAGGAAAACCAACGCATGGTTTAAGGTAAATGTAAATACAGCCTCTGCTTTTTTAGAGTTCTATAAACACAGAGAGGGAAAGAAGTGGATGAGAGACGACGGACGGGTGGAAGACACCCGTGGCAGAGCTGCTGCGAGCTGCGCTCTCCCGCTTGGCACTGCAACGGCACCCGTGTGTCCGTGCCGCAGTGAGACACGCTCTCTGTCCACAACGGACACCTTTCTGTGTTTGAAGGAGACAGGAGAGGACAATTCCCCACCCGCTCCCCCTCCCCAATCCTGAGTGTGCAGCTCTGTTCCCTCTTGGGCCCAGAAGGATGCTCTGCGACTCCAAACGATGGGGAAACCTTCCAAGTTTCGGCATCTTCTGCTGCCGCACCGTCCCCGCTGCCCTCCCTCCCTTCTCCCGCTGCGGGAAGGGGCTGCGTGTCCCCGGCCTGGGAGCTGACGAGGATCCATCTCTGCCTGGACAGCTGGTCCATACGTCCCCGCCATGATGTACGTGCCACTTCACACACCCTGACTGGGGGCATGGGGGAGTCCCCGTGACCCCTGGAGGGGTTTCCAAGCCCCCCGTGGAGCTGTGGTGCTGAGGGACAGGGGGCAGGGGTGCCCTGGCAGTGCTGGGGGAACACTCGGACTCCCTGAGCTGCAAGGGCACTGCCAACTAAATCCATTCAGTGATTCCTAGGTGGAAATGACAATAATCATCCCTTGCCTTTGGCAGGCTGGAGTTTTCTGGGGCAGGAAGCGCCCGTTCTTACAGCTTTCCCTGGGATCCAGATCCCAACAAACACAAGCAAACAACAGGGACGTGAGCAAGCAGGAGAAGGAGCCCGTTTCGCTCACACCCCCACACCCAGCCCTGCTCCCAGGAGGAATTATACAATATCTCTGTGTGTGTAGATATAGCTCTAGATATAGTTTATTTCTCACAATCCTGGTAAGAGTTACAGGTGTATTGGGAACCATTTACAGTTTCACAGCACATGGAGTGGCCATACAGCTTCTGATGTGAGTAACATACAGGGTGTAGAGAGCACACGTTTCCAACCCATCCACCCACCACGCATACAATGGGTTTTCAAAGCTAATACTAGATTCAGCTACGTAGAAAGCCTGGAAAATGTCAGGGTACAGCGTTGGGTGTCGTACAACACTGTCAGTCACAATGGGACAAGCTAAACTACTTTAATTTTCAATCTAGTATTTCTAGTCTACCTGCATTATTGCATTTATACGCTTTTTTTTTGTTTAAGTCAAAGTAAATAGAATACTATATGGGAAAGGAAAAAAAATTCTTGACTATTTTAGGGTTTGAGCTGCAGCCCATACAAAGTGTCCATAGAAGCATAGACGAGATTATAAATTCACCAAGGTAGAAATTCGCTGTAGAGCTTTGTGTGTAGGTAGGTGTCCATTTCCCTCCGGAAATGTGTCTAGCAGCATATTATTTCTGAAAGAAAAAAAAAAAAACAAAAAAAAAAAAAAACAAAACCCCCCAAAAAAAAAAAAAAAAAACAAACAAAACCCCAAAAAAAAAAAAATAAAAAAAAAAAAAAAATCCCCTGTAATCTGACTTTCGAGTTCCCTTTCTCTGCGAATTTGGAAAGAACCTGCACCTACCACGGGAAGAGTTGGTTCTCACGGCGGGGCTGAGATTGCGCCGGTTGAAGGTTTCAAGTGGAACGGTCCTAACGAGTGACTCGGGGAAAGGCACCAGGCTAACGAGGGGCTGCTCAGAACTTAGTGAAGCCAAATCGATCGTTTGTTGGTTTATTTGTGGTGTTGTGTTGGGGTTTTTGGGTTTTTTCCCCCCCCCCCCCTAACGTGACAAAATTGTATGGCACCCTTGTTGTGTTTAGATCTCCCCAGAAGCTTGACTGCTGGAAGCGGCCGGGGCAGAGCCGGGGGTACAATGCAGGTCTTCGATGCTGTGGGGATGGTTAAAGATTCTCCTCTTCCTGAGGAAGGTCTTGGTCCTGCAGCCTCACCGCACAGGGTCAGGAAGAGCCTGTAGCTCTGTTCCCGGTGTGCCGCGCTGGGGCTCGGCATCGTGAGAACTGCCAAGATAATGGAATCGCCTCTGAATTTCAAGCTGGGAGCAATGGAAAGAGAAACAGGAGCAAGAGTAACACGTCGGTCCAAATCCCCTATAACCCAAGGTATGAATTCATCTGAAGAGCGTAGCATCAAAGAGCAGAGCACGAGTGGGGCAGAGCAGCTGGGAGCTGAACCACGGCACAGGGCAGAGCCAGACCCACGCCTTTGGAAAGCCTCTGGCCAGCACTTGCCCCACGACTCGTGGGCCTTGGCTATCAGCTCGTTGACACGGTCAGGCAATGAGTGGGGATCTTCAAGGCCCGGTCTTGAGTTAGTCTGTCGGATGGTAAGCCCTGAGCAGCCCATTCCAATGGCAGGATCCTTGTGGTTCTCCGTGTCCTCAGCCCTGCAGCTAACAGAGGCCAAGAGCGAGCAGCAGCGATGCCCCCAGCAAGGGCTGGTTCTCCAGGACCAGCAGAAACACTGTGTTGACTCAGCCAAGAGCCAGCTCTGGAGTGCTCGAGAACCTCTCTGCCTGGGTTCTTGGTGCTCCAGGAGGACCTGGAGGGCTGCAGAGGCACCAGCTTTGGCACACACAGCGTGTGCCCGGGCTGTGGGCATCCAGAGCACCTCACCCTACTGGCTGGCAGCTTCAGTCCCAAGCGGAGCCGGTGGCCATGCAGTGATTTACTGACATGGAAGAGCAAGGACAAGAAAAGGGCCTTCCAGCTCTGCCTTTTGCTCTGGGAGACGAGAGCACTCAGCACCTTGCAGACTCAGACCCTCCAGTCTCAGTGACTGGGGCAGATGAAAACCTGGTATGTTCCCAGCTGTGCCACACAGTCCCTGCATTGCCCGTAGGTGCTCCCTGGCAGAACATCACCTCTATCTTTTGGGGGGGGCTCTGTCTTGGGACAGGGCTTCTGCCCAGCTGTGGAGAGGCCACATCTGCAAAGCTATCTGGGAGGAAAGTAGGGAAAGGGAAGGGAATGCAGTGCAGAAGCTGAAGAAGCAGTAAAGGACAAGCAACAGATCAGGTCTCCAGAAACCAATGGAGCCACACAGTGTGCTGAGGATCCGGCCTGAGCAGCCAGCCTAAGACTTTAAGCAGTAAAAAAGAAAGCAGGTCACAGGGCTGGATTGATAATCTAAAAAAGAAGAGGAAAAAGTCATGGTAAAACTGCTTTGCTCCACAGATTAAACTCCCCAGGGCCCGTCGGTGGAGGTGGTGCAAGCTGAGCTAACCACAGCAAGGTAAAATCAAAGACTAAGAGAAATGGTGCTGGGCAGTCCCAGCCAAGCCCAGCGGGATGGCACTGAGGCACGTTCCAGGCTAATGTCTCAGTTACATTGCAGTACCCTCGGTAGGTAGGACCTTGTGTCATCCTCTGGGCTGCTGAATTCAAGACAGCCTGGTTCAAGATCAGCCTTCTGTGTAGTTTGATGAACCTGGCTTAAGGACCCTCTAATTCTTCCCCGTATTCACCATGACAGCTAAGAGACCTTATTCTGTGCTCTTTGCCCTTAAAGCTACTTAAAAAATAACTTTGCATTAATGATTAAGTAATGCTTCAAATAGATTAACTTTGGGAGAGAACTGATCTCTGATTGAACGAGGCCAGCAGAGGTTTTAAGAAGAACGAGAGGCCAAAACCAGTCCCTTCAGGAGAAGGGTCAGGCTGAAAAGAGAGCAGCACTATGAAACCCACAGCTCCAGGCAGACGCTGCTCACATTGCCCACTCCTGGCTTCCTCATCCCCTGCAGAGCGTAGATCCCGAGCTACGTGGGCAGCCCCCGGCCCACAAGAGCACGGCGCAGGCTTCAGCGCTTTCCACCGCGGAGCTGTCAAGCAAGCACCAGTCATAAGACCTAAAAAAGTACAGGAATCCCAGGTCAGATCTTCAGCAGCAGCAGATTTCGCCCCGAAAGGGTAAAGGACCAAATACCTCTGGTGTAAATAACGGGAAATAACCCGACTCCAGCCTCCTGCTCTGAGAATTTCACTAACTCGATGCAGAATTGATGGTATCCAGGTCAAAGGCGACTCTCTTTGTGAAGGGAGAACCACACAGCAGAGCTGCAGGTTGTGGAACGTGGCGTGGTTGCCCTGCCCCTGTGGAAAGAGGCTCTTCCTGGCTTGCGGGGTTTCTCCCAGCTCCGTGGTGAAGGGATTGAGAGCACAGAGCCCTTCGGAATGCCCAGATGTGAACTTGCAGCCTCCCTACACCCCACAGAGTCGGTTGTAGAAAACTTCAGGTCTTTTCCTCGCTTCGCTAACCCCTTTGCCGTGGAACGGAGCCACCAACAAGTGGTCTGGAAAAGGCAGTTGGCAACGGCTGGGTTGAATGGCATCAGAGTTGGTCAGTTTTGCTGCTGTCCAAGGGAAAAAACCCACTAGGAACGGAGAGCAGATATAGAAGTTAACGCGTCCTTACCAAAACTGTTAAGATAATGAAATCCTGCTCCTTCCCTCCGCACTCTTTCTTGTGCCCTCTCAGAGGGCACCGACTCAAAGCTTTCCACAGAGCTGCTTGATGCCAGCAATTTCACCTCTTGAGGACGTTGTTTTTCATGGCCTTCCTTTTTTGATTCATTTCTTGAAGAATAACTTTCCTCTCAAATCTTCAGGACTTATTTGCAACCAATTCTAAGAACACTTCGAAGGATGCTGATTTCTAAACCCCACTGGCATTTCCAGGGAAGGAAAGGAAAATTTTAAGGCCAAAATCATCTCTCACAACTGAAGGATTGTTTAGTTATGCGGTCGTTATTGATCCTCAAATAGCAAGGTAGGGCCAAGCAGGGCTGTGAGCACGTGCCCTGGGTTAACCCTGTCCTAGCCGAACCCAAGACAACCCGGCAGCCTTGGTTCACACCGGACAAGACTTTCCTTACATTCATTTGGATTAAAAACCAAACCAAAGCACACTATTGAGACGTTACGTTTTATGATGACCTGCAATCCTATCCCTGATGCCATAAGATCTCAAAGGCCTGAGCCGAGCGTGGAGCAGCCAACGGGAAAATTCCCCTTGGTTTTGGTAGCCTCTGCATCACGCCCTAAACTTCGACTCAGTGGAGGCACAAACCTGTTTTCTATTTAGCACCAAGCCCAGAGACTGTTCAGTGCCTCAAGCGTGAGCCCGAGAGGTGAACAGCACCTGCAAGAACACATCCTTCCCCTCCTGAAAACGCTGCTGCGTTATCCTCTGGCTTCCAGATTTGTTAGCATCCTACCACAGAACTGGTTGGGATAACGGGGCTTACCCGCAGCGCACAAAACCAGCAGAAAGAGGAAGCAGGAGTGAAATCCAGTCCATCTTTCTGAAAGCCAGCAGCAGCCAGAACCTCCCACTAAGCTGTCCAAGAGGTCGTGACGGCTTCTTTACATTCAACTCAGACTTAAGGCTCTTTGAAAACAGCTCGAGATTGGGAGAACTGCATCTCTAGTGGCAAGCTGCAGCGGCTGAAGTCAGGTTGGCAAATTTAGACTGGATTTATCAAGAGAGTAAACTAGCAATCTAGACCTCTTCCAACCCCAAGCACGGAATCGGATTCATTTTGAGCATTAGTTCATTCTCTCCATGGAGACAGCACTGGGAGGACTTTGTATCACAAACACCACACAAAGAATAACATCAAGCAAATAACGGCGTGTGCTCGGTAGGAGAAAAGACAACTATTTATTTAGCACAGCGAGGTCAGTCATTTATGCCCTTCTGCTTCGACAGGTTTGGTTTTGAGCTCGCTTTGATTCTGACAGAGGGGGTTTTGCTCTTCTCAGCCTACTTCTCGCTGGACTTTTTAATTTGTCCTGCTCTCTCAGGATGAAACCACTGCACAGCCTGGCACGTTAAGGCAGAACAGGAGGTGTTTGCTAAGAGGATGCCGTTTGCAAGCCAGGACTGAAGCCGCGTGCTTAGGAGCTGGGGTGGCACCTACGCTTGAGCTGCCTGACTCAAATCACCACTAGACCCACACTTGGAAAAGCACTACGACACAGTCCAGTAGAGTCTAAGAGTGCCTTGTTTTAAAGCAAGTAGTCCACACGACTAGCCAGGGAAGGGGGGAACTGTACTCGAGAGCTTCTAGCACGAGGGGCACACGGTACATTCAGCACTTCACTAGCCGTACGTTCTTTGCACCGAGAAGAAACCAGGACCAAAGAGGAATGCGGGTGCTGCGTGGCGTGATGAGGACGGCACAAAGGAAAGACATCACAGACACTTTGTGTGAATGCAGGGGGGACAAATGCAGGGTCAACTCCAAGGTGACTTGTGTTTTTTTCTCTCCCCAGACTGCAGCAATATGAAGATCTATGTACGTATCCACACATACACACACAGGCAGGCTGTTCCTCAAGGCAGGGGGGTTTATAGACACAGACACACACAAACACGGGTGTTTTCCAAACCAGCCTGCCAAAGAGGTGGGTTCCAGGGGGTGAACCTGGACAGCAATGTGAAGTGATCACAGCAAGCAGAAAACCCCTTAGGGACAGGAGGGGGCTGCAGTCCCAGCGCCACTGCGCTGGTTTCGGGAATGGAATCACTTAGGGTGCAGTAAGGACAGGGAGAGGTTGGAGATGGACTGAAACAATTAAGGCCTACGTTGGCTGAGAACTTCCCCCCCCTCCCCTTCTGTTGCCAAAGGTTAAGTCAAGGAAATAAAACCACTTTAAAACAGGAGACTCAAACGAAGCAGGTATTTCCTTTTCCTTCCCCTGTATCTCTCCATGCCAGCAAGGGCAGAACAGATAGATGCTATAATGTTGTCACACACCACTGGAAAAAAATAATCATATGCCAAGGCTGAGATGGAGGGAACAGGACAGGGAGCAGCAGCTCTTGAAGACAGGCCTCCCAGCTGAAAACAGTGCCACTCTCTGAAAACCACCACCCTGCTTTGGCAAAACACGACTCAGAGCAGGAACGGCCAATTTTCCTTCCTCACCAGCAGCAGCAAGGTTTCCCTGCAACCAAGAGCTTTGTGCTTCAGAGACCTGAGGAAGAGGAGCCCAGGAGCAGCCACCCCTCATCCAAACACCCGTAGTTTGGCCGGGGTACTCTGTAGCCAGTGGGCACAGTGGGCACAGGCCTCCCAGTCCTGGCGAGCAGGTTCCAGGCAGGACTGCGCTGCACTTTGCTTCTGCCTCGGGCACCCAGATTTCTCTTGTGGGGACCCAGAAGGCAGGGTTCAGGGTGCAGGCAGGAGCAGGGGGAGCTGGTCTCTCCCCAGTATGGCAAGACGATGTGCCCAGGGCATGGCCAGGGTCTGTGGGGACGCAGCAGCCTCACCGTGTCCCCTGGCAAACCCCGGTCGCTGCGAGGGAGCTGCGCTGGGGCTGCTTCTGCGCTCTCTTCTCTCACGTCTCTGCTTTCCAAATACCTTTCCTCTTCCCGTGCTGCGTTTGTCTTCCCCGCTCCCCTCCCAAAAAATAACCTCTGAACATCTGCAAAAGAGGACGAGGGGAGATGAGTTCTCTAGACAAAGGTGCCGTTCTGGGAACACCCCAGCACAGCCCCTGCTGCTCCACACTGAGCGGATTCTCCAGGCTGTGACGTGCTGCTGCCAGGAGACACATCCACCACGCACACACTAGGGCACCCCTTCCAAACCTGCTGTGCACCCAGCATGCCCACCCCTCTCCCTGCACTGCCAGGGGCAGCCACCACTCTTCAGCTGCAGCGCAGCCTCTGCTCCTCAGGACACAGCCTCTGGTAGTCCCGGAGGGAATATTTTAGGAGCCTTGGGGAAAAGAAGATGACCAAGCTCACCGTAGGAACGGGCAGGCTGCAGCCAAACACCTCGTCTGGGGGAGCCGGGTGCATTCCCCAGCCCAGCTTTGGAGGTAAATGAGACAGACGTGAGCCAAGAGGAGGGTCGCCAGGTCAGGTTATGAGCACCCACGTCCTGTCCTGTCACCTTGCCAGGAGCAGGCACAGCCAAGGCAGTACCCGAGGAATGTACCCCCTTCCTCTGGCCATACCCCCAGGCTCACTTAGAGACATCTGGCTAAGGCTCTTTATCCGACCTCGCTCCACTCTTGTCACAACCTCCTGCAACTCATAGCTCCAAACCCCTGTCTGCAGGCTGCAGCCCCCGCCGAGCTCCAGGGGCTCTGCTCTTCTCACCTCAGCTCATCCCTGACCTAATTCCAGACCAAAACATCAAGGCTTTTTTTTTTTTTTTGCAAGGCTATTTTTGTGGTAGCGCAGCAGCCAAGAGCAGTCGAATGGAAGCTTTCAGAGCAAGGTCTGCCCACCTCTAGGTGGTAGGGGAATGCAGCAACCACCCTCTCCCATCACCTCCATCCTTCTCCCCCTTCACGAGGTCTGGCTTTAGAGCCAAGATACCCACCAGTGAAACCAGGCTGTTCCCGAGGGCTGGGAATTCGTTTCCCTTTCCAAAGCTTGGAGGAGTCACAAATCCCTGCTGCTGTCCTAGGAGGGAGGTAAGAAACCCCCCCAGGGCAGACAGACTCCCAATGCCCTTGAACAGGGTTTCCCTGGTATAACACAAGTCAGCCTTCCTCTCATGGGGTCCCCAGACCTCCCTGCCCCTAAAACCAGCTCATGCCTCCCTTTCCTCTGCCTTCTCACGTACCAAAACCAAAAAACTCAGGGGAAAGGCATGACCCAAAGAAACGAACAGAGTCCAGCTGACCTCGGGAGGCCCCAGCATCCTGCAAAGCCCAGCCTAACTTTAGGAAATACTAGATCCAAAACAAAGTCTCTCTCTCTCCCCAGATGCTGCCCACGAGACCTCAGCCAGGCACGGGGTCCCGAAGGCTGCCAGGAGCCAAGCAGCTGGCAGCAGCCGCCCGCCCGAGGGAGGTGGGCACGGGACCTCGGCAGGGGTCTCCCCGTGCTGCTGCCCACGCTCTCGCCCAGCCAGGGGAATGATGTGACGCCGCGTCCCCGATCACCCGCTCGGCTCCACCATCCTGCAGTCCCAGCCTGCTTGCCCTGGGGTGCTTTCCAGTTGGGTTTTTAAAGGTGGGTTGGCGAGCAGCGGGTACCCGAGACGCCTTTAGAGATGCCGCTTTGCCGTTCGGGTCAAGGAGCTGCCTCTCGCCCGCGACTGCCCAGCGCTTCCCCTGCCCCGGGGGGGCTGTGTGCCCAACACACCGTGCCAGGCAAACCGGGGCTCACCCCCAGGCTCTGTCTGCCCTGTACATCCTCTTTACCACAACCCAGCTTCAAGCCAAACGGGAACCAAAACACAAAGCGGGGACTCTGGATGGGACGTAGAACACTTCGGACTTGAAAACAGGGGACTGCAAGAGAGGCAGGGGCGTCTCCCAGGGGGGACAGCAGGGGAGGGGACGGGACACCGTCATTTACACCGATCAGGAGAAGCTGTAATCTATACACAGTGGTATAAGCCAAGGTATATTACATGAAAGAACACACTGAGTGCATGGAGTTACCCACACCGGGTCAAACTGGCACAGTTGTCTTGAACAAGACTCTTGGAGTTGCAGTTGGTGTTTGTTGTTGACCTATCTAGCTCGCTCTCTCTATATATATAGATATGTATAGAATTTCTCTGCATGCATTTGTCTCAAAAGGAGCTGTACAGCTGGGCTGGGTTTCTCATCCCCACCCCGTCTCCGTCTTCATTTTTTCCGGGCTAGGAACGCCACTCCCACAATCACAGCCAGCGCGGCCACCGCCACTCCTCCCACGATCAGCAAGGGCTTCACGTTGTCGAAGATGCTGCCCGGCGACTCCTCGGAGCCGTTTCCCTTGTGGTCAGAGTCAGGGGACTGGCCCGTGGCCTCTTGTGTCTCCGTGGCAGCGGGGCTGGGCTTCAGGTTGCTGTGGTTGTTCACGGCAGCATCGCCCCCCGCTTTCTTGGCGGCAGCGGCAGGAGCGGGCTGCTCTTTGGGGGCCTCCTTCTTGTCTGCATTCGTGGCAGGCCCAGGGTTGGGCTTTTCTGGCTTTCCACTGCTGGGGGCCTTGGCATCGGGTTTGTTGCCGCTTCGGACGTTGCCTTTGGAATCCATCCCTCCGGGTGCTGTGGGCAGCGACTGGACACGGCGGGCGCGGGGCTGTCCCGGCTCCTCTTCTCTGCCCGGCTGCTGGAGAAAGCAGGGGAGCCACCCGAGCTGAAGCCCTTGGGGCGGCTGTCTTGGGGCGAGTCTCGGCTGGAGCTGTTCTATCTGGACATGGTACAGCGCCTGGAAGAGGGAGCAGAGCGAGGAGAGGTGAGGGAAAGGACAGAGGGAGGCAGTGCCACTCTACCTGGAGGCAACGGAGGAGAACGGAAGACAAACTGAGAAAGCCATTGGCTCTTTTAGCGGCTGTGATGGTGCCTGAAGAACACCAAACCAGTTGGACCCACTCACGGCTGCCACAGCTGGGCTCCGTGGGGAATCCAGCCAAGTCCATCCTTGTACACGATGCCATTTGTCAGTGACAGGATTAACTCACACCCAACCAAATAAACCTTACTTTGCCCACTACAGCTCCCTTCCAGGGGAGAACATTTTGTTCCCTAGGAAAGCAGATCAATAGCTCCTCCCTGCACGTATCTCACCCTTTATCCTTTTTGCAGCATTACCCCAAGGTAAGTTTAGGAAGCAGTTAACATGTGATCTTGTGTGGTACTCTCCATCCGGGTACTGCAGAGAACCCAGGATTAGTTCCTCAGCTATCACAGGTAGCAGAGCTATGAGGCTCTGTCAGCTCTGGTGGAGCTACAGCAGAAGCAGCCAAGTGCCAGGTCCTGGGCTGGTGCAAACCAGTGTGTTGACTCCAGCACAACTGCATCGATTTACTGGAAAGCCAGAGCTCGCAGCAACTGAGATTACCTCCAGAGCCGAGCAGGATGTCTCAGATGCCCTGCAGGTGATCACCTGGAGCAATGTTCCCCAGGGAAACGATGACAGCCGTGAGCAGCGTGGCTGCACCCAGAGAATTCAGCAAACAGAGAAAGCCGGGGGATGGGGTGTCCACGGCTACACCTCTGCAGGGTGGGAGAAGAGGAGGAGAGGCGACGGGCGCTGGGCAGTTTGCCACCAGGCCCTGGATGGCGCAGCACGGTGTCAGCTTTGAGCTTGGGAAGCAGTGAGTAAGCAGCAGGCAGAGCGGAGTCGCCCGCTTCGTTACCTCCCGGCTGACCTTCGGCCATGCCAGGAGCCAGCTCAGAGCTTTCTGCCTGCTCAGGGAAACGGGAGCTTATGAGCTCTCTGGAATTAGAAATAAAGAGGCTCCTCGAAAAGCTCTACAGAGAGAGGCTTCTGCCCAAACAGCTCAGAGAGCAGATGTCTCCTTTAATGCCAGGCAGGGAGAAGGTGTCCGGGCTGCAGCAATGGTCAGGCTGCTGCATCTTCTGGGCAGGACGCTAACGAAAGGTGGGGTTTTAATCTCCACCGAGGCAGAAATGCTGGCCTGGGGGAAGCCTACTCACAGGATTGACAGGTTCTGGCCCAGAGCAAAGCTGAGCTGCATCTTCCACCTCAGTATAAGCTAGAAACTGCCCCCTCGCCCGCTCTCCCCTGTACGCCACTGCTTGATGCTCAGTCAGCTGGAGCTCCCCGAGGGAGCTGCAGCACTGGAATCATGGAATGTGATGTCTCCTGCTGCTCCAGGCGTGGTGACCATGGCACTGGGACACCATGGATCGAGAAGGCTGAGAGGCTGGCAGTTAGCCTGGCAGAGCAGGCTGAGCTCTCCCCATGGCATGGAAACGGGAGAGGCCCTTCCAGAAGGCTCTGCACAGGACCTACCTCACACACCCCGCTCAGAGGGGATGACTCTTAGCTGAGTGGCATTTGCTGAAGTCTCCAGAAGGCGTTAGGTGGTCCAAGGTGGCCAGTTTTGAAACGAGGCATTGAAAGGCCAGAGGTGGAGAGTCTGTCCCCAGGGTTCCAGCGTTCAGCAGAGCGCTCGCGACTCTCCCCTTACCTTTTTGATTCTAACTCCAAGCCCTTCCCATGGTATAAAACAAAAAAAAAAAAACCCAGCCAAAGAAATCAAACCAGCCTTTCAGCTTGTTTAAAAAACCAGGACATTTCCCTGGCAGCTTCTCCATGGGCCAGAACTCCCTTGGGTGTAAAAAAAGCTCAGTCTCTCTGAATGCAACACCTGCATTTCTGAGTTGGTGATTTCCCAGTTTGGCAACCACAAACACACCACTCTCCCCTCACTCTCCACTGAAGGTTTATCATACACTGGGGCATCTTGTACCAACAAGCACAACCCCAGGTGCTCACCAAGCTGAAGACCTTCTCCGCAGCCTGGGACTTGGTAGGTAAACACGTGGTCCTGGCCAAAAGCGAGAATATTTGCCTTCCCTTGCTCATTTGGTAGTATTTCTGCAGATCCCACCTGCCTCACCCTTTCCTTCCTGCTGCCCCCAAAGAGCCCTGAAACCACTCTGCTCCGGAGAACCCTGCACAGACCCAGGGCTGAGGATGCACGCAGACACCCCCAGCACTCTGCTCTGGGGGCAACTCATCCTCATTTTAGGTTTGCTACGACGACGACACAAAGAAATAACAAGCGGAGCCCAAGACTGAAGCGAGCTTAGAGGATAAAGTGGGGAAGAGTCAGATTAATTGTGCCATAAATATTAAATTACCTGCTTAGTCGCTTTGATATCAATTAGCTGGGCAGCTCACACGGTCCTGAGTATTTGTGTGGCTGGAGCCTAGGAGCCCCAGAAAAGCTACGTGAAGCCTACAGACATGGTGGGGTAAATCAAGAAGGGGGCAAACTGGCCTCTGCTGAGAGCTGGGGACTCTTCAGAGCCCAAGAACCTCCCAGCTTGTCCACAGCTCTCACTGGTCAGGTCTGGTTTCCAAATTCCTGGAAGCTGTGCCATGGAGCCTTGTCAAACAAACAGCTCGTTGAGGAAGGTCTCCATTTCTAAGAGAGTTTCCACTAAAAGCAGCACAAGCCCCTCGTGCAGCTTGGGAAAGGTTTTAAAAGGCAGAGAAACCAAACTGAGACAAAAATCAGCATCAGCAGTTCTTAAGTGTCCACGTGAAAGGACTTTCTGCCTGTGGTTTTCAATCCCCGGCACTAGCCACAGAGTTGCCCAGCATCTCTGCAGACCCTTTGGCTGGGCCAAGCTGATGCTGTCCAACTCTGCAGCCAAGAAGCTCGAGGACCCTTTCTGTCCCCACCAGCCACGGCATCGCTATCCGTGCCGCTGCCCTCCTCCTCCTCCTCCAGACCCAGGCTACTCCTGGCCGTCATAGTACTGAAAACCCTCCCGTAGGTTATTAGCTGCCTCCCAGACTCCCCACCTCGGATACCATCCCCTCCTGCCCTTCCTTCTCCTCCCCTTTGAGCAGCGCTGCGTCCCATAGACTGCCCGGAAAGGTGCTTCCCTCATCGCCAAACCCAAGCGCACGGAGCTGTGAGAAGGGTTCTTTCCCCAGCCCCCTGGCTCCTCCTCTTCCCTCATTCCATCACACAAAGTTGTTCTCTAATGGCCTGATTCTCCACCTTTGCTTTCCTCTTTATAGCTCCTCACATCTATTTATTCCTCCCTTCTCTCCTCCGTCGCTGCCGCCGCCTATCCACCCATCCCTCCCCCTTCCCGCTCCCTCTCTGCCTCCCACACAAACAGCAGCACTTGAGAAGGGTTTGGGGTTTTTTTGTTTTTTTCCTTTGAGAAAGATGCTTCTTCCCTTCCTCTCCCTTCCCCCCCATTTCTTTGTTTAACTCTCTGTGCCTTTTCAGGAAGGTTTTCCACTTCCAAGCTCTTTCCCAGGCTGGGAATAGGGAGCAGAGCTCACAAAACCAGTGATCAAGAAGAAAAAGGAAAGGAAAACCCCTCCGGATTCCCACCGCTGTCAGCAGCAGCAGACAAACGTCTCTCCTGGGATGCTGCTGGTTGCTGCAGCTCCCGAGGTCGGTGCGGTCAGACCCACCAGGGAAACAAGCCGGCCCCAGCCAGAACAACAGGGCTGACGGGAGGACCAGGCTCCCTGGGCTCCCTGAAGGGCACCTTTTTCCTCTTCAAACCCCCACCGAACGAGCAAACCCGCCTCCTCAGCTGCCTCCTGCGCACGCAGATGGAAGCTGCATCAATCCTGCACCCGACGGAGCGGGTGACTCAGCGCTGCCTTCACCGTGAGAGCGCACCGGTAGAAGGTCCCCTCTCTACGCAGGGTCCAGCCCCAAGACCCAACATCTCTCCCGCACCCTATCAACCTGGAAGGAAAAACCAACGACTTTGCAAGCTGGAGATGAAGGGTGTGGGGTCAGAGGCAGGCAGGGTCAGAGGCAGGCAGGGTCAGAGGCAGGCAGGGTCAGAGGCAGGCAGGGTCAGAGGCAGGCAGGGTCAGAGGCAGGCAGACCTCCTAGACCCTCAAACCTTCTTCCTTACCCTCTCAATCTCCCGTTTGCTTCCCTGGCGTTCCCACCTGCCCAGAAAGGCAGAAGATTTGCCTTTTTGGTGAAAAGAGAAGAGCTGTCCCATTTTGTAGCATGGCCTCTCTTGGCTTTTGGGCAAAGGATTAAATGGTCCCCGTCACTGGGCAAGCATTAATGCTTCCTCCAGCCTCGCCTGCCCCCAGACCCCTTATCCTGAAGCAGCTGAACCATGGCAAAGACCATCCCACGACTCCCCAGTGCTCGAGCCAGGCATGGCAGCGGGGGACAGAAGTCATCTGCAGGGAGACAAGGTCTGCAGCCAAACCCCTCTCAGGTCCCTTGGAGATGCCATTGCTGGAAGTCAGTGGGGGCTGGAAGCGCTCGGCAGCGCTGCAGGAGATGGCTTGTGCCTCTTGCCACCAGGCTTCTCCTTCCCGAAGCTAAGGGAGGGCTTCGAACCCAAGACTGCAGCACCCAGCACAATCCTCATCCTATTCTTCAGCCAGCTGCTCTTACACCAGCGCGGGGAAAGGTTTTCAGCGCCCCGGAGGAAGAACGCAGGCTGCAAACCACTTAACCCCCAGCCCCTTCAGCGGGTTCCGTGAGCCTCAGCTGGCGTGCTTCCATTTGGTCATTTAAGCCCCAAGCAGCTTTCTGAAGGACAGAAAATGCTCCTCTTCTCAGCTTCCCTCCGGGGAGTGCAATCTGCACCTGCCAAAAGCCACCTCGCAGGGCTGAGCTATCATCACGGGCACGGGCACCGGCTGCTAGGCAAAGAGCAGGGAACTGCAGCCAGCAGGGCTCGTTACATCTATTTTCCCTGCTGCCATGCACAGAATCTGGCCACTTCAGAGAGGCACTTGAAAAGAAATAACTTCCTGGAAAGGGAAAAGCAGCGGAGTTCCTAGTGCACGAGGTAAGGCAGCCGTGAGCGGAGGTGACTGGGAGCAGGCTGGTAGAAACTGGGGGGTGTCACTGGGGGGATTAAGTGCTGCCAGCTACAGGCTTCCTACGTGCCCTCTGCACATCACAAAGTCTCTCCTTTGGGGAGATGAGTGGGATGCAGGGGGATGAACTCACCGCTGCGAGACCCGCGGGCGGAAGGCAGCGCGGTCCCACGGGGCTGTACCCTCACCGAGGGGGTCTTGTCTGAAGTGGTCAGAGGAAAAATCAGCTGGGGCGTGTGGCCGAGGCGAGGCTGTGATGTGCCGAGGAAAGTGGCAAGTACAAAGCAGCCTGTTCTGGCAGATGGAGGCTTCTCCTCAGTGGTCCGAGGCTGCTGGCCACAGGACAACGACGGTTCGTTGCCAGTCGCCGTGTTGATGACACAAGCAGGCTGCAGGCAGGCACATTGTCCTGGGGAAGGGGTTATTGCAGAGAGACACAGGGGTCCCTCCTAAAATCCTGAGGCTCAAGACCACTCTGCCCTCCCCTTCCTCTCCCAAAGCTTGGCAAATTCTCCCGTACACCAAAGGGGCCTGGAAGAGGGTTAAGAACAGGAAGGACTGTGAGCATGGGCTGAAGTGAGCAGGCAGCAGGATGAGTGCAAGTCCTGGCTAGCTCAGCTGAACATCACCTGAGAAAACAGCAAAACCCATCCAAAGAAAACCAGGATTTGTCCCTCCAGAGCTGCCAGCTGAAGGCAGAGCTGGAGTCACACCTGGAGCTCTTGCAGATAGAAACCAGAATCAGATTGAGACTCAGAGCCAGGCTAGCCCTGTTTTATCCCCTGGGGCTCACCTTAAACTCACTGCTCAAAGGCAGCCCTCCCACTGTCCTTTGAGGACATCTGCCCATCAGAGTCCATGTCAGTCACCAGAGCATCCCACCTCTTCTGGAAAACCAAGGAGAATCATCAGCCCGTCATGTCTTTTCTTTTGTGTAGCACTGCTTCGTTTAGCACCTCTTCACCCGAGCTGTCCAGTAGCTTTGTCTCTACCCTGCTTTCACTGGGCCACAGAAGCCCAGCTCCCCCAGTTCTTCCTCCTGAGATGCTCCTCTTCCATTTCTCCCCTTGCTCCTCCAGCCCTGTCCCTGCTCTGGGCTGAACTCCTCAAGTGCCTGACCAGACTCAGACCCAACAGTTCAGATGCTTACCCTCCGTCTCTTCTGGAAATACCTTGCCTGAGACATCCTAGGACCTCAGTCACCTCTCCCAGGGAGGCAGCTCATCCAAGGTTCTCCACCTTGCTCGTTCACTGGTGCACATGACAGCTAGACCATCTCTTTCCATGAAGTACCTCCAGTCTGCACCTCCAAAGGCAGCCGAGCTGTTTCCCTGGCACAGCAAGGGGTCCTTCCCCAGTACCCTGCCCATCCCACCAGCACTGGTCAGGCTCTTCACACTGGATCAGCAAGTCCACAGAGGGCTTGCGCATGGCATGAGAGACCGGAGAGCGTGGACAGGCCTGACTCTTCCCCCACCGAAGTGGGGAAGTGGCTGATGGCTCCAAGGGGTCACACTTGGGCTTTCAATCTTCTTGTCCAACCCCAAAGCAATGCAGCTTTGGGACCAGCTGCCAACCTCTACAAAGTGTCCTCAGGGGTCTCTGCCCCATGGACAGCGACCTGCCAGGGGCTGTGTTCAACCCTCTGCTCCATCCCAACCTCCTTCTGCGACTCAGCAGCATATTTTGCTCCCCGGTGTTCGACTCCCCCTTTCCACTGGGGACAAACCAAGGGCACCTCTCCCCCTTTCCGAGCTGCCGGGGAACGAAGAGGCTGAAGGCAGTGAGATGCAAGGCAAGCACCCGGAGAAGGGACGGCCGAGTAGTGTGACTAAGCCCTTTTCCCCCATCTCCAACAAGTGCTGTGAAGACAGATGAGGTAATGCAGCGCCGCTCACAATTACCATAAATATTAGAACAGCTTTACATAAGGAGCCTGTGCTCCTTTGGCTGCCGTGGGCAGCTCCCCAAGGAGGATTTCTGAGCTCCCTCGCCATCTCTTTCGGCCCCCAGCTCCCGACGCACCACGAACGTGAGAAAACACCACGCAAGCACGAGGAGCTGCTCCTCACAGATGCTTTTAAGCAGGACCAGGACCAGGCTGTGCGTTGTCAGCCCTCCCAAAGCCCAGCCCTGGAGACAGCAGCACCGAGGCACAGCGAACGCCTCCGACCCACTTCACTCTGATGAGATATTTATGAATCCTTTGCCCAAGCTGTTGTTTGCCACTCTCCACATCCCTCCCCCCCTGCCCCAGCCGTGGATTAAACGTTTCCCTCTCAGACAAGCCCTTTGAATCTTGACGTGGAGAGCGTCAGATGCTGGAAGTATCTTAGCAGGCAGCAGCAGCAGCAGCTTCGAATCTCTGCCGCGGGGGGAGATTTGCCAGCAAAGCCTCCGCTCCACGGCTGCGTCAGTCCTGAGGCTGCACTGGGACCTGGCACGCTCAGCACCCGGCCAGTGGGAGCTGGTAACAGCCCCAGCTCCAACCAGCACCCCCAGAGCCTGGCCAGTGGGAGCTGGTAACAGCCCCAGCTCCAACCAGCACCCCCAGAGCCTGG
>JANVCC010000266.1:361781-375623 GCA_025345505.1 Todiramphus chloris collaris | reverse complement strand
GGGAGCTGGTAACAGCCCCAGCTCCAACCAGCACCCCCAGAGCCTGGGCAGCCTTGCAGGACCCTACCCCTCGCTCCCAGTGCTGGACCGAGACACGTCACCTCTCCCAGTCTGGGCCAGTTCAGCGGCTGGGTGATACCCTGGGAACAGGACGGGCTCCTGCAGCCTGGGTCTCACACCAGCAGAGGGAAAGGCCGTGGGGCACGGGCCCCCTGGGCCACCAGCCACGCGATGATGGCACCCACGATGACACTGCAACGCAGCAGCTCGTGATGCCAGGGCTGCTGTCCTCTCCAGGGGCTGCCCTGGCATGGCCCGGCCAGGCTCCCCGTGCGGGTGACGCAGCGTTTCGGAGCCCCACAGCCAGCCCCAGCACATCCCCCCACCAACATGAGCCCACAGAAAGGCTGAAGGGACCTTTTCCTCCACTGTGACCTCCGAGTGTCACCTCTGCCAGCCACTCTCCTCCTGACCCCGCCAGTCTCGCCGGGGTGGACGTGGCAGGCGTTTTATCCTGAGCGATGGAGGGGATGCCGCAGACACACTGTAACCCTACCAGGGGCTTTACTTTCATCCTTTTCTCGTTCATTTGGAACCCAACCCACAGCTCTAGGAGCGCCATCGAGGCACTGCCAGTACCCGGCAGAAAACACGCTCCACGCTTCCGTTCTCTTTCGCCCTGCATGAAAATAAACCAGTAAGAACCATGGGAAACGGCAAACCCGACCGGCTCTGCCTCTCACCCCGCCACATCAAGGGAAGGGCAGCTCGCTGCTCGCCCACCCTGCCCTGCCCAGACCCCCAGTGAGCTCCGGTGGCACCTTTCCTGCCGTGCCACCCGCAAAAGCTCCTGCCAGGGCAGCTGGCGAGCGCAAACCCAGCTCTTCCTCTGCAGCAACGCAGCACCTGCAGCTCAGCCTCCTGCCCACAACTGTATTAAAAACACTCAGGCTGCTGCCAGAAAAAAAACCAAAAAAGAAAAACCCCACCCCACCAAGCCCACACCTCCCCTCCCCCATCACCGCCTTCACCCAAAGGGGCAGCTCCTCACCCGCTGCCTGGCAC
This sequence comes from Todiramphus chloris collaris, assembly GCA_025345505.1. NCBI lineage: Eukaryota > Metazoa > Chordata > Aves > Coraciiformes > Alcedinidae > Todiramphus > Todiramphus chloris. The sequence goes on along the minus strand of JANVCC010000266.1, from coordinate 374,558 downwards.
CCCACACTGCCACGGCCACTCAAGCAGCACAGGCTTGAGCTGCCGTGGGCAGGAGTCACACCTGGCAAGGCTGTGCCAACCTGCCCGGTCACCCACTCGAGTGCCAGCAGCCCCCACAGTGCAGCTGGAGTGGCTGGAGCAGTCTGCCAGGGTGGCCGGACCCTCTGCCAGGGCGGCCGGACCCTCTGCCAGGGCGGCCGGACCCTCTTTGCTTACAGCAAAGCTGTTTCTAGAACTGGAGAGAATCAGAAGGTATTTGATCAAGATGAGACTGGAAATGTCCTTCTAGTGCAAGGCCTGGCTTCTCAGGGTCCTAACGTAGATCCCCCGAGGGGCACTGGCACAACTCCGCCTGTTTGAGCCCCTGACTTTGCTGTGCCCTTTCATGCTGAGTCTGAACCCCCCCAGACACAGAGCCAGACACTGGGTTTTCCACTTTATAGTTCCTTTTTTTTTGTACTGGGACAAGATTGTAGCTTTTCCCCCTCGAAAAAAAAATCATGAGTTGTTAGATCTTAAGCCTCTCCCTGACTGGCTCTGCCCCATTGCCGTGGCAGGGAGCATCACTCACCCCGAGACAGACGCTCAAAGGACCAACTGAAAGGATTCTCAGCCGGGATGGTTTGGCCAGGGCAGTGATCTGGCAGGAGATGGGATCAAAGCAGATCCAGGAGCTGCAGCAGAAGATGCTCAGCCAGCAACGGGAGCCACGGAGCCTTAACCCGCATGTGTGGCATCTCGCAGCGGGTACGGACATGCAGCTGGGTGCATCCTGCAGCCCCAACTGCTGGGCCACCCCTGCACCCCACCCTGGTCACCTCACGCCTTGGCTTTTGCCATGCTCAGCGTTTTACCAACACACTCGTTTCCTTTCCTCATGAAGCTTTTCCAGCCCCCCTGCCAGCTCCAGGGAACTGGGGATGAGTCGCTGCACCAAAAGGTGGCACATCCCTTCCTGGGGCCAGGCTGGCACCTCCTGCGAGGTCAGAAGGGAGGCCACCAGAGCACCAAATCCCCAGCAGAACCTGGCTCAGCAGCCCCGCTCTCAAGAAAAGCTCATTCTCATCCTGTCAAGCTCAGCACCAGAGACACCCCGTCCCCCTTCACCTAGAGGTCCGCACCGCTTTGGGCTCCATTCAGCTGTCTCCCCAGAGAGCTGCATCCTCCAGGAGAGCAGGTACTGCCACCCCAAAATGCTCCGGTCTGCCCAGGGAAAGGATAAGAGCTCCCACAGCTCCCATCCCAACACCCAGGCCGTGGCCATGGGGCAGGTCCACTGCTCTCTGCTCCGGGTCTGCAAAGCCTTCTCGGGAATACCGTGGTGGCAGGGTCAGCAAGCTCTCCATGGCTCCTTCCTGCTCTTGGAGAAGGGTGAAGAGCTCTCTCCTCTGCACCCCACCGCCCTGCTCTCCACCCCGAGCTCGCCAGCGCTCGGGAAGCTGCCGTAGCCAAGAGAGCAGATGCTCCCAGTTTGGGGTGCTGCTCCCCAGGCAGCCAGGAGCTGGCACCCCGGCGCAGAAGGCTGGATTCGTTTCTAACAGAGCAATGCTTTTAAGGCCCCTTCCTGACAGTCAGCGAGTCCCATATGTCTCAGATTCAGTATTCACACGCAGAAAAAAAAACCAGTGATGCAGGAGGGTTATTTCTGACACAGGAAAGCAGCCCCAACCACTGCAGCAAGCAGCAGCAGATTTACCAGCCCTCTCCAGCTCATGGGCACCCCAAACCCATCCCTGTGCCCGCTGTGGGGCTGCACCGGGGCTTTCATGGCATCACCCTCCTCTCTAGCTCGGCTGTGGCCAGCAGAGAGCTCACAGAGCTCTGCAGAGCCAGGTCCCCAACCCGAGAGCCCCCAGATCTGCAGGATCCAGCCTGAAAACTGTTGCTTTGCAGCTGAAATGGTGAGAAGCCACTGCAGGCAGACGAGGGGCTGGGTCAGCAGGAGGCAGGGATCTTCCAGGGGGGTTCCTGGCACGCTCAGGGGGGAGAGCCCATCGCTCACCTTGTGTGCTGAGAGCAGAGAGCTCACCCTCCCTCCCCGCAGGAAGCTGGGGAGGATCTGGGGCAGGATGGACCAAAGCACCACTGGCCCCAAAAGCCTTCCTCAGAGAGCTCCATCCCTCCCCTCTGCCCCACAGCTGAGCAAGGGTGGGGAGAGGGTGGCAGGGAGCCCACCAGCCCCTGGTTCTGGCCACCTGCCAGCGGAGGGGATGGATGCAGAGGGGTAAATGCCCGCATCGAGGGGCATTCTGCCTTTTCTTCCCCCATCGTGCCACAATATCACGGCCTTAGGGGCCGGTGTTGGGCACCGTGGCTGAGAAAGGGAAGATGGGAAACGCTGAAGGTCAAACCTGTGAAGGTCAGACTTTTGGAGGTCAGTCCCAGAGATGGAGCAGGGAGCTCAATCCAGCCCCGTCCATCCTCCTCCCTCTCCTGACAGCATCCTGCCCAAGCCCCTCCCAGGAAAAGGGGGCTGCAGCAGGGGGGAGGGGGAAGGGGGGCCTTCTCCTCTTGCCCCAATGCCGAAGTTTTACCAGGCTGACCTCAAATCAGGAATAAAAAAAAACCCCAAACCTCTTTCTTCCTCCCCACCCCGACCCCACCAGCAGCTACCAGATGCTCGCAGAGAACTGAGCAGGAGCAGGGACCAAATCAACAGGTCTTTGCAAACAAACAGGGCACGGACGCGCAGATGGACAGGGACAGCAGACCGAGATGCCGAGACATCCCCCCACCCCCTCTCCCCGTATGCATTTCACCCCTGGAAGGCCACCCATGAAAGGGACCCCCCCAGGTCTGGTGTCCTCCCCCCCCCATGCCTTTGGTGCAATCTTCTCCCCATAGCTCACACCAGCCACCATCCCCTCTATCCTCTCTCCCCATTTTTGGTCTTTTTCCCAACAGATTTCACTCTGTGAGCTGCTTTCCAGCACAAGCCGAGGCTCCTACTGAAGGTTTTGGTATCAAAGCCCCCCCAGCCCCCCAGCCCCTTCCTGGGAAGGGTGCAGAGGAGCACCCCGAGCTGCTCCCACCGTGCTCCCCTCCTGCCCTGGCATCGACAGCGATGAACCAGAGTCACTGAACCCACCCAGGCAGAGCGGAGGGCAAACGAAACCCCACCACCCACACAGCCAGGAGGGGAACCAGCACCCGGAAAGCTGCTCAGCACCCGGAAAGCTGCTCAGCACCAGGCAGGGAGGTGCTGAGCCTCCCCTGCCAGGGCCGGAGGGGTTCAGCTGGGGCTGCCGCTTCCCCTCCTCCTTCCCGGCCGCCCCGTTCCCGGCACATGGCCGACTCGGCTGCTGCGGCCTCGCAGCTCCTCTGCCTCCAGAGCGGGTCTGCGGCACGGGGCCGCGGTCTCCATCCCGGGGCTGAAGGGCTGGCCCGGAGGAGATGGCAGGTATGTGGATGGAGCGGGCAGGGGGACGCGGGCGCTTCCTCGCAGAAACACTTTCTGCGGCTGCCTGACCTTCAGGGAGCAGGAGGATGGAGCCAGGGTGGGAAGGGAGATGCTCAGGACCAGGAGTCCTCAGCTCTGCTCCGTGGTTTGGCTTAAGCAACCCCGCTCTTGGCTATCAACAAGGAGAGCTCCGTGGGTAGGTGGCCCCAAGGCTGACCCCCGGCCCAAGCAGACGCTCACCTTGACGGGGTAGATCTGCGTTTCGCTAGGTCACCCGGGGCGGGGACGCTGCTCCTCTCCGTGCCGACGGCCGGGAACCCCGGCAGCTCCTTCCCCTCGTCCCCGGGTGCCAGAGGGAAGAAGCAGCAGCTCTTACCTTGCGTCCTCTGGCTGCACGAGTCACACCTTGGGAGCTGGTTCTTGCGCAGAGAGGAGGGAGGGAGGCAGAAAGGGGGGGGGGGGCAAAACTTGGGAGTTTCCCACAATGCACCTCTGCAGACTGCATGAAGATGGAGAGCTGGGAGGGGGGGGGGACACACACACGGGCAGTGCTCCAATCCGGAGGGAAGGGCTGGGACTCGGGGCGGGGGGAGGCAGGGCAAGGTGCCAAGGGGAGGCTGGCAGGGTGGGTAAGGCAGGGCCAGCTGCAGCCTCACGTCCCCTGGTGTCTGGGGCTGAGCCGCGGGTCAGTGGCTCCCCCCTCAGCATCTGCTTCGCTTGCTCCTCCAAAGCCCGTCTGGGTCTGCAGCCATCGCAGTGAATATGGGCACAGGGCAGGGGGTAGGAAACGTACTGGGGTGGCACCAGCCTGATCAATGTGGGGGCTGGTGTATAGACAACAGGAAAAAGGAACACGGGGCTCCCCACCTCAGGAGAAGGGATTTCTGCGTGCGACGATCCCCCAGCAGCAGGTCAAGGGGTACAACCTGTCTGGCCCAGGAGAAGCTCTGACGGTGGAGGGGGGAAGCTAAAAGGCTGCGCTTTGGGGTGGGTTTGTGCCAGCTCTGCTTCCCTTCTCCCCAGACCCTCCCTCGTCCCAGCGAGCCAGCGTCTCCCTCCCCTTACAAAAGTCCTGCAAGGTCCATGAGGGACCCATGGGCAGCCCAGGGCCAGCTCGGAGCCGGGCACGCAGCCCAGGTCCCGCTGCAGAGCGCGGTGAGACACCCGGCAGGGCTGTGCCAGACACGCAGCCGCCTCCCCAGCGCGCTGCTTAAGAGCAAAGAGCCCTCCCTGTGCCAGCATCACCTCCTCAGCCAGGCACTCGCCCCGCTCCAGCATCCTCCTGCCCTAAACTGCAGCTCCTTCTGTCTGGAGCTCTTTTAGCCCCATTTTCCCAGGAAATGAGATAACTGCTTGCCCCTCTGTCTCCACAGTTCCTGGGCACCCACTGTCCAGCTACATGTGGTTTCACAGTGAGGGTAGAGACGCTGGGGAGATCACCCATGAGAAACCAACTTTGGCAGATCAGTCACTTGCAGAGCAACTCATTCCACTTCTGTGGTCACCAGGTTTTCTTCTCTCACATAAACAGCAGCTGAGCAACAGCTCTGCCACAAGCAGTTGGTTCAGTGGGGCAGGAACTCCAGAGGAAAATCAGCATTTTTTCTTTCTTGACCCTCCCTGGCTCTGCCAAACTGCCCCCGAGAGCCACGCCGGTGACTCCCGCCTCTGCCAACGTGCCTAAAGATATTCTGGCTGCTTAAATCCCACTGGGATAAAAATCTGTTTGAAGGAAACTACAGATAAGGCAGGGGCTGGGTGTGGGGACCCACATCTCCCAGGAGAGCTGATGCTTTGAGGGGCTTTGGGAGCAGGAACGAGCAAGGTTATCCTGGCGTGGTCCCTGGCTTCAGGAGCCCCCTGGGCTCAGAGGGGCTGTGACTGATGCTGATGTCCCCTCTGCTGCTGGCTGTCCCTGCACCCAGGGGTGCCAGCCCTGCACCCAGGGGTGCCAGCCCTCCCTGCTCCCCCAGGGAGCGGGGCCAGGCAGAGCCAAGCCCGTCCAGGCAGCAAAGGGCTGCTCCCCTTTTCCATCGCCACCCAGAGCTGCTGATCTACCCACAGCAGCAGGGGGGTGGGAAGTGTCTGCGTTTAATCTGCGATTGGAGGCAGGATTGACACCCAAACCACGGCTCCCGGGACTCAGAAAACCTTCTTGCCACTTCTGCGTCAGGCAGAAATATCCCTGGCCTTTGCACATCCCCTGGGCACAGCCGGAGGAGGGAAGGAGCCTCCTGAGAGTGGAAATTGCCAGCCCAGTCCCCAGAGCCTGGCTGAGCCAAGGCTGGGGGGGTTCTGGCTGCTGTTTCCTTGCTGCCTCTGCCTTTGGGGACCAGCAGCCCCGCGCGATGCGCTGGATCCCTCAGACCTTTCCAATCTGTATTATATGCCTCCGATTTCCTTTTTTAATTGGAAAAAAGCCCAAAAAAATTGACTGATGGAGCAAAAAGGGAAGAAAAGGAAAGGAGCTGAGAAACCAGTAACCCCACCCCGCCCCACTGCAGAGGAGCCAGGAAAGCAGCCCCAGAGCCAGGCAGCCTCGGGACCCCCCCCAGCACCAAGCAGGGAAGGGTCCCCGCACCAAGTGGGTCACATCCCCCTGGCACAGCACCGGAGAGAGCCGAGCAGCAGCACAGCAAGGAGCGATGCAGCGCCAGATGCAGCAAGGTGAACACGGCTCCTTCAAGGTCAGATGCAGAGGGAAACCTTTCACAACCGTGCTGCTGGTTTTCCCCTCCTCTCTCTCAGCTCACAGCACAGCCCAGGAGGAGTGAGCAGGGATAAGAACATCCCTGGCTCCTGGGGAGCCCCCAGCAAGCCCTGATGGGGTGGGGGGCTTGGTGGCATCAGCATCCTTGGGATGGGGGAGAGGAGTAGAGAATGGTTTGGGTTGGCAGAGCCCTTTCAGCTCAGGGAGTCCACCCGCTCCCCCAGCACTGCCTGGGCACCCCTGCCCCCTGACCCTCAGCACCACAGCTCCACAGGGGGCTTGGAAACCCCTCCAGGGATCATGGGGACTCCCCCCTGTCCTGGGCAGCCTGGCACAGCCCTGGACAGCCCTCCAGGGGCTGCAAGAAATTGTCCCTCAGCTCCAAGCTCAACCTGCCCGGGGGCAACTTGAGGCCGGTTCCTCTTGTCCTGGCGCTTGTTCCTTGGGAGCAGAGCCCGACCCCCCTGGCTCCAAGCTCCTGAATTTCAGGGAGCTGTCAGAGCCAGAAGGTCTCCCCTGAGCCTCCTTTGCTCCAGGCTCACCCAGCCCAGGAGAATTACAGCACTCTGGGTTCTAAAAACCCTGAATGGGCACTGTTTGGGTTGCCAGCCCCCCCAAGCCTTGCCCCAGTCACTGCACCATTTGCAGTGCCTGCCAAGGTGCAGTCAAAAAGGAGTCTACTTTTCCTCCTCAAATTCCCAACATGACTGAAAACATCCTTCCCCCTTTCCCAGCATCCCTCAATGTCAGCTTTGTCTAAACACATCCCCCTGAAACACTTTCTTTTCCATCGTGCCTGGCTGGAAGGCCAACCCTGGGCAAGCTGCAGGCAGCCAACAGCCTCAGCTGCAAAGTTCCCCACAGTTCACAATCCCAGTTCCCCAGTCCCTGTCTCCTGCTCAGCACGAGTTTACCCCCCAGCCAGGACACAGGTACCCTGCTGATGAACTGGAGCATGAAAAGCCCGAGAGCAGGTCACACACACCTCACCCCCGGGCAGCAGAAACCCCCATGGGAGCCTCGCTTCTTTTCCCAGAGCCTCAGACATCGCCCACCCTGGGCTGGAGAGGGAGGAAGAACCCACACAGCAGCAAAAACCTGTAGCCACTTGGCCAGTGGCCACACCTCCTTACCTGTGTGCTTCAGAGAAGCAGGAGGAAGGATACTTGTCAGGGTGTAGGGGGGGGTCTCACTGCAGCAGAGGCCCTCCCTGGCTCAGCATCCCAGCAGAAAGCAGCCAAACCACCAGCCCCAGTGCATCCGAGGGGCTATTAATGGCCTCAAAGCCCTGAGCAGCCTCACCTGGGACCCCCCACCCACTGCCATGGGCCCTGGGCTCTGGTTAAGCTCAGCCCTGGGTGCTGGGTCTGTGTTTTATCAGTGCTTGGGGGGGGTCTGTCTGCAGCCCAGTGCTGTGGGCAACTCATCTCCTCGTTGAGCCCGTCTGAGGGATGTTTAACTGGTCTCCAGCTCATCTCTGGGCTGGAGCTTGCACCCATGCTGTAGGCAGCCCTTCCCTGGGCTCTGGCCAGGATCTCATCTCTGTCTTGGAGCCTTCACAGAATCACTGTGGTTGGAAAAGACCTTTAAGATCATCAAGTTCAACTGTTATCTAACTCTACCAGGGCCACCACTACACCACATCCTCAAGCACCACATCTCGAGGGCTTTCAAATACACCCTGGGACAGCAATTCAAGCACCTCCCTGGGCAGCCCAGTCCAGCCTCTGATAACCCTTTGGGTAGAGAAGTTTTTTCCTCATGTCCGACCCACACCTCCCCTGGCACCACTTGAGGCCATTCCTTCTGGTCCTGTCCCCTCCATGGATCTTGTACCTGTCCCTAGTCCTGGCTCAACTCCCCAGGCCTGGTTCCTCCCACCCTGTTCCAGCACCAGCGTGGACCCTGCAGGTCTCACACCCCCCACCCCAGCTGAGCCCACAGCGGAGGCTTCGCTGCCCTCCTGGCAGTGCCAAGTGTATTGTTCACATCCCCCCATAGCCCAGGTAACAATTAGTGAGCTCTGCAGTAACGATGTTTACTTACAAGCATTCTAGCTCCGTAGTATAATGCAATTATCATAATTAGTATCTCTTTGTTTTTATATTTAGCATCAGCAAGATGATATATGTTTACATATTTCTTTATATTTAACATCAGCAAGATGATATTTCAGATGTATATTTATATTTAGCATCAGCAAGACTATAGTTGATCTATTTCTATATTCTTTTACATACATGCTTCGTTCTGTCAGCATTTAACGAACCAAATACTGCCAGGGCTTAATTTTCCACCCCTGGTGGGACGGGGCATCGCATCCCGACGGCGTCTTGGCAACTCTGCATGGGTTCAGAAGAACCTTCTCCCGCTTTCTGGATCCATTCCTGTGCTGCTGGTTTCTTACCCGATCCACTGGGCAACCTGACCTAACACACTCAGCGAGGAGGGCACGTACTGGTCCCATGGTGGCAGGTACTGGTCCGCAGCGAAGGCTGGTGCAGCAGGAGCCCTGAGCCGTTGCATTTCCGTTCAGTCCAAAGCTCAGAGGTGTTCCTGGAAGTGCCAGCCTCCAACCCACAGCCCTGCTCTACTGCCACGCTCTCGCTGTCTCTGGGATAGTGACTCCTGTTCCCAGCTCCTCTTTCATCCGCATCACCCTGATAATCCTCTTCCTCTGGCAGCTCCCCCTCTAATTCTCTGCTTTCCGCAGCTATTTTTAGTTTCTCAGCCCTGCTCTGCTTTTGCCAGCCCCTCCAGTCAGCTCCCCGTCTGCGATGGGGTCCCCTCGGAGGTCCCCCTTGCTCCAGGGCAGAGGCTGCAGCAGGTGGGAATTCCTGCAGGGAATTCCATGAATTTCCTGAATTCCCAGCCAGACCTGCTCCCCGAGAGCTGGGGGGTGGCTCTTGGCTCCTGAACACACGGGAGACTGGAGATGGGGAGGAGAAGAGCTGGGGAGCGGCGGGGGAGGAGGAAGGGAAGGGTGTGCTGGTGACGGCTTCCGCAGAGAACGAAACCCTGCCCAGCACCCGTCGCGCCACGGCGGGCAGCCGGCCCGGGGGACTCTGGGTTACAACCCCTCCAAGATGCTTTTTTGGGCTGGGTTTTTTCCTCTCTCCTGTGCCCCATCCCAGGGGGGGGACATCCCCACGGTGCCGGATCCTGCAGCGCCCGCAGCTCTTGTGACCGTGCCACGTGGGTGTGATGGTGCCCAGCCTTCCCAGCAGGGTTAGAGCTGGTCCGTGCGGGACAAACACTGGTGCCCAGCTCCACAACCTCTCCCCGTGGGGCAGCCGCAGTTTCTGACTGTCGGTATTTTCAGGAGACAGCCCATAATGGCAGGGGAAGACCAGGCGTTAGCCCCGCTCTTACGGGCGCTGCAACATCTCACGCCGAAAGACTCTCAGGAGGTTAAGACGAAGCTCCCGGAGGTGCACGTGGAGGGAGGATGGAAGGTCCCCGAGGACTCGCTGGCGAAGGCCACCCATCCTTGCGTGCTCAGCGGGCGCGTGGGCAAGAACGGCACCGAAGATGCCGCCATGGACGTAGCGATCGGGTCGTTTGAAGAGATGGACCAGAGGGACCTCGCTGAGAAACTCCTGGATGAGAAGGTGAAAGGTAGGAAGCCGGCTCACGTACACGTTCCTTTTCTTTGTCTCTTTTTCCCTTGAGGGCTCCAGGTAGAAGTTGGCAAGAGCAGGTCTTGGCTTCCCAAGGAGCCTGGAAACAGGAAGATGTCCCGTTGTCGTGCTGTCAGTGTGGGGCTGGAGCCACCTCTCCTCTTGCTGTCCCCACCTACTGCTGGGCTCCTTCTGGAGAAGAGCCTTCAGCTCCTGGCACCGCCTGGCAGGCGGGCACCAGCCCCTTCCTCCCGGGGTGGAGGTTGGGGGCATCTCTGCAGAGCTCACATCTGGCAGTGCTTGGGCGCTGGAGGTGTCCCCAGCAGCCCAGGGGTGCAGAGTGGGACGGAGGCTGCAGGAGGCCCCAGGCAATGGGGGATTGTTCCCAGGGCGGATGAGGGTGGAGAGGTGGTTAAAAGGGGGAAGGTTGATGGATCAGCATCATGAGGGGACCCAGGAGAGGAGGACACCCCCCTCCCCTCAACTGACCAGAACCCCTCAACTCGGGCAGACAATGTCCTTATTGCCTCTGCCAGACCGAGGAGAACCCTGAGCGTTGAAACAAGCGTCCCGTCGGTGCGACGGGAGCACGGTTGGGCTGGCTGGGGGCTCCTCGGGCATCCGGCTGTGCTCGGGACTCCCCCCGCTTCTCGCCGGTACAGGGTACAAGCGGAGATACAGAGAGCACGTGGCCCAGCAGCTCCTCCGGCACCAAGAGGTGAACTCCTGCCTGGGGGAGAACCTGTCCATCAGCAGCCGCTACACCGCCCTGACCATCGCCAGGAAGCCCGGGAGCAAACCCGGAGGGGCAGGTGAAGCCGTGAGCATCGGCCGTGGGTGTGCCCGCATCAGCAACGGGTCAGACACTGGCACCGGCACTGGCACCATCACCGCGCAGACGCTGTTCAAACCCGACGAAGACGGGCACACGCCGCAGGTCGTGGTGCTGGTGGGGGCCCCGGGGATGGGGAAGACGATGACGGTGAGGAAGGTGATGGCGGAATGGGCGGAAGGGACTTGCCACACGCAGTTCGACTACGTCTTCTGCATAGACTGTCAGGACGTCGCCTTCAGCAAGGAGGCGAGCGTGGCAGACCTGGTTTCCAAGTGCTGCCCTCACAAGCGAACACCGGTCGGGAAGATCCTGGATGACCAGGAGAAGATCCTGTTCATTTTTGACGGCTTCGAGGCCCTGAGATTTCCCTTGCTTCAGCCCAGAGATGAGCTGAGCTCTGACCCCAAGGAGGTGAAGCCGCTGGAAACCACCCTGATGAGCTTGCTGAAGAAGACTCTTCTCCCCAAGTCCTCTTTGCTCATCACCACGAGGCCGACAGCTCTTCAGAGCTTGGGGCGGTGCCTGGAGGGCGAATTTTACGTGGAAATCCTGGGATTTTCAGCGGCTGGGAGGGAGGAGTATTTCCACAGGCACTTTGAGAACCACACGACAGCCAGCACGGCCTTCAGGTTTGCCAGAGGCAACAAGGTCCTCTACAGCTTGTGCCTCATCCCCGCCGTGAGCTGGACCGTCTGCACCATCCTTGAGCGAGAGCTTTGCAAGGAGGAAAGTCTTGCGGAGCGCTCCAAAGCCACCACACGGATCACCTTGAGTTACCTCGCCCAGCTGATCACGTGCAGGGGCCAGGACAACCTGCAGGACCTCCGGCAGTTCCTGCACAAGCTTTGCTCCTTGGCTGCCGATGGCATCTGGAAGCACAAGGTCCTCTTTGAGGAGAAAGAGATCAAGGACCGTGGCTTGAACCAGCCAGACCTTCTACCCCTCTTCCTCAAAGAGAAGCTCTCAAAGGAAGGTGCAGACCAAGGGAACAGCTACAGCTTCACCCACCTGCACCTCCAGGAGTTTTTCGCGGCCATGTTTTACATTCTGGAGGACGATGAGGAAATGGTTGGTCGCTCAGGGGCTCTCGTGAAAGACGTAAACGTGCTCTTGGACACCTACAGCGAGTCCAGGAAGGATTTGAACTCAACGGTGCGGTTCCTGTTTGGTCTGGTAAGCCAAAAAGCAGCAGAGTACGTCGATGAAACCATCGGGTGCAGAATTTCACCGCAAGCCAGAGAAGACACGCTGAGGTGGCTTCAGAGGAGACACGGAAGCACCTCCCATCCCGGCCAAGCACGGAAGGTTTCCGATTTGGACACGTTCCACTTTCTGTTCGAGACGGCCGAGAAAAGCTTCGTGCAGAGCGCGTTGGGTCGTTGCACTGAGGTAGACTTGCAGGACATCAAGCTGACCCTGTACGACCAGTTGGCCCTTTCCTTCTGCATCGGGCAGTGGGCTGGGCTGGGCTGCGTCACTCTGCGGGGATGCTCCTTGGAGTAGCAGGATCCCAGGGAGGAGCTGCCTCGGTGAGTACCACCCCTCTCTGCCCTAGCCACCCAAATTGGCAATGGTTTCCCCTTCTCCACCCCAAAGGATGGTTTTTAAAGCCATGGCAGCTCCTTCCACCCGGAGACCAACTGCTCCTTTCCCTGGGCAGAGAATTCTTTCTGGGGGGAAGGATCACACAGGCTCCTCCATCTGCTGCGAGAGGTGGGATTGGTGGAGATGGAGAACCTCAGCTCACCTTCTCCATCCTGAGCAAGCCCATCCGTGCCCGGGTGTCGGTCTGGCTCCACGTGCCCCTTCTCACATGCGAAGGGGACATCATCCCCGGAGCTGAAATTCTAGGTGCTCCCCAAGCTTTGCTTGAGAACAGGTGACTCCAGCTCCTCGCCCTTTGCAACTCCAAAGCCACGGAGGTCCCTCCTGTGACGTGGGGGCAGGGTTCGGTGTCACCTGTGCCGATGTTGGAGCCAGGAGCTCCCAGTGCCGCTGGAGGCTGCTGTGGTCCCACGGCTGCCCCGTCTCCCTGCAGCGCCGGAGCCTCAGGAGCTGGAGGACATCCCCATTCCCACCTGGAGCTCCGCTCCCCCATCCGCCCGCTCTGCCGGGCACTGGGGCACCCGGGCAGCACCCTGCGGGAGCTCCGGTAAGAGACCCGGCGTCGAGACGACGCTGCTGCTGCTGGCACGGGGTGGGGAAGGGGGCC
>JANVCC010000266.1:338630-361771 GCA_025345505.1 Todiramphus chloris collaris | reverse complement strand
TGGGAGGGTGTGGTCCCTCCATGCTGATTGGGCCAGCACTGGGTAGGAAGATGTGGCATCTCCATGCTGATTGGCTGCGGGCTGGGGGGCTGTGGCCCCTGCATGCTGAGGGGCCAGGGCGGGTGCGCTGAGCTGGCCGTGTCTCTGCCCGCAGGCTGCAGTGGTGCCGGCTGTCGCAGAGCTGCTGCGCGGAGCTGGGGGTGCTGCTGGCCCAGCACCCCAGCCTGGCCCGCCTGGAGCTGGGCGACGGCACCGTGGGCGACAGCGGCGTGCGCCTGCTCTGCGAGGGGCTGCGACAGCCCGGCTGCCGCCTGCGCGTCCTACGGTGAGCAACATCCCCCACGCATCCTCCTGGGCATTCTGGGTATCCCCCTGGCACCCCTGGGTGTAACCCTGACTCCCTGGGCACCTCCCAGGCAGCCAAACCCATGGGATGGAGTGTAGAGCTGCGAAGGTTCCCCAGAAGAGTCCCTCTGGGGTGGCATCATCACCCTGTCCCAATCTCACAGGCTGAGGAGCTGGCACTGGGGTGGAGACCACCACCATGGTGTGGTGGCACTAGGGCAGGATCATCACCATGGTGGGGTGGCACTGGGGTAGGACCATCATCATGATGTAGTGGCACCAAGGTGAGGGCCATCACCATGGTGAGCTGGCACTGGGCTAGGACCATCACCATGGTGTGGTGGCACCATGGTGGGGGGCCTTCGGGCTGGCTCTGAGGCTCTTCCCCGCGGGTGCCCGGCAGGCTGCGGTACTCCCGTCTCACCAGCGCCTGCTGCCAGGACCTCGCCGCCGCGCTGGGCACCAGCCCGTGCCTGCAGGAGCTGGATTTGTCCTTCAGCGAGGGGCTGCGCGACGCGGGCGTGCTGCTGCTGTGCGAGGAGCTCCAGCACCGCGCCTGCCGCCTGCAGACGCTGCGGTAAGGGGACCGTGGGGACCACGGCGTCCCCGTCCCCCAACCCCGAGTGGCTCACCCACCGGTTGGCCAAACCCCGCGTCCCTCTCTGCCCTGGTCCCACAGGCTGGGCAGCTGCCGGCTGACGGGCGCCTGCTGCCATGCCCTGGCTGCTGGGCTGCTGGAGAACCCCCACCTCACCTGCCTGGACCTGAGCGACAACGAGCTGGGATCTGACGGTGTCCTGCAGCTCTGCCGGCAGCTCCGGCACCCCGCCTGCCCGCTGCGGGCACTGGGGTAAGGGGCCCGGCACGTCCCCCGGCCAGTCCCACCAGCCCAGGGGTGGATGTGGTGGGATGGGGGGGATCATAGAATGGGAGGATCTCGGGTTGGAAGGGATCTCAAGGATCATCTGGTCCAACCAGAAAAGCCACGTCTAGACAAGCTGGCCCAGGTCCTGTCTAGCCAGATCTTACCAGCGTCCACTGCTGGAGACCCCACCACTTCCATGGGGAGTTCATTCCGATGGCTGATGGTTCTTGTGAAGACTTTTCCTTCTGTCCAGTCGGAATCTCCCCGGGAGTGGCTTGTACCCATTGCCCTCCTCTTCCCCTGTACAAAGGGAGTCTCCACCTGCTTCGTAGCCACGCTTTAAATACTGGGATGTGGTGAGAAGGTCTCCCCTGAGCCTTCTTTTCTCAAGGCTGAATAACCCCAGTTCAAAGAATCATGGAATCCCAGGCTGGTTTGGGTGGGCAGGGACCTTCCAAGGCCATCCCATCCAACCCCCCTGCAGGGAGCAGGGCCATCTGCAGCTAGAGCAGGGTGCTCAGAGCCCCGGGCAACCTCCCCTGGGATGGTGCCAGGGATGGGGCAGTTCCCTCAGCCTTTCCTCGTGAAGCAGCTGCTCAGTCCTTGGGTCATCTTGGTGACCCTACCCTCCTCCAGACCCTCTCCAGCTTCTCCACATCTTTTTCCTACAGCAGGGACCAAGAGTGAACCCAGTATTCCAGGGGTGGCCCGAGCAGCGTTGAGTTCAGTGGGATGCCAGCATCCCCAGTGCCCAGGGGAGCAGAGGGTCGTTTCTAACAGCTCTTCTCCTCTTCTTCCTCAAAGCCTGAGCACGTCCGGGCTGAACGAGGAAGCTCTGCAGGAACTGGCTGCCCTGCGGACGCTGAAGCCGGAGCTGGAGATCGGCTGCCTCCTCGAGCAGGACCCACCGCAGACGGGGGCCATGGCCCGGCTGCCCTTCCACCGCGGGGTCCTGACAGGGGGCAGGAGGGGGCTCCCCACCTCTAGGAGAGGTCCCCACCTTTAGGAATGCTCCTCACAGCAACCAGAGCCATTCCTGAGCCCGGTTCTCGGTGCTGCTGCAGCCGGGGAAGCTGCCCTGGCTGCCCCAGGCGTGGGGAGCACAGGGCAGGAGGGTCCTGCCCGCATCTGCTGGGCACAGCCAGCTTGGGTCCTTCCCTCTCCCGTGCCCCAAATGTGTCACTGGGACTACTTGTGGGTGTTTCTCCATGCCAAATAAAAGCCCAGGGGCCAGTCCCAGGATTCCCCTCTGTGCTCTTCCCAGTCCTCCCACCCTGTCCCCACCATGCCCGGGCATGTGTCCCCCAAGGTGATGTACCCAGCAGGGAGGTGCCAGCCGTGGGAATGAGTCTCCAGCTCTGGGAAGGGGTCTCTCTCCAGCCAGTTTGGAGTTTTAATAGAAAAAAAATATATAAAAGCAGAATTCACACTGAAATAAAAAAGGTATTGCTCACGGCGCCGCTGGTGGGGGGGACACGGGAGCGGGTTTGCTGCTGTGCTGTGGCCCTGGGCCTGGCATCCTCATGGCGATGCCCCCGGGGTGCCGCTGCTGACATCATCATAGTCCCTGTACCCCAGGGGCTGGGCTGGCGGGTCCCCTGTGGCTCCCGGGGAGCTTGGCAGGGAGCAGCTCCCACCTTAGGGGACAGCAAAAGCCATTGTCCCTCCTGGCAGGGTCCTGCAGCAGAGCCCCCCCCGTGCATTTGCTGCCCGCTGCCACCACCAAAGTCCCCCCAGGGCGGCTCTCCAGGGGACAGGGTGGCCATGGCCCCTCTTACCTGCGGGTGAGCCGCAGCCCCAGCTCCTCCGCACCCTCCCCTCAGCGATGTCCCCAGCGCTGGGAGCAGGGGACCCTTCCGGCAGCGCCATGGCATCGTCATAGCCATCCAGGGGGTCGTGCTGGGCTGGGGGGTCTGGGACGGGCACAGGAGTGAACTGGAGGCTGTAGCAGGGCTCTGGCTGTGCCACCCACCTCCTGGGGATGTGCCACCCATCCCCACTGGGGATGCAGGTCCTCAGCCAGAGATGAATCAGAAGGGAAAGGTGATGCTTGAGAGCCACTGCGTCCCCCCCAGTCCCCACGCCCGGTCCCAGGGGCTCCCCACTGGGCTCCTGTCCCCGTGACCCTACCTGGAGCTGTCCCGGGGTCACCCTCGTCCTCGCTGTCCCCGGTGGAATACGGCAGCTTCGTCCCCGACCCCTCCAACGGGGAGCCTGGAGGGGGGGCGAGGGGGTGTTGGGGGTGTCTGGAGCTGGCACCATGGGCAGCACAGCCCCTTGCTGCAGAGCGGGGCCAGGGTGGGACCAGGGGACACCCCCACGCCACGGGGATGAGCCAGTGCCACACCACCAGGACCTGGCACTGTGGGGCAGCCGTGGGGCAGAGCCACCGCTCTCTGGGGAGTGCCACCGGGCACAGGGGGCTGCTCTGACCTGAGCGACTGGGCACCTCCTCGTACTCTGGTGTCACGGTGTAGTCCAGCTCTTCGTAGATGGCATCAGAGATGGCATCAGCATCTCTGTCAGGGCCTGAAGTGACAGGCAGTGCTCACTCAGGGCCATGGGGACCGTGGGTGGCACCGGGGTCACCCGCTGCCCGCCCTCTGAGCTGCTCCATGGAGAGTGAGCCCCAGGACCCCCAAACCACTAAGACCCACCTCGACGCCCAGCCCGGGCACGGTACATCTGCATGGCCAGGGCGCCCAGTGCCAGGCACAGCAGCGTCCCCAGGACCACGCATAGCACCGTGAGCAGCAGCATGGTCCCTGCCGGTGCTGCCGGGGTGGTGCTGCTGGGGGCACCTGCGGGGACATTGCCAGGTGGCATGAGGAGGGGGAGCCCGGCCGGCCCGAAGCAGGGGGGCTGCCAGGACGGGCAGAGCTACCTGGGGATGGTGTGGGAATCTCGCTCCTGCCATCACGGTCCATGTCACACATGATGTGGGCATCCCCGCCAGGGCCGCAGTCCTGCAGACGCCAGGGTGCCGACGGGCATCGCCAGAGTGAGCGGGTCCCCTCCTCGCAGCCCACCCAGGCCAGCCAGGCTGGGGCCGGCTCCTGGGCATAGGCAGGCACCAGCACCCCCCCCAGCCCCGCAGTCCAGTTGCCAGCAGACAGCGGTGGCGGTGGCAGGGCTGATGCCGTTGGCACACACGCGGCCCCAGGTGCCATTGTAGAACACCTCGAGGTGCCCCTCGCAGCGGCCGCTGCCGCCTGCCAGCCGCAGGGAGAGCTGCCCTGCAAGGGGTGGAAGAGGGGGTCAGGGTACAGCCGAGGGTACGGGGACCACCCCGCTGGTCTGGGGGCACAGGGCACTGACCTGAGCAGATGGCACCGGCCCCACCACCACGCTGGCAGCGGTGCCGAGCCAAGGCCGGGCATTCCCAGAGCGACTCCTCGGTCCCGGCACAGCCACCGGCATCTGGCCAGAGCCGCACAGTGCCAGCACCGAAGGGAGCCGAGCTGGGCACTGCCAGCGCCGTCCCACAGCCCAGCTGGCGACAGACCACGGTGGCATCTGGCATGTCCCAGGTGTCCCGGCAGACGGTAGCCCAGATGCCGTTGTCGTAGACCTCCACCCGCCCAGCACAGCGCCCAGGACCGCCTGCCAGCCTCACCCGCCGGCTGCCTGCGGGGCACCAAGGGGACTGGGCTAGGCTGGCTGCTCAGGGTGCCAGCACCCCCAGACCCTTCCCAGGCCACTCACCTGAGCAGACAACGGCCACCTCCTCGGGGCTGCCGGTTGGCACGGTGACCGTCCCCGAGACGTTGCACTGGGCCGGGGTCTCCTCGGTGCCGTTGCACCACAGCCCCGTGGTGCCCGAGACTGGCACCGTGTAGACCTCCTCTGGCACCCCGCAGCCCAACTGCCGGCACACAGCTCTGGCAGCCTGGGCATCCCACAGCCCTGGTGCCACACGGGCCCAGGTGCCGGGGCTCACGGTGACCTCCACCCGCCCGTCGCACCGGCTCTGCCCCTCCACCAGCCGCGGGGTCTGGGCGAGCCCTGCAAAACCCCCGGCAGTGCCATGTGGCCGCAGCACCAGCAGCAGAGAGACGGAGGGGCCCTCAAATAGCCCTGCGTCCTCCGCTCCCCATTTTCAGGGTGTCCCAAAAAAAGCCCCTCAAGGCTTTTGGTGGTGGGTGCCACACAGACCTGAGCAGTTGACGGCGGCGGCGTGGCCAGGGGGACAGGAGGGCTCCCCCAGCACAGCCACGGGGCACTCGCCCGGGTGCCGCTCGCTGCCACTGCAGCCGAAGGCGTCTGCCCGCAGCGGCCCGTGCCCCCCGCCAAAGGAGCCTCCCGGGGGCACGGCGACGGCGGAACCGCAGCCGAGGTGGTGGCAGAGGACGTGGGCGTCAGGCAGGTCCCAGCTGGTGGCACAGAGGGACCCCCACGTCCCCTTGACCTCCACCTCCACCCGCCCGGCGCAGGTCGAGGTGTTGTTCGCCAGCCGGAAACCCGTGTAGGCTGCGGCGGAAACGGTGTCAGTGGGGGACGCACGATGGCGCGGGGACCCCCCTGGCACCCCCCCAGCGTCCCCAGCGCTTACGGGAGCAGACGATGCTGGCGGGGCTGGTGCAGCCCTGGCTGCGGGGTTGCCCCCGGGCGCAGGTGGCCAGGAGGCTCTCGGTGCCCGTGCACTCGAACCTCTCATCCCAAAAGGGCACGGACCCCACCTCAGGCCGGGCAGTGCCAGTGACGGCCAGCGCCGCGCCGCAGCCCAGCTCCCGGCAGACCACCTGGGCGGCCTTGATGTCCACTTGGTCCTCGCAGACGCTGGTCCAGACTTTGCCTCAACGCACCTGCAGCCGCCCGGCACAGTCGCCGTCGCTGCCAACCAGCCGGGCAAACCCTGCCGGGAGAGGCGGCGGTGAGGGCTGTGCGGGGACGGGCACGTCCCCCTCTCGCCACCCGGCTCCTACCTTGGCAGACGACGGCGGTGTCAAAGTCGTGAATGGCGGCGTAGGGTCCCCAGCCGCGGATCTGGCAGTCCCAGAGGGTGGCCTCGTCCCCGCGGCACTCAACCAGCGCTAGGCTGATGGGACCGTCCGCTTTGCCGAAGCGGGTGGCAGAGTAGGCACCGGTGGCCGAGCCGCAGCCCAGCTGCTGGCACACCACCTCGGCTTCGTCCACGTGCCAGTTGTCATCCGCCACCGTGCCCCAGCGTCCCCGCAGCTTCACCTCCACCCTCCCGGCGCAGGGACCCCCGCCGGCCACCAGCCTCAGCTCCACCGCCTCTGCCCCGAGAGAACACGGCCTCAGCCCCGCCGCGATGCCCCGGTACAGGGCCAGCGTCCCAGCGCGGCCACCCCCTTCCCACCTCACCTTTGCAGGTCACCCCCACGTCCAGCTCGTGGCCGCAGAAGTGACGTCCCCAGCCGAAGTGGGGGCAGGCATGCAGCACCTCCTCGTTGCCCTGGCAGAAGAAAGGCTGGAGCCAGATCCGGCCGGTGCCCTGCCCGAACGGGGCGTACGTGGACCATCTGACCGGCGGCCCGCAGCCCAGCTGCCGGCACACCACGGTAGCCCAACGGGCTTCCCAGTCGAAGTCGTAGTTGCAGACGGAGCCCCACTCGCCGTCGTGCTTCACCTCCACCCGCCCGGCGCAGCGCCCGCCGCCGCCCACCAGCCGCAGCTCCCCGCTGCCTGAGGAGAGGACGGTGCTGAGCATCCCCTGTCCCTGCCCCACTCCTGCCCCACGGCCGCCCCACGCCCTGCCGCTCACCCCTGCAGAGCTGCGCACACAGAAGCAGCCCTAACACCCCGACGGGCACCATCGTGCCGTGCCAGAGCCCCCGGCGCAGGTGATCTGTGGGCAACGCCGCGGTCAGGAGCCAATGGAAGCGGCAGCACCTTTTGAGCCCTTATCAGGCGGGTTATCTCCCGGCCGACGGGGCCCCGGCCTCCAATAACCTGCTCCGTGCCCAAATATGAGACTCGGCTCCGCTTCTGGCGTCACACAGCTCACCACAGCGGGTTGGCGCCCGGATGTACCTGGGGGGAGCCAGCCCCTCCCCACGGCACCAGGGCACGTGGGTCCTTTCCACCCGTGTCCGCCCATGGGGCTGACCCTGCTGGCACGACCCCAGTCCTGACGGTGACCAGCTTCACCCCGAAACCCACCAAACTCACCACCACGGGGCCACCGGCAGCACCGGCATTGGGCAAAGCCGGGGTGCTCCCCTTCCAGGGTGCTGGGAGACCCCCCGGGGGGGTCAGTAAGATGAAGGCAGCCGCCGGGCTCACCGCGGCGTTTGCAGGTGGCAGGTCCCCGGTGCCTCGCGGAGGCCGGTGGCACATGGCGTCGTCCCCGTGATCACCTCGCGGCGCAGGCAGGAAGGAGGCGGTTTCACCGCCGGCGGGGACTTGGCGTCAGCATCGACCGCACGCGGCTCCCCCGCCACCTGCAGAGCTGCCGGTAACGCTGTGTGTTCATGTGCCAGCGTCTGCCCACAGTGACGCCAAGGCGGTGCTGGGGAGGGGACAGGATAAACCAGGACTGAGCACCAGCAAAACCCACGGGGCGCAGGGGATGGGAGCAGGGGCGCCCCTGAGGTCTCGGTTGCACGTGGGGGTGGGGATGGGGCTGAGCCACCCACCGCCAGCGCCAGCTGGGAAACGCAGGTGGCCCAGGGACCACGTGCGGCGGCAAGTGGCGGCGGCCCTTGGTGGCATCGTGACCGCACGGGGCAGGGGGGGGACGGGGACAAGGGAGCATCTGCGGGCAGCACGGGGATGTGCCACCTGCAAACTCCCCATGTCACCCTGGGATGCGTTGGCATCACCTGGGATGTCCCCAACAGAGTAGCGCGGCCCTGCCACGGCTGCCACGTGGCCCCCAAGGCGCTGGCAGGAGGGGACAACGTGACTTTGGTGCCCCCGGGGTGGGACGGGGCGGGACGGGGAGGGACGGGACGGGACTCTCACCGTGGGTCCCGGGGACTGCGGGAGCAGCCCTGGGACAGGAGGTGGCCCTCCCTGCGGGTCCTGGGGACAGGAGGTGACCGCCCCGCGGGACGGGACCGAGCGTCACGGGTGTTTCGTACCCGGGACTCCCCTCCCGCGCGTTCCCAAGCGCTCGGGGCGGGGCGGGAACCGGACCCTCCGCCGGTACCCGGGGCTGGCCCCGCCCACCTCCCGGACCCCCCCCACCCCGGTCCTCCCGGCCGCCAGGTGGCGCCGCCGCGCGGCCGCGTCTCTCCGGAAAGAGCCGAGCGGCGACGGAGACGGCCGAAGGCAGGCGGGGCGGGGTGGGGCGGGGCGCGGCGACCATGGCGCAGCAGGTCGAGCAGCTGCGGGCGGACGGCGTGTACAAGGAGGTGATACGGGAGGGCACGGGGCCGCTGCCCGACTTCCGAGACGGCACCAAGGTCAGCGCCGCGCCGCCGCCTCCGGGACCGGGGGGAGAAGGAGACAAGGGGGGGGAGGAGGAAGGGGGGAGGGCGGGCACGGAAGGGCGGGCGAAGTGCGCATGCGCGGCCCCCCCCTCCCCCCATTGTTGCCATGGTGACGCCGCGGCCTCCCTACTCCCTCCGCCTCAGGCCACCTTCCACTACCGGACGCTGCGGTGCGGCGATGAGGAGACGCCGCTGGACGACAGCCGGGCGCGGGGGAAGCCCATGGAGCTGATCGCCGGCAAAAAGTTCAAGCTGCCGGTGTGGGAGGCGGCGCTGCGGACCATGCGGCCCGGGGAGCGGGCGCGCTTCCGCTGTGACGTCAAGGTGGGGAGGGAACGGGGATTGGTCTGTTGGACAGGGGGCGTGGCTTGAGCGGTCGGGGGCGGAGGCCTCACACCAGTGGGTGTGGCTTGGGTTCCGGGGCCGCGCTCGGGGGGGGCGTGGTCTGTGTCCCCGGGGGCGTGGCTTGATGGATGGGGCGGGGCGTGTGCGCATGGGGGGCGTGGTTAGCTTGCTTCGGGGGCGGGGCGTGTCCCGCTGTGGGCGTGGTTTGCTGGCTGGGGGCGGGACGCAGCCGGCTTCATGTGCCCCGGTTCGAGCCCCAAAGGCTCCCGGTGCCCCCCGCCCCGTACGGCCCCGGCCCAGCGCTGCCTCCCCCTCCCCGCCCCACAGCACGTGGTGCTCTACCCGCTGGTGTCCAAGAGCCTGCGGAACATCGCGGCGGGGAAGGACCCGCTGGAGGGGCAGCGGCACTGCTGCAGCATCGCCCAGCTCCACGAGCACTACTCGCTGGGCTACCCCGACCTCGACGAGCTCCAGAAGAACCCCCAGCCCCTCATCTTCGACATCGAAGTGCTCAAGGTGAGGCATCCGCTGGTGCCGGCCTGGGGTGGCGTGGGCAAGGCTTTCCTGTTTCCAGTCCCAGGCTGAAGGAGCTCAGGGATGGCCACAAGCACCCCAGCCCTGGGTGGAAAGGCTGTGAAAGTTGGGAGGTTCAGCCTGGAGAAGAGAAGGCTTCAGGGAGACCTTCTGGGGGCCTTGCAGCACTTTGAGGGGCCTGTCGGAAAGTTGGGGAGAGAGTTTTGAGCAGGGCCTGTTGGGACAGGCCAAGGGGGGATGGTTGAAACTCCAAGAGGGAGATTCAGGCTGGAGAGCAGGAGAAATTGTTGGTGCTGAGGGTGGGGAGAGCCTGTGCCAGGCTGCCCAGAGAGGTGGTGGCTGCCCCATCCCTGGCACCATCCCAGGGGAGGTTGCCCGGGGCTCTGAGCACCCTGCTCTAGCTGCAGATGGCCCTGTCTCTGCAGGGGGGTTGGATGATTCTGGTGCTGATTCTGGTCTGATTCTGGTGCTGGCAGGTGGAGGCACCCGGCTCCTATCAGCAGGACCCATGGGCCATGACAGATGAGGAGAAGCTTCAGGCTGTGCCCCTGATCCACAAGGAAGGCAATGAGCTGTACCGGCAGGGCAAGGTGCAGGAGGCAGCTGCCAAATACTACGATGCCATCGCATGTCTCAAGAACCTGCAGATGAAGGTAGGGGGGTCCCCAGCCCCTCTCTGGGGTGCACACAGGTCTCTCTCTCCTCATTCCTCTTGGCGTGAAGGGCTTGGGAGCTTCTCATTCTCCACGCTTGGTCTCATCCTGCAGGAACAACCCGGCTCTCCAGACTGGATCGAGCTGGACCAGAAGATCACACCCTTGCTGTTGAATTACTGCCAGTGCAAGCTGCAGTGCGAGGAGTACTACGAGGTGCTGGATCACTGCTCCTCCATTCTCAACAAATACGAGGGTAAGGAGCCCCGGGTGGGCCCGCCAGGGCGAGCGGGTACCGGGGGACGACGCCTCTTCCCCCCCGGCTCAAGCAGCTCTCTCCCCCCAGACAACGTCAAGGCCTATTTCAAGCGGGGGAAGGCCCACGCAGCCGTGTGGAACGTGGCGGAGGCGCAGGCTGACTTTGCCAAAGTGCTGGCCCTCGACCCCTCGCTGCGCCCCGTCGTCTCCAAGGAGCTGCGGAGCCTGGAAGCTCGACTGCGCGAGAAGGACGCCGAGGACAAGATCCGCTTCAAGGGCATCTTCTCGCAGTAGAGCCCGGCGCTCTGGGAAAGGGGCCTTTTAGATATTCCACATGTGGAATGTTCATGGATGTTTATTAATGTTTAATACAGATTTTACTTCATCGGAAGCGGCCGGGGAGCTCGCCACGCGCGCTTAAGTCGCAGTGTTCTGCAGCGTCCAGCAAGCGCCGTCGAGACCGCGCTCGTCGTCACGCCGGGAAGGGACGCGTGGGGTGACACGAGCTCAAGCCCACTGCTCTCTGCCCAGTTCTTCCGAGTTGTTATTTGATGGTTTTATACTTTATGTTGGGTTGGCCAAGCCGCTTATGGCTGCGGGGCCCAGCTCGGCCCCGGCTCTGCTCTCCCCGTACTTCGTGCCACGTCCTGCATCGTCACTTCTCCAGGCTGCTGCTATCCCGGCAAGACGGTGTTTCCTCTGTGCTCTGTCATCGTGTCGGCGTCGTATGTGTTTTATATAGAATAACTGCTTGTTAAACCGCTATCTCTATAAAAACTCCGGTCGTGCTATGGCGAGATAAACAAGTAAAACTAAGCACAGGCACCTCGTCGCTTGGAAAAAATTGATGTTAGGGGAAAGTGAGGGAAAACGGGTGTGCATGGAGGCCAGGAACCGCCCGAGGCCTCGCAGACTCCCCCCTCCTGGCTGTGCTACAGCTGCTCAAGGACTGGTTTAAGGTGCAGAGCCAAGAAAACTCCCTGGTGGGCTCCGTCCTGGGCTCACGGCACCCAAGCAGCTCTAACGGACACAGGCGTGGGTGGGGGGGTGCCCCCCACCAGCTCCAAGCCGAGCAGGCACCGCTGCAGCGCCCCAAACCCCAGGGTGAGGATACAGGGGTGACCGAGGGCTGAAGCCAGTAACTTTCCTCCGCCTGGCCCCTGTCCCTCCTCCACCACTGCCCTCGGTGGAAGAGCTTTGCCACCTCCTAAGTTGCTCATGAGCCAACCAACATCCCCCCCCCAAGGCCACCTCCCTGTGTGACGCTGCCCTGTCCCCGGGGGCCGGGGCTTGGGGAGACCCCTGGCCCAGGGGTGGGTAGAGAGCAGACACGTGTGCCCAGCACCTCATCTTTACATCGCTTTATTTAACACCAAAACGAAGAGAACAGAGGAACCGCTTTCGAACCCCGGGCCCTTGCCCTGCCCCGCGACTGCCGACACCCAATGGAAATAAATAGGTGGGGAGCAGGGGGGGGTGCCGCTTGCTCTGGAGCGGAGCTGTGGCCCCTCCAACACCTCCCGGGGATCCGGGGGGCACTGCATCAGCTCCCCAGTGGACAGAGCCCCCTGGGCACTGCCCAGCAGCAGCTCTGCACCCCAAAGAACCTGGGGGTGGGGGACGGGGGGGGACGGGGCAGCAAGGTGCAGGCAGAGCTGAGGGGACACCCGGGGTGGCTCAGCCCCAAAGGATCACTCCAGCCCTCAGGGGGGTGGGCTTGGAGCGACCTCGCACAGGACCCCTCGGTCTCAGAGGACCCAGCACCCTCCTCTCCTCCAGCTGGGCTCGGGCCCCATGGCTGGCTCCGGCCCCAGGCGCTCTTGGCTGGGAAATGAAGGCTGCAGTGGAGGGGTGGGGGGGATGGCAGCCATGCCACCCTCACTCCTCACCCTCCAGCTTGAGGCTGACGCTGCGGGGCTTGGCCCGGAGCAGCCCAGGGGGGGCTGGCGAGGGTCCCCCGTCCCGCTCGGCCTGGCTGGAGCCCCGCGACCGCAGGAGCTGGCTCTGCTTGCGTAGGAAGTCGACGGGGGCCGGGCAGCCGTAGGTGCCTTTGCCCAGCACCGGCCGCGGGGGGCCCTTGGGGGAGTGGGCCAGGGCTGCCGCCTCCAGCTGAGCCAGGTGGGCTACGTAGCCCTCGGACAGGAACTGTGGGACACACGGACAGCCTGAGCCGGCAGCCCCGGCCATCGCCTGCTCCTTGTGGGGCATCAGCCATCGTCCCCTGCAGCCCCAGCTTGGCCCCAGCCCCACCACCGTACCTGGCACTGGTTGTGGAACTTCTTGACGGCCCGCCCCACGATGTAGATGTGCGCCGGTGCCAGCCCCAGCGAGCTGTAGACCGAGACGTCCTTGGTGGAGCCGTAGCCGGCGATGATGGTGATCTCTGCCTGCCCACGGACAGGAGCAGGAGCGTTAGGGCAGGGACCAACCCTTCCCGCAGGGACAGCCACACCCAGGAGACGGGGACACCCTGGGATGGGCTGGCACCTGCTCCCCTGTGCCCAGAGCAGGGGCTCAGGCCAGGGGGGTCAGTACCAGCTCCACCATCACAGCGTGGCCCAGCTCTGAGCATCTCCGGGATGGAGACGGGCATGGCTACAGCACAGCCTACGCTACCTCCTCCACCGCCACCGTGTCCCCACCCTGCCCATGTCCCTGTCCCCACCTCGGTGCGCAGGCTCTGGAGGAAGGCAGCTTTCTGGCGCAGGGGGTCGTGGGTGAGCCCGTCGCAGAAGGAGACTGCACCGTGGGGGAAGTTGTGCTGGGAGAGCCAGGCCACCACTCGGTGCTTCTGCATGTCGGGGCGGCCCGTCACGTAGATGATCATGTAGCCCAAGTCTTGCCAGTGCCTGGGAAGGGACACACGTTGCTGCCAGGGGCCCCCTGTGGGGACAGTCCTGCTGGTGGGAAGCCACCAAGCATCTGGTCCATCAACATACTGGAGCGTGGCCAGAGAAGGGCAACGGAGCTGGGGAAGGGGCTGGAGCAGGAGTGTGGTGAGGAGCAACTGAGGGAGCTGGGCTGGGTGAGCCTGGAGCAAAGGAGGCTCAGGGGAGACCTTCTGGCTCTGACAGCTCCCTGAAATTCAGGAGCTTGGAGCCAGGGGGGTCGGGCTCTGCTCCCAAGGAACAAGTGCCAGGACAAGAGGAACCGGCCTCAAGTTGCCCCCGGGAAGGTTGAGCTTGAAGCTGAGGGACAATTTCTTGCAGCCCCTGGAGGGTTGTCCAGGGCTGTGCCAGGCTGTCCAGGGCAGGGGTGGAGTCCCCATCCCTAGATGCTTTCCCACAAGAAGGCACCAGGGCAGAGATGCCATGAAAACTGGGTGAGAGGGCACTGGGAGATCCCCCAGCTCACCCCTGGTAAGAGAGCACACCCACCGTACGACATCGACAGCTCCCGCCCGCACTTTGGGGTCGCTGCCCATGATGGAGACGCTGGCGGTGAAGGACCCGTCGATGCTGAAGACGACAGACTCGGTGCCGCGGGCCACCACGGTCAGGTAGGCTTCAGCGTAGCTGTGGTCCCCCCTGGGTAGGAGACAGGGGAGGTTTGGAGGGGGTAGGTGGACCTCTGCCAAAAGGGCTGGAGGAGGAACCGAGGTGGCACCGCCCCCTCGCATCTCACCTGACCACCATGCGCACGGGGTAGATGCCGATGGCCAGAGCCTTGTCCGGAGGGATGGTGAAGGTCAGGCGCCCGCTGCCGCTCGTCACCTCGGTGCCGTAGTACAGCCACTTCCCCGAGAGCGGCTGCGTCATGATGTAGATGTCCACCTGGGAGAGGGAAAAGAGCTGAGCGTGGATGGAACCTCCAGATCCTGCTGCTCTCCCAACCCACAAGTCCTTTTGACCCTTTCCCCACCAACCCACAAGGTCCTACGGGGTCTTCTTCACATCCCTTCCCCTGCCGTGGGTGATACCAGACCTGTCCCCCCCGTCCTGGACATCCACCCCATGTTTGATGGGGTTCTGGTGGCCCCCGTGAGCCCAGCAGTACCTTCTCCCCAGTCAGTGTCACCACATCCAAGGGTCCATACATGAAGCGCCCACTGAGGACCTGCGCCTTGCCCTCGCAGACGATGACGTCGCTGGCTCGGTGGTTGGCCGTCACGTTCTGCGGGGACACGGGGGAGCTCAGCACCTCCCACCAGGGCCACGGGTGGCACCCAGGGGAGCCCCCAGAAGGGGACGTGGGCCCTGCCAGGCTGCGGGACCATCTCGAGATCCTCCTGGCACGTGGGAACAATCCCTCCCAGACGCGTCGCCCCAGGGTCTGCCCGCAGCCCCGGCAAAGGGTCGGGCTCCCGCTGGGCACGGGGCACGTACCCGGATCTTCACTTGGGTGCGTTTGCGCTGCCACTTCTCCCGGGGGATGGCGGGGCTGTAGATGGAGCTCTCCTCGCTCTCTGCCGGCTGCGGCCCCTCTTTCTCCATCACCTGCCGAGTGGCACGGCCCTGACTCAGCCTCCGCCGGCCCGGGCGAGCCGTGCCCCCCGCCGCGCCGTGCCCCCCATACCTGCCGCAGGATGAAGGCCACCACGTCGGAAGACTCCCAGTAGCTGGCATGGAAGAGGTGGGGCAGGGTGATGGTGGGGAAGGCGGTGAGGGCGTCGGGGCAGTACAGCGAGTAGTCGATGCGCTTCGGGCCCCACCAGCGCTCCAGGACTGCGGGGAGAGCTGCGATGAACCCGGCCCCGGCCCCTATCTCGAGGTGCCGGCACGGGCAGGGGTGCCACCTACTCTTGACGACTTCGCTGGTGCTGGCGGGAGTGGGGGGGTCTCCGGGCTCGTTGCCCCTCCAGAAGCCCCCGAAGCCGCTGGTGGGTGTAGGGGGGGCGGTCATGTCCACATCGGGCAGGAACAGGGCAGAGTGCATCTGCAGAGCCTCCGCTGCGGAGAGGGACGCGTGAGGACACCGAGACACGTGGGGACACCCAGAGACATGTGGGGACACCCAGAGACACGTGGGGACACCAACCCCACCTCGTAGCCCCCCTTCCAGCACAGCCCCAAAGGGGCGGGCAGGGCTCACCCATCCCTTTCCCCCAAGCCCAGCTGGGAGGCGGGTGCTCTGGGAACCCCGGCACGATGCCAGAGCCCGTAACGCACCCCGGGGTGCCCGGAACCAGCTCGGCGCGGGTGCTGCTCACCCAGCAGGGAGGAGGTGCCATCACCCAGGGGGTACTTCTGGTATCGGGGCACGCTGAGAGGTGGGACCGCATGGAAGGCTTTGGCCAAGAGGGGCTCCAGGCGCGAGGCGCAGGGGTCGGCGGCGTGGAAGAGGTTGTAGATCTGCTCGCAGGCAGGACGGAGCTGGGCCACTGTGGAAGGGACTGGGGCTCGGGGCTGCCCAGAGCAGCCCGAGCACGACAGGGCACGAGGGCTGGCGGGCACGGGGCAGCGCAGCCGGGAGCTCTGCGCCCAGGAAGGAGAAAGCAGAACTTGGCCAGAGGAAAGGCTGGAGGCAAACCCAGGACACAGGGGACAGACAGACACAGCCTGGGGCTGGCACAGAGCAGGGAAAGGGACACTTGGGCACACGCCAACACAGACACCCGCACAGCCAGGGCTGGGCGTGCAAAGGGGCTCAAACCCAAGCGGAGCTCAAACCCGAGCGGGGCTATTTTGGGAAGTCCCAGAGAGCTCAGGTTTGCAGGGGACCAGGGGAAGCACAACATGGGGACGAGGGTCGGAGCCCCACAGAGAGGGTCGGAAGCTGGCACCGCGGCTGGCGGGGGTCCTCACCATCCAGAGCGGGCATGACGGTCTTGCGCAGCGCGAGCACCAGCCCCAGCGGGGAACCAAAGAGGAAGAAGCCGGATACCTTAAAGTCAAGGCGGGTGCCGGTGCCCTCTGCCCCGTCGCCGCTCCGCAGCGCCTCTGCCTCCTCGCTGGCCTGCAGGCTGGGACAGCAGGGACAGTGGGCATGGGGAGGGATGGCACCATCCTGCTCTCACCAGCCTGAGGAAGAACCTGCACCTAGAGTGGCCCAGATAGCCCGAAGGAGATGCTGGAAGCAGGGGAGCTCCAGCAAGACCCCAACCCAATGCAGCGCTCCTTCCTAGACCGGTGCGGGTGGGAATTTGCCGTTCCCGTGAGGAAAAAACAACAGTCGGGAGATTGGCAGCATCAGTAGGGATGGGGCACAGCGGTGCCAACCACCCACCCTGGTTCTCACCTGCACGAGAAGCTGTGATGCTGGCTGTCCCCCTGCTCCCGGCACGGTGGCTGTGTCCCCAGCTCGGGGCTGGCCTGGCCCGATCCCGCGGCTCCATCCACCCCGTCGGCCAGAGGGTCCCGACTGCCGCACAGCTCGGGGGAGACGGGCTCCGTGCTCTGCGAGATGGCGAGAACCAACCCCCCCTCAGCACCCTTGCCAAGCTGGCACCCCGGGGTGCCGACCCCCTTCCCTCCCTCCCCGATCCCAGTGGGTAACGGGGTGCTGGCACTCACCAGGCTGCCACGGCGGCTGCTGCTGCGGCTGCCCCCTGAACCCGCCCGGCTCTGGCAGAGCGCATCGAAGCCCAGGATGCCACCCACGCAGTCCCCCAGCAGCACCACCTGCAAACGGCACCCGTGCCAAGGGTGACAAAGGACATAGGAGACCCCGAGCCCTCAGCAGAGGGCTCCTGACAGACATCCCAGAGTGAAACTTATCCCCCAAATCCCCTCTCACCTGCCCGCAGAAGCCAGTGCCCTCCCCGGAGTGCAGGAAGGTGCTGTAGGCCTGGTTGGCACGGGCGATGACGGCACCCACCGCGTGCTGGTAGCTCCCCGAGGAGGTGGCCAAAAGCGGAAGGGCGGCCAGTGGGATGTGGTCCTGGCTGCTGGACAGGCTGTCCCTGTCGTGGCTGTAGGGGCTGAGCCTGAGACAGAGAGGAGGATGAACGGGGCTGCCCTGATGTCCTCATCCCACCCCACACCACTTCCTCAGCCCAGGGTGCTGCACTAGGAGTCATTCCCATCCCGTGGAATCAGGAAATTGTGTTGGCAGAGCCCTTTCAGCTCCTCGAGTCCAACTGCTCCCCCAGCACTGCCAGGGCACCACTTGACCCCTGTCCCTCAGCACCACAGCTCCACGGCTTGGAAACCCCTCCAGGGGTCATGGGGACTCCTCCAGAGCCAGAAGGTCTCCCCTGAGCCTCCTTCTCTCCAGGCTCAACCAGCCCAGCTCCCTCAGCACCTCCCAAATCTGCAGCAGATCAACTCTCCAGCCGAACTGGGTGTCAGCTGCAAACTGACCATCGGTGCCCGATCCCCTCGTGACCAGCCACCGACCGGATTTAACTCTGCACCAGGAGACGCAAAGTCCCCTCTCCGAGGCCACCACCTCCCGGGTCCCCTCCCGCAGCTCTGGGGCGGGTTCCCCCCCCCTCCTCGCCCCGCGGCACACGGGGCTGCCATCCCTACTTGGAGACGAGGGCGTAGGCAGCGGCGCAGATGGGCGGGCAGGGCACCAGGCGCAGCGCCACGTGGCCCAGCGCCTCGGGGAAGTGGACGCGGGTGACGGCGTCGAAGGTGGCCGCCAGCGTCTGTACGTCCGCCTGCTTGGAGCCCGGCTCGCCCGCTCCCTGGTCCAGGATGTTGCCGCTGTGGAGGATGAGGAAGAGGGCGTGGATCCGGCACGTCTGCGCCGAGTCCTCCGCCGAGCCGCCCTGCGGGAAGGAGAGCGCTGCCGTCGGCACCTGTGCCAGGGGTGAGGGGGCACTGCCAGGGGGAAGGGACGGGCAGGGCACGCACCTCGGGGAAGCCGGACGTCGCCAGGCCTTCGCCATCCACCTTGGCGGTGCTGGCTGTGTCCCCTGTGAGCACATGGCCCCGGTGAGCTCGGCCGGGCCGTCCAGGTCGGGGTCTGGGGGTCAGCCCCCTCCCAGGACGCTCAGGCCGGGGTTTGGAGCTGGGGATGCCCCCCCCCACACTGCTCACCCAGCACCTCATCCAGCTCTGCCGGCCGCTCCAGCGTGTCCAAGAAGTCGTTGGAGCTCCACTTGGTCATCTCCTTCGCAAAGACGTCGTCGCTGTCGGACAGGTCCTCTGTGGAGGCAGGGAGGGGACCATGTGTTGGGGGACCCCCCTGCACCTGCACCCCCAACCCGAGAACCCCCCGCCAGGCGCATCCGGCCCGCCCCAAGCCAATGCCCCATCCTTGCCAAGCCACGAGGCTGCCCCATCGTACCGTGGGCATCGAAAAATTCCTCTTCGGAGCTGTTCTCGGAGTCACGGGCGATGTTCTGCATCCGCCACTCGGACAGGCTCTGAGGAGACACCCCCCCTGCCACCAGTGTGGGGTCAGCACCCAAAGCTGCCCCCACAGCGAGATTCTCCTCCTGCCCCAAAGCTCCCCCCTGTTCCTGCACCCAGAATCTCCCTGGGATTGCCAGGGCCACCCCAGGGCACACAGACCTCACCCAGGAGAGCCACGGCCACCCAAAACTCACCCAGGAGCCCCAGACCAGGGAAGAGAAAGGGTTGGAGATCCCCATCCCACCCACGCAGGACCTGGTCTCTCACCTCCATGCTGGGAAGAGTAGGACGAGCGGGAAGAGGTGGACCACTGCTTGGCAAAGGAATCATCGGGGGAGACATCGGCCACCTCCTGCACATCTGCTCTCTCCTGCCCGCTGGCAGCCCCCGGCTCCGGCCGCCCCTCGGGGCTGGGCCCGGCGCTGGGGGGTTCCTCGGCCTCGCCGCACTTGGCCATCTTCTGTGCCAGCATCCGCGCCGTCTCCTCCTCCAGCTGCCGGATGTCCTCCATCGTCAGGTCCGTCCACTCGTCCTGCCAGCACCAGGCCTGGCGATGGGCGCGCAGCATCACCTTCCGCAACCCTGCGGTGGGAGAGGGGGAAACGATGCCCTGCAGCTCCCCGGACTTTCCTCCCCAGCAGGGCCACGGTGCTGGCAGGTTGGGGGCTCGCCGCACTCACCCACGTCGTGGATGAACTGCTCGATCTTGGACTGCATCCCCCAGTAGCGGAACTCCACCTTGCAGAGCTTGTAGGCGCACATCAAGGGCCCGCCGGCCGCTGCCTCCAGCCAGTCGTCCCCCAGCGGGCCTCGGCCCGTCTTGACCGAGTGGTAGAGCTTGGGGTCCTCCTCAGGCTTGTATTCCCCAGGGGAGATGGGGTCACGCACAATGTCAATGGTGTCTGGGGGGGAGAACGGCGCTCGTCATCCTGCAGCTCTTGGTGAGGGGATGCTGAGGGTTGAGAGGTTCTCCAGAGGGGTCTGGCCAGGCTGGATCGATGGGCCAAGGCCAACGGGATGAGGGTCAACTGGGCCAAGGGCTGGGTCCTGCCCTTGGGTCACACCGACCCCCTGCAGCGCTCCAGGCTGGGGCAGAGCGGCTGGAAAGTGCCCGGGGGGAAAGGACCTGGGGGTTGGTCAAGAGCCAGCTGGAGAAGAGCCAGTGTGTGCCCAGGTAGCCAAGAAAGCCACCAGCATCCTGGCTTGTGTCAGCACCAGTGTGGCCAGCAGGACCAGGGCAGGGGTCGTCCCCCTGCACTGGGCACTGGGGAGGCCGCCCCTGGAATCCTGGGGTCAGTTCTGGGCCCCTCACTCCCAGCAGGACCTTGAGGGGCTGGAGCATGGCCAGAGAAGGGCAATGGAGCGGGGGTCCAGGGCTGTCCCAGGCTGCCCAGGGCAGGGGTGGAGTCCCTGTGATCCCTGGAGGGGTTTCCAAGCCCCCCGTGGAGCTGTGGTGCTGAGGGACAGGGGGCAGTGGTGCCCTGGCAGTGCTGGAGAATGGTTGGACTCTGAGCTTGAAAGTATCTTCCCATGTAAACAGCTCTGGTTTGATGGTGCAGACGGGTGGCACCCCCCCAGACACCCCCACGGGCGGAAAAACACACAAAAATCAGAGGGGACATCTGTCAAATTACCCCCACAAGCCATGCCCCCAACACGGCCGGTAGCAAACGCTCTGCACCCTGAGGGTTCCAACACCAAAGGCACCCCTGGGTGCACCCGAACAGCTCCCATGCCCGCCTGGGGCCTGATCCGGCCGCGCTGGGGCTGCCAGAGGCGCGGGGGGAGCGTGGGGGCGGCGAGGCGTGCGGAGAGCCGGGGTTGACACACATTCGCGCATTAGCCGGGAGAGCTGGCAGCTGGGAGAGCGGCCCCGATGACCCCGAGGGACGTGGGGGCTGATGCCAAGGAGAAGCAGCATCGAGCGGCTCGGCGCAGGGGTGAGTCCCACCTCTCCCTCCCAGACCCCGGGGTGCCCCAACAACGGGGTCCCGAGCTCAGCAAAGCCTCCACACGACCCAGGAGGAGCCCCCGTTGAGCTGGGGGGTGCAATGGCAATGCCCCCCTCTCCCCAGAATGGGGGCGGCCATCCCGAAATGGGTCTGACCACCTCAAAACTGGCAGGGAGGTCACAGACAGCACCCAGGGAAACACGGTCCAACAGACCCTGGGGGAACTGTTCAGATCCAACCCTGAGCAAAACCTCCTGCAGTTTGGCTGCTCCAGCCCAGTCTGGAGGGGTCCTGGGGGGAGTCCCAGGGCACCCCACTGGTTCCCATGACCTTGCCTAACCCATCCCCATGCTCAGCCAGAACCCACATTTCTTTGCCTTGCCAGTCTGATCCTCCAGCTTGGGCCAGAAAACAAAAAAAAGAGAAAAAGGGAATTTTAAGGCTCAGCAAGCAGGGAACCGTAGCAGGACAGCTGATCTGAAGCAGGGCTCTTTCTATGGTGGGTGAAAAACACAATTCCAGTGCCCAAAACGCAGCCCGGACTGGGAAAGCAGCGCCCACAGTGCCCAAACTGCACAGCAAAGGGAGACCAAGAGGACACCCTGGGGCTGGCAGCTGCCAGTTATCCCTCTGCAAAGGGGAGAGACATGCCCCAGGCCCACAACTCCACGCTGTCTGTCCCCAGGGGCGATGCAAACATCAGCCCAGTGGTCTGGCTGAGCCCGGGTGATCGCACAAGGAGCTGGGACAGGATCTGCCGTCCCCACTCAGCTCCTGGCAGCATCACTCGCACGACGACCGGCGGGTCCGGTTGCTTTTACCGCTGAGGACGCGGCTGTCCCCACGCTTCACCCCGACGGTCACTCCGCTGCTCTTTGAAACTCGAGATGGGATTTAAATCTGGCGGGACACCTGAGCTGGAGCCAGTCAGGAAAATCCCAGCAGGGACAGCATCAAGGATGGTCCCACCCCGGCAGCAGTCACCCGAGACATGGGGAAAGCCCACGGGATGGGCACCGAGGGGGAAAATCCAGCCAGGCAGGAGGTAGCGGGCACAACATCGCGCTCAACCTGCTGTCCTCTCATCCCTGGTGATGGCCAGGGCAGAATTTGTCTCCCCTGTCCCAGGCTGCCGGTATCGCGGCCAGACATCCCCGGTGCCGCGAGAACCAATGAGAGAAATAGGTCAGATGAATCATTTCCTCCGAGTGACTATTTTAGGCCTCCATTTTAAGAGGCAGCGCGTCACGCTCTGCACTCAGCGCCCAAACCGATCAGATCAACAGTGCCGGGAGAGAGAAGCTGCAGCGGCCGCGGCCAAACCCGCCACCGAGGCAGGAATCCCAGCCTGGGCTCCCTGCTCTGCGGCGGAGCGGCCTGGATGGGCAGAGCGATCTGGAGCGAAGCCCTGGGGAGCTGGGGAAGCAGGGCAGGGGTGGGAAAACGGGGACATGCTTTTCCAGCTCTCCCCACACCCTCGCCTGCCGGAGCCCGGTGCCGGTTCTCACGTACACCCAGAGAAGGGTTGGGAAGGCAAAGCTTTGCTCGACCGTATGGGACAGGGGCTGGGATGCAGAGGGAGAGGGGAACAGGCTGGTGCTAGGAAGGAGAGAGCTACAAACAAATCTACAGGCGAGGGAGTAAGGCAGAGGATAAATCCCCCAAAATGTCTTTAGTGGAGTCTCTGGTTTGGCAGCGGGCAGGGGGTTGGGGCAGGGATCCCAGGGCACAGACACCTCCTTCTTCCAGGGTCCCCCCCACAGCCGTCCCCAAAATACAACGGAGAACGAAGCCAAGCACGTCACAGACAACAAACCCCACGGGTGCCACAGCACACCCACGCGCCCAGTGCCACGTGGGAACACCCAGCAGGCATCAGGTGCTTCCTGGCACCCCGAGCCAAGCTCCCGGCAGCCGTACGCACCCAAAATCCTCTGCCGCTTCTCAGCCGCGCTCAGGTTGAAGACGTTGGTCTGCTGGCCGGCATCCGGCCGGTAGTATGTCTCGATCTCAATGGAGAACTTCTCCACGAAGGGGCAGGTGTACCTGGGGGACGTGTGGGGACAGGACTGAGCCCCACCGGCGGTGGCACAGCCGGTCCCCGCAGCCCAGCCGTGGCCCTGCCGGCTCCCACCTGGTGCGGGTGTAGGGGTAGGCGTTCCAGGATTCCTCCTCCACCTGCAGCGCGGCTTTGGGGAGCAGCGCCCGAAACCAGCTGGGGATGTGGGAGCCCACGTGGTAGATCTTGTGGGTGTACTGGCCGCTGCCGCCGGGGCCATCGCTGTAGGGCCGGTTGGCCAAGATCTCCACCCCGCTGCCCTCGCCGCTCGACTCCTCCCGGCTCTTCTTCTGCACGGAGAGCCGCTGGCTGAGCGCGGCCCCCAAGGCCTGGCACCTCACAGGCCCCCAGGGTCCCTGTCGCCTCCCACGACCCCCAGCCCCCAGGTGCTTGCACCCCCCAGACCCACACCTACCCACGGGACACCCCCCAAACCCACTTGGACCTCACTGATACCCCTGCACCCTCAGCCCCAATGCTCAGCCCC
>JANVCC010000266.1:327805-338620 GCA_025345505.1 Todiramphus chloris collaris | reverse complement strand
TGCTCAGCCCCACAGCCCCCTGCACCCTCAGCCCCAGTGCTCAGCCCCACAGCCCCCTGCACCCTCATCCTCAAAGCCCCCTGCACCCTCAGCCCCAATGCTCAGCCCCACAGCCCTCTACACCCCGCCAGTGCTCAGCCCCAGCCCCCTGCAGCCCCCCATGCTCAGCCCCCTATCCCCCTGCACCCTCAGCCCCCTATCCCCCTGCATCCTCAGCCCCCCGTGCTCAGCCCCCCAACCCCCTGCACCCTCAGCCCCTGTGCTCAGCCCCACAGCCCCCTGCACCCCCCAGCGCTCAGCCCCCCGGTGCCGTGCGCCCCCAGCCCCACCTGGATCATGTAGAGCTGGGCCACCTGGTACTCCTCCAGGCTCATGGGCAGCAGGATGTGGTACTCCTTGATGAGCATGGCGGCGGGGGCCGGGGGCAGCGCCTGGGGCGGGGGGCCCGTCAGCCCAGCCCAGCCTAGCCCGGCCCGGCCCGGCCCGGCTCAACCCACCCCCGAGCGGGCCCGGTTCAGCCCGGCCAGGCCCGCTCGGCACCCGCTTCCATGGCAACGCGCCCCCTGCCCGCTTCGGCCCCGCCCGCCGCGGCTTCGGCTCCGCTCGGCTGCCTTCGGCTCCCTTCGGCTCCGCTCGGCTCCTTTCGCCCCCGGAGCTGCCCCCCCCTCCCCCCTCCCCGCCCGCCGTGCCCCGGACCCGCCGAACCTGCGCTGCTCCGAACCGGCCCCTCGCCCCGTGACATCACAGCCCGTTCCCACGGAGACGGCCGTGACGTAGGGAAAGGGGAGGGGGCGTGACGTCAGAGACGGGAAGGCGGCGAGCGCCGCGGCACGGGCATTCCGCGTGTGTCGGCACCGGTCCTTCCGCCTCCCCCCCCCCCCCCCCCCCCCCCGGGGCCCCCCCCCGGCGGGGCCCCCCCCCCCCCCGGGACAGGAAAAAAAGGGTGTTTTATTTAATAATACCAGCACTTTTTTTTTTTTAAGTCTTAAAAGAGGGTTTTGCTCGTGTCTGCACCTCGCGGCCCAGGCACAGCTCCGGTACCCCCAACCACGCACCCCAAGCCTTTCCCCATCCCAGCCCTTCTCAGGCACCCCCATGGCACTGACACCTCCCAGCCCCACTGCCCAGGAGGGCACCCCCCCGTCCCCCCCCAGTCACCCCACAATCAGCTCAGCACCCACACTCACCCCCTCCCGCAGGGACAAAGCTGAGTCCCAACCATGTCCTTTATTTATAAAAACACGCATTTATAAAGAGCAAAGAGTGCGGGCAGCACGGCGCCCCCCCTGCCGCCAGCAGGGCAGGGACACCAGGGAAGGGTCCCGGGGTGAGGAGGGGGCGGGGGGGTCCCGGGCGACAGCAGCCGTTACGTGCGGGCATTTCGCTCTGTCTCTGCCAGGCACTCCCTGACCAGTGCCCGGGCATGGATGATGCCTGTGGGGAGAAGCAAAGGGACACCCCGCATCAGCCTCCTCCTCCTCCTCCTCTGCGGAAGGCAGGGGGGACCCCCGGGCAGGACCGACAGACAACGGCTGCATCACCCCCCCCACCCCTACCCCGTTTCAGCCGCTCCATGGCACTCTTGCTGCCGGCGTAGGTCGGCCGGATCTCCTTCCCCATCTCCTCGATGACGGAGAGCAGGTCGGTGTAGGTGCTCTGCGAGCCCTGAGCCCCGGGGGGCTTCATCGCCTGCGGGGTCGGGGAGGACGGACGGACACACGGAAGGGTTGAGAGCCGCTCCCGCCGCCGCTGCTGCCGCCTCCCCCGGCCCCGCCGCCCGCCGCCCCGCACCTCACCTGCACGTAGCCCATGGACGGCGGCCCGAAGTCATTGAAGAGGGGCCGGAAAGGGGCGGCGGCGCCGGGGACGGAGCCGGAGGGCGACGGGACACTCGTGGCTACGGGAAACGGAACGTTACCGGCTACACGCCCAACCCCCACCCGCCTTCCCGTCCCGTGCCGTCCCGTCCCTCCCTTCCCCGGTACCCCCGCGGTTACCGGGGGGGTGCTCTCACCGGCGGGCGGTGCCCCGGGCCCCGGCGGGGCGGGGCTGGCGCTGGCGGCTCCGGGGGTAACGGGAGCGGGAGCGATGGGCTTGTAGGACATCCCCGACAACCGCCCGCCGCTCCCGGCTCCCTGGAGCGCGGCGGGGGTCGGTGAGCGGCCCCCGCGCTCGCCCCGCCGCTTGTACCGCCGCTTCCCGCCGCTCCTCAGCTCAGCTCAATTCCCAGCAGACCCCCCCACACCCTCCTCCCCCCCCAACCCCGGGACCCCACGTCGCGGTGAGCGGCGGCGGCGGCTCCGACCCGGTTCCGCTGCGCAGGGCCCGGCGCGGCCTGGCCTGGCCTGCCCTGACCCGGCCTCCCCCCCGCCGAGCTCCGCCGCTCGCCCTGATGACGCCTGCGCGCGACGCCGCGACAACGTCATCGCGCTGCCGCGTGCCATCCCCCCCCACACCCCCCCAACTCCCCCCCACTCCCCCCCGGTCACCGTGGAGACACCGGGCGTCCGCCCCGCCCCCTTCTCATGTCCGCTCCGCCCCTTCCCCAGGGACACGCCCCCTTCCTGAGGCCACGCCCCCTTCCCGCTCTCTCCTGTGCGCGAGCCCAACGGCCGCCGCCGCCGCTGCGTCCTCGTCCCCTCAGGGGAGCGGCGGGAAAGTGGGGGGGGGGGTCCCGCCGCTGTCACCGCCGGTACCGGCCCAGCCGGGTCCCCGTGCCGCACACACACACACACACCCCCGCGGCTCGGTGTGCCCGGTGCAGTCACTGGGTAGCCGGTGGTTGTACGCAGCGCGGGGGCTGCCGCTGGGGGAGGACCAGGTGGGGGGGTGCGGGGACACCCCCAGCCCTCGGAAGGACGGGATTCTGTCAACACCCAACACACAGACACGCACCAGCCCGCAGGCTGAAAAGTTTTTCATTTTAAAAGGGCGAAGATTGAAAAAAAAAAAAAAACAAAAAAACCAGTTAATAAACGGGTTCAGAACAACCCCTTCGTGCCAGCCCCGGGGGGCCTCACCGGGGAGCCGCAGCCCCGAGGAGTTTCCGTGTGCGGGGGAGCGGCCCCTCGGGTCCCCACCGGCCCCAATAGCTGAGGGACCGGCAGGGCCGAGCGGGGCCGGGGGGCAGCCGAAGGCCGGTGATGGGGGACAGGCAGCAGGGTCAGCCCTAAATCCCAGTGCGGAGGCAGCAGGGTCGGGAGGAGGGACTGGGCACCGGGTATGGGGGTCGGGAGGAGGGACAGGGCACTGGGTACGGGGGTCGGGATAAGGGACAGGGCACCAGGTCTGGGGGTTGGGATGAGGGGTGCAGGGATCAGCCAGGGGCACAGCCGGGAAGCAGCACCTCGCAGATTTGGGTTGAGCTCAGGGTGGAAGGGGAGAACAAAGCTCAGGGTGAGAGCGGCCGGAGCCCAACCGAGTCCGCAGCAAAAAGGGGCCCCGGCGTCGCCCAGCGCCGTGGCCGGAACCCGGCCGCATGGCCGAGGGTCAGCGTGAGCATCGCTGGCGCTGGAGAAGCGAGAGCTTCGCTCAGCCTGGGCTCGGGCATCGGCGCTGTGCCCACACGGCCCCCAGCCCGGCCTCCTCCTCCGCGGCCCCCTCCTCTTTGTAAGGCACGGCGGGGGGCTGCTCGGGTCCCGGCTTGGCACGCGCTGCCCTCAGCGCGACATCATCCGCACAAATTCTGCCGGCAGGAAAACATGGGGGGAATATCCCAAATGCTCCCAGGGACCTCTCCCGGCCACCTTCCCGGCCCCTACCTTCGAAGTCCACCAGGCCGTCCCCATTGAGATCCACGTCCTTGAGGATCTCGTCCACCTCCCGGTAGTTGAGCTGCTGCCCCAGCAGCTTGCGCATGGCCTCCCGCAGCTCCGCCATGCTGATCTGCCCGTCCCCGTTGGTGTCGAACTGCAGGGCGAGCGCCCGTCGGCGACAGCCACCCTCAGCCCGTGCCCGGGCTGTCCCCACTCCATCCCCGTCCCCGTCCCCATCCCTCACCTCACGGAAGGCGTCGCGCAGCTCCTTGATCCCGATCATGTCGGCCGTCTCCGCTAGCATCTTGGGACCCATCAAATCCACAAAATCGTCAAAATCCACCTTGCCCCCGGCTGCGGGAGGAGGGGTTGTCACCGGGGGGGGGGGGGGGGAGGGGGGACAGGGAACACCGGGGGCAGGAGGGGGACTCCCCAGTGCCTGGCCACGTACTGATCTGCTGGGACAGCTCGATGAGCTCCATCTCGGTGGGCATGTAGCCCATGGTCCGCATGCACTCGCCCAGGTCCTTGTAGCTGATGTACCCGTCGCGGTCCTTGTCAAACTCGCGGAAGGCTTGCTTCAGCTCTGGGGGCACGCACGGTATCACCGCCCATGTCACCACCTGCTCCCACCTGCCTGGGGGGAGCTCCCAACTGCCGCAAACCCCCCTCCCCGTCCCCATTCCCGACCCCATCCCACCTTCAATCTCTTCTGGCCGGAGCTCTCGGTCCTGGGAAAGAAAAAGTGGGAAGAGGAGGGATCCTTCCCCCAAGGATCCCCCTGTGGATCCCATCCCTGGCAGCGCGGTGCCCGGCGTGGCAGGGGCGGGGGGGGGGAGGAGGGGGGAACGGGCACCTACCAGCTGGGTGATGGCGATGCTCTGCCGCAGGAAGATGCAGGCCGGCCCCACCAGCCCTTGCAGCACCGAGTAGTTCTGCAGCTGGGGGGACTGTGCCGCCTCCAACGCCTCCTCGGGGTCCCCGGGGACCGGGGGACCAGAACGCGGCTTCCCGTCCTGTGGGCAGAGCAGGATCGGCAGGGGGGGTGGGGGGTTAACAGAAACCGGGGGTCTCCTCTCACCCCCCTCCTGCTCCCTCCCCCCCCCCCCCAGGGTCATCCTTACCTTGGGGAGCCTCCGCTCAGGGGTCTTGGTGCAGTTGCCCATGGCTGGGGGTTGCCCCCGTGCTACAGGGCATGTCTGGCCCCGGGGGGCTGGCTGGTGCAGTCCCCCCGTCGGGGAGAGCCGGGGCCAGGGCCGGGGCTGGGGGGGCTGCGATGGCGGCCGGGGCTGCACAGGGATTTGAGGTTTTTTATGGAATATCTGAGGATATGCAGGGCAGGCGGCGGGGGGGCCCCGTGCCCGCACACACACATAATCCTCCGGATTATTCCCTTCTCGGCCGCCCTGCTCCAGATGTGGGGAGCCGCCCAGCTGTTCCCCGGCCCCCCAGCCTCCCCACGGGGGCACTTGGGTCCCGCAGCTTCTGCTGACCTTGCTGTACCCCGGCCCCCTCCACTCCCCACCCATTACCTCCTCTAAAGCAGGGAGCGGCTGGAGCCCTGGCTCCTCTGCACCCCACTGATGCTCCGTTGGGGACGCACCGCTGTGGCTGGGCCCTGCTCGGCTCCCTAGGGTGCCGGGAGTGTCAGTGGCCCCCTGTCCCCCAAGCCGCGGGGCTGGGTGGAGGCGGCGGGCACCCCATTTGCGGGGCCCTTTGGTACGGGAGGTGCCCCGGCGGGCGGGCGGCCCTGAGCTGCCAGTGCCCCTCCGCTGCGGCCCGCGGAAGAAGAAGAACATGCCACCCGCTGCCCCGTCCTGCTGCTCAACAACCAGGTCCTGGGGTTGGGGAGAGAGAGCGGGGCCGGCAAGGGGGGGAAACCGGATCCCATGAGCCCGATGCTCCCTCACAGAGCCGAGGCCACCGCCGGCGGGGGGAACATGGCCACAAATGGGGGGGAGCGGCCAGGGGAGAGCGAGACCCAGGTACCCACCGAGGGGACTGAGGCAGAGGAGTGCGGTGAGGTTCCCCCCGGGGCATCGCGTTCCGAACCCACCCCCAGCGCCCCCGAGGGGCGCTGGGGGTGGGTTCGGAACGGGGCGCCCCGGGAGGCACCGTGGGGGTGTTTGCGGGGGGAGCACCGGGGAGCCTCCGGTTACAGCTCCCGAAACCCGACCCAAGCCGGGCACGTGGCAGTGCCGGAGCGGCGCCAGTTTTGGCCACGCCCCCTTAGCGCCGGCCACGCCCCCTGGTGAGCGCTAGCCACGCCCCCAGTTCCACCTCGCTGCTTGGCCACGCCCCTCCGCCGAGGCCACGCCCACTCCCCCGCTCCGACTCCATTCGCTGTTACGTCACCTCCGCGCCGCCGACGCTCTCCACTGACGTCATCAGCGGCGCGACGCTGTGGGGGCGCCTGAAGGTGACGGTGGTCCCGGTTCCCGGTTCCCGGTGCCCGCCCCGCCATGGCCGGCCGGCAGCTGCTGGCGCTGCGTCGCTTGCCCGCCGCCTCCTTCTCGGTGAGCGGGGACGGGGAGCGGGGAGGCGGCGGGACGATCCGTGACGGATCCCGCCGGTTCCCGGTGCTGAGGCCGGTTCTGAGTCCGTGTGTCCCCGCAGACGGCGCCCAAGAAGACGCAGTTCGGGTCGCTGCGGGACGAGGATCGGATCTTCACCAACCTCTACGGGCGGCACGACTGGAGGTGAGTACCGGGGGTTGGCCGGGGTGAGTACCGGGGGTTGGCCGGGGATGGGGAGGACCCGGTGTGGTGCTGCCCGGCCCGTCCCGGTGCCACCGGCCGTGCCCCGTGCCCGCAGGCTCCAGGGCGCCCTGCGCCGCGGCGACTGGTACAAGACAAAGGAGATCCTGCTGAAAGGGGTGGACTGGATCCTCGGCGAGATCAAGGCTTCGGGGCTGCGCGGCCGCGGTGGCGCCGGTTTCCCCACGGGCCTCAAATGGAGCTTCATGAACAAACCCTCGGACGGCAGGTGAGACCGGCACCGGTACCCGCACCTCCGCGGCCCCCGCTGCGCGGGCAGCCCAGCGCTGACAGCACCCACCCCCAGGCCCAAGTACCTGGTGGTGAACGCGGACGAGGGGGAACCTGGCACCTGTAAGGACCGGGAGATCATGCGGCACGACCCGCACAAGCTGGTGGAGGGCTGCCTGGTGGCCGGGCGCGCCATGGGCGCACGCGCCGCCTACATCTACATCCGCGGGGAGTTCTACAACGAGGCCTCCAACCTGCAGGTGAGCGGGGAGAGGGGGGGACACCGCCACCCCCCACCTCAACCCCGACCCACCCGCTCGCCCCTTCCCCTCCGTAGGTGGCCATCCGGGAGGCGTACGAGGCCGGGCTGCTGGGGAGCGACGCCTGCGGCTCGGGATACGCCTTCGATGTCTTCGTGGTGAGGGGCGCAGGGGCCTATATCTGCGGGGAGGAGACGGCGCTGATCGAGTCCATCGAGGGCAAGCAGGGCAAGCCACGGCTGAAGCCCCCCTTCCCTGCTGATGTTGGTACGGCCCTGGCCCCAGCTCTCCCCGCTCAGCTCCCACCACCAGCCTTAGTTTCCAGCTGCTGTTCAAGAGCAGGATAAAGCAGTGACAATGGGACAAGTCATGGTTTGGGTGGGAAGGGACCTTTAAAAGTCATCCCATCCAACCCCCCTGCAGGGAGCAGGGCCATCTGCAGCTAGAGCAGGGTGCTCAGAGCCCCGGGCAACCTCCCCTGGGATGGTGCCAGGGATGGGGCAGCCACCACCTCTCTGGGCAGCCTGGCACAGGCTCTCCCCACCCTCAGCACCAACAATTTCTCCTGCTCTCCAGCCTGAATCTCCCTCTTGGAGTTCCAACCATCCCCCCTTGGCCTGTCCCAACAGGCCCTGCTCAAAACTCTCCCCCCATCTTTCTGACAGGCCCCTTGAAGTCCTGCAAGTTCTTCCCAAACCACTGGTGACCTGACCAGTTGTCCCCAAGCTCTGCCCCGCTGCAGGAACGAGGCAGCCGTTGAGAGCTCCCTCTGCTTCCAGGTGTCTTTGGCTGCCCCACCACTGTGGCCAACGTGGAGACGGTGGCTGTGTCCCCCACCATCTGCCGGCGGGGTGGCACCTGGTTCGCCAGCTTCGGGCGGGAGCGCAACTCGGGGACCAAACTCTTCAACATCTCTGGTCACGTCAACAACCCCTGCACCGTGGAGGAGGAGATGTCGGTGCCGCTGAAGGAGCTGATCGAGAAACACGCCGGTAAGTGCCGCCGGCCCCTCCGCCGGGACGGTGCTGGGCCTGGCTCAGCCCCATCCTGTCCCTCTCTGGCAGGGGGTGTCCGTGGGGGCTGGGACAACCTGCTGGCTGTCATCCCGGGGGGCTCCTCCACGCCGCTGCTCCCCAAGTCGGTGTGCGAGACCGTGCTGATGGACTTCGATTCCCTGGTGCAGGCGCAGAGCGGGCTCGGCACGGCCGCTGTCATCGTCATGGACAAATCGGTAACAGGGGGAAACCCTCTCCCCAGCCCACCCTCCCAGTGCTGTGGTCTGATCCTTGCCTTCCTCACCCTCCTCTTCCTCCACAGACTGACATCATTAAAGCCATCGCTCGGCTCATTGAGTTTTACAAGCACGAGAGCTGTGGGCAGTGCACCCCATGCCGGGAAGGTGGGCAGGGGCTGGGGGGTGGGAGGTCACACCATGGACCCCTCATTGGAATCCCAGGCTGGTTTGGGTGGGAAGGGACCTTTCCAGGCCATCCCATCCCCTGCCTCTGCAGGGAGCAGGGCCATCTGCAGCTAGAGCAGGGTGCTCAGAGCCCCGGGCAACCTCCCCTGGGATGGTGCCAGGGATGGGGCAGCCACCACCTCTCTGGGCA
Source organism: Todiramphus chloris collaris (assembly GCA_025345505.1). Classification (NCBI taxonomy): domain Eukaryota; kingdom Metazoa; phylum Chordata; class Aves; order Coraciiformes; family Alcedinidae; genus Todiramphus; species Todiramphus chloris. Next base: position 330,008 of record JANVCC010000266.1, on the reverse strand, counting down.
GCCTGGCACAGGCTCTCCCCACCCTCAGCACCAACCATTTCTCCTGCTCTCCACTCTGAATCTCCCTCTTGGAGTTCCAACCATCCCCCCCTTGTCCTGTCCCCACAGGCGTCGACTGGATGAACAAGGTGATGGGGCGTTTTGTGCAGGGGAACGCGCAGGTGGACGAGATCGACGCGCTGTGGGAGATCAGCAAACAGATCGAAGGCCACACCATCTGTGCCCTGGGTGACGGCGCAGCCTGGCCCGTGCAGGTTGGGGAGGGGGCAGTTGGAGGCTGGGAGCTGGATCTGGGTGTGGGGCTGCAGTCTTTTCCCCCTTAACCCATCTCGTTGGCTCCGTGCAGGGCCTCATCCGACACTTCCGCTCCGAGCTGGAGGAGAGGATGCGGCGCTACGGGGAGGCCAAAGCCCGAGCGGCATCAGCATAAGGAGCCAGTGGTGGAGCTAGACCCAGGGGCAGGGGTTTGGCCTCTTCCTGCCTGGAGGGAGCTGCTTGGGGGTGAAGGGGCTCCGGGAGGCAGTTTGGGGGCATCCTCAATAAAGCTGCTGCACTCACAGGCTCCTCTCTCTCTGTGGGCTGGGGACAGAAGGAAGCTGTGGGGGTAACGTGGGGGGAAAGGGACTGACCAGGGGCCCTGGGTCCTGCATCCCCTGGAGCAAGGGCTCCCCAGGGATCAGGGGGATCACGCAGCCAGGGTATGGATACCCCCCTGAGGGGAGATCCTGGCTTTCCACGAGACCCCACATCCCCTCTCTGGGATGGGTGGTGGCTGTAGGACAGCACCAAGCAGCTGGAGTGTTGCAGGGACACTTGTCCCTCCCTGGGGACACTGCACTCCCCAGCACCGCTGTGGTGGCCCAGCCTAGTGCCAGAGGGGACAGCTGTTGTCCCCCTCTGCCCCCTGCAGTGCTGGCACGGAGGCCCAGCCACGTGCCAGGACTTGGAGACCGTGGCGCAAACGGTTCCAAACATGGCTTTTTACTACATCCCAGTAGGCGACGTCAGCCGTGCACAGGGCCAGGTCGACCTACAGGCAGACAAAAAAAGATGCACAACTGTGGCACGGGGCAAGCTCTGCCTGTCCACCCCCCAAAGTCACCACGACCTGGCACCTGGGGCCACCCCCATTGCCTTCCACGTCAGGCCAAGGTCTCCTTGCTTGGCCGCACCGAGGTACTTCGGCCCGGCACGTGGGTCTTGCAGCGGTAGCGGTCAGGCGCCAGCAGCTCCAGGGTCATCTCGGTGATAATGGCCGTCAGCCCCCACACCTTGTGGGGACAGTTGAGGAAGACGGGCAGGGTGTAGCCGTAGCGTCCGGCGGTGCGGAAATGGGTGTAGCCCTGGTTCTCCTCGCGCAGGAGGTGAGCCAGGGGCACGGTGAAGACCTCCTCCACCTGCCAGTACAGGCGGCGAGGGGGTGACGGGCTGTGGGCCACCAGTGCCCCTGGGGAAGGGGGGCTTGGCCCCAGGCTGGTACGGGATCACCCACCTCGTCTGGGTTGGGGGTCAGTGTGAAGTCCTCCAGCGGCCCCAGGTTGGCCACAATGGGAGCCACCATCAGTCCCTGCTGGAAGGTGTGTCAGCGAGGGACAGAGGGTGACAACCCCCCTTCCCCAAGGCGTCTTGGCCACCTGTGTCCAACCACTGACAGCCTGCGCCTCACCCTGACACCCATCTGTCACCCAATATCCCCCTTTGCCTGGGTCACTGCCACCCTGAACCCCTGCCACCCATGTCCTTATCACCCCAAACTCCTGCCACCCGTGTCTCTGTCACTCTGAACCCATGTCACTCAAGTCCCTTTCACCCCAAAGCAGCCACCTGTGTCAGTCACCTCAAACTCCTACCAGTTGGGTCCCTCTCACCCCAAAGCCCTGAACCCGTGAAACCCCAAAACCTCGTCACCCGTATCCCTGTCACACCAAACTTGTCACCCACGCCCTGCCATCCCAAAGCCCTACCACCCCTGTCCCTGTCAACCCCTGCCACCTGTGTCCTCGTCACCCTGAACCCTGCCACGTGTGTCCTTGTTACCCCAAGCCCCCACCACCCGTGTCCTTATCTCCCATGTCTCTGTCACCCCGAGCCCCCGTCACCCGTGTCCCCGTCACCTTGTGTCCTTGTCACCCTGCGGTGCCCTCGCTGTCCCTGGCCGCTCTGCCCTCCCCCCCCCTCCCCGTCCATCCCCCCGGTGCCCGGT
>JANVCC010000266.1:302414-314676 GCA_025345505.1 Todiramphus chloris collaris | reverse complement strand
CCTGCTCTAGCTGCAGATGGCCCTGCTCCCTGCAGGGGGGTTGGATGGGATGGCCTTGGAAGGTCCCTTCCCACCCAAACCAGGCTGTGACTCTGTGCACTGTCCCCCTGGGAGGAGCTGAGCCGGGCCCTGCTGCCAGCACCAGCCTGCCTGGTACCTCATCAGCTGCTGCTGCTTCCACTCCTCGATGCGCCGCTGGGCTGTGGTCTCTCTGTCCTCCTCACTGGAGCTGGAGTTCTCCTCCTCGTCCAGCTCCCGCTGGATGCTCTGCCACTTCTTCACCAGCGACGGCATCTTCGTCTTCCCCTTCTTGCCCTGCGCCGGGGAAAGGAGAAAGCTGCGGTGAGGGCGGCTGGAAAGGGAGCGGAGCTCGCCCAGCGCGTGGCACCAGAGCAGCCGCCTCACCTTGTCCTTCCGCCCCTTCCTCGGCTTCTCCTTCTCCGGCGGGGGCGGTGCCTTGGGAGTGGGCGGCGGGGGCGTCTGGGGGGGCGGCGGTGGCGGGGGCTGCTCGGGGGTGCCAGGGGTGGGCAGGGCTCCTCGCGCCGGGGCCGGCTGGGCAGTGGGGGCGAGGCTGACGGGCGCGGTGCACTCGGAGTAGCCCATGACGGTCGGCGCGGCGGGTGCCGGCACGCCCAGGTAGCCGGATTGCAGGCCCAGCGCGGCACCGGCGTGGCCCGGGGTGAGGCGGAGGTTGGGACGAGCCTGGATCTCGCCCTGCAGCCGCTGGCGTGGCCTCAGGGAGCTGAGGGGCACGGCCGAGGGCTGGTACTTGCTGGCAGCCATCAGGGGCTGGCTGTAGATGACCGGGCAGCTGCCGATGGTGGCCGCGCGCTGCATCAGCCCCGGGCTCATCTCCACCGCTTTCCGCTTCTGAGGCTTGGCCGGGAGCAGCGGGGCCGGGCTCGGTTCGGTGGCACCCTGAAAGAAAGCAACGCCGTCAGCACCGAGCGGGGCGTGGACCAAATCTGATCGAACGAGCCCCAAGGCCGGGGTGGTGGGACCGGCCCAGCCCCAACCACCTCCTGCTGCCGGTGCTGCCGCTCACCTGGGTGCTGCTGGCAGCCGGACGGAGCAGAGGCTTCAGGGGAGCGTCTTCCTCCGTTCCTGGGGCAGGCGGCTCCTCACCCCCCTCATCTTCCATCTCCACTTCCTGGATCTCTCCGTCTTCTCCGGGAGGCGGGGGCGGAGGGGGGGGCGGCGGGGGCGAGTCCGGCGGAGGTGGAGGCGGCGGAGGCATTTCCAAAGGCAAGGGAGGTTGGAGGACCGGGACAGAGGACTGAAGCAGAGTCCAAAATGGAGTGAGCGGCATGAGAGACGTAGCAGGGACTTGGCCTGAGAAGGATTCTTTACAAAGGGAGCCTGAAGAATACATATTGACAGAGGCTTGAAAAGCCACGCTACGGACCGTGCTGCCTGCTCCTGCCTGCCCCTGCCTGCGAGCAGAGCTCAGTCAACGAGCTCCACGTCGCCTTCCCCACCACTGCTGGGATGCCTAAAACCGGTGGGGCCAGCTGGGAGACGGGGAGGAAGGGCCAGTGCCGCCACGTGCCGCTCTACTGCTCGCCGGGACCCCGGCTGGGGGCCGGGACACCCGCCCCCCAAACCCCAGCCCCGCCACCCCCCCGCTGCCGGCCGTACCTGCGGAGCGCTCGGCGGGCTCCTCGGCGCGCTCTCCTTTGTCTTTGGGAGGTGGTTTAGGAGGACCGTCGGTTTTTCTGTCGGCGCTTCGCTGTCCCTCCTCTTCGTCCTCCCCGTCGGGGAACTCCCATTGTGACTCTCCCGAGCGCTCGTTAACATAGAAATAGCGTCTATGCTCCCTAAATCACAAACAAGACAAGGGGGGGCTTTAGATTCCCTCCCCCACCACCGACACTCCAAGGCGGGCCTGCCCACGACAGCGCTGCGCTCTCGCAGGGAAGACCCTTCCGCGGCGGGGCCGCCGCTGCCGCTCCTCCCAAACGCAACCAAAAACCAACTCTTTGTTTTGTTTTTTTTTTTTGTGAGGACAGAGAGGCAAAAGGAGAGGCCCGAGCCGGCTCGCTCAAAGCTATATATATATATGTATATATATAAATTTTGTTTTTGTTTGGCGTCGCTGGCTGCGAGAAGGCCGCCCGGAGCCCCCCGCTCCGAGGGGAGGGGAGGGCCGAGGCGAGCCAGGCCGGCGCGCGGCAGAGCGACGGCTCGCGAACAAATCGGGACTTTCGCGGCCGCCGCTGCCGCCCTCGGCCGAAAAGTCGCCCTCCGAGAAGAGGCACCGGGGGGAACAGCCCAATGGAGAGAAGTGGCTGCTCCCCTACCCCGTGGTGCGCGGAGGAGGAGGTCGCTTTTTATGAGAACTCTTGGTGCTCAAAGACACAGTGAATGCTAGAGAGAGGGAGCGGATCTGGGAGCTGAAAAACAAAAGAGCAAAGATTTCAAACACAAGAAAATCCATCAAGAAAAGCCAAATAGACAAAGAAATGTTTGGGTCTGACCTGCTGGCAGGAGACAGAACTCTTGTTCTTCATTCGGTCGGTGAGATGAAGTTTGTCCTTTGTCAGAGCTGTTGGTCAGAAGAGGTGATCCAGAGATCCTGCAAAGTTCACAGAGCTCTCGCATGCGCGACCCCCCAGGCCCGCCCTCCACAGCGCTTGACGCTCGCGAGAGTGAACAACCAGCTCTGTCCGATCGGCAAATCAGCTCCGTCTCAAAGCACCGAGCGACTCCGTTTGGCTCCTCCGGTTTGGCGGCCGGCCCCAAACTCTGCGAGTGCCGGATGTTTCTCTGCCTGCCCAGCACCGCTAACAGAAGCCGCTCTCAGTCTCCCAGAGGGACGGCGCCAGCGTCGTCGGGTGGTTGATGATCACAAATCATGTCTGAGATGTCAGAGATGAAAGGTGAGAAAGGTAGGAGAGCGCGTACCTGTCCCAGTGGCAGGACCAGCCTTTAGGGGTGGCGTTTATTTCGTATTGTTTTAGCTGTTCGGCTGCGTCTTGGAGTTTGCGTTTGAGGTAGTTTCCATTGAGAGCACCTTCTCGCCAGTCTGCAATGCGGGTCTAGAGGAGGCAAGAACCGGGGAGGGGAAGCCGTTGAGGGAGGCTGGTCCCTCGGGGCCAGGACGCGGGGTCCGGGAAGTTCCCTTACGGCACACGGGACTCGGGAGGGGGTGCCGGGAGGAAGACCCCCGTCTCCGCGCAAAGCCATGCTCTCCCCCCGCCGAGGAAGGGCCCTGCAGGAGGCGGCCGCGGGCTCGACGCGGCAACGGCGGACAGTATTTGATCCGCTTCGGAACGGGAGGCCGGAGCGAGGGACGAAGGCTCGGTTACCTCTGTCTGCAACAGCAACATGTGGAAGTTGGAGATAGATTGTCTGTTGATGCCCAGGAACTCCAGTTTACTAGTCAGAGTGTTTGCCAGCTCTCCGATCTGAAACTGCCAGGAGAAAGGGGACAGTCAAGAGCCGCCCTCCGGCAGCGTCACCGGGGCAGCTGCTGCCCTGCGGCAAACGAGACTCGGCACTGTCCGTAGCCCCTCAGCCTGCTGGGACTGGGACGTGAGCCCCCCAAACGTGTGTGCCTGTCACCCCCTCCTTGAAGCCCCGCTACCTCCTGCGCCCTGGGGACAGGGTTGGGGGGGGCAGGGTGAAGCCTCCTCGGTTGCAGCGGGAGGTGCTGGCAATCCCCAACTCCTCTGTTGAAGTGGACCTCGCACGGCCCCTGATCCACAGCAGCCGCAGGCGGGTACGGGCTGGACTCGCTTTGGCACCTCGGCTCCGCAGTTAGAGCGGAGCAACGGCCAGGGCAGGAAGCGTTAGATCTGGTGCTTCCACCTTTTCCCAAAGGAAACAGGCCAGGCTGTCAGTTAAGGCTCCGTAAAGCGCTGCTTTCCGGAGGAACTAGGCTGGAAAGTGCAGGACATGGGCAACGGCTCTGGATTTACTCCTGAGCAGAGATAAAACCTACGTTAGGGTTCAGGCCGGCCCACAGCAACCAGTGTGACTCAGCCAAACTGGAGCAAAACCTCCAACTGGGGCACTGCACCAGCATGGGGGAACCCCCCATGTTGATCCCCCGGCCTGAGCCACCAAGAGCAGAAACGGGGCGGCCGCGAGCGGCATCACAGTTGCTTTAAAGAAGGGCTCTAAGAATGTCTTGGTTTTTCCCCCTTCGCTCTTCAGAGGAGGCTTTGGAAGGTGCCCAAAGCCAACAAGGCGGCGTCTGTCTCCAGAGAGGGGGCCGGGCCAGACAGACAAACAGCGCTTAGAGAAGCCCGGGGCAGGGAAACGAATTCCCCCGTTCAGGCAGCTCCGGAGAAGACAGGGAAGATCCCACTTCGCAGCGGAGGGACCCAGCGGATCTCCTGCAAACCAAAGAGCCGGCAGAAGAGAGATTACCCCGAAGCGACGAAGGGCACGGTACCGCTGAGCCGAGGAGCCGGCCGTCCTCCGACAGCGCTAAAGGGATCGATCCTGCACGGAAAGCACCACGCGCCAGCACACGGGTCCGTCACGCAGCCGGGGCCGGCAAGGGGACAGCAAACAGCTGGCGAGGCTCTCGCAGCCGGCTGGGGTGCAGCAGGGCTGCTGCTGCAGGCTTTTTGTGCTCTTTGGTTTGTTGGGTTTGGTTTATTTTAAATACAATTAAAAAAAATAATAATAAAAAAAAATCAGACAGGCCTCAAGTAGAGGGAGGCTCAGTGGTTTTGGGAACATCACATCTCAACTCTTCGAGTTCTTTTAAGGAAGAGATGTTAAATCTGTCGGGAGGATGATAACGAAGGCCCTTAAGCTGGGGGAAATGCTGAAGTGGTGGCAAACGAGGGCAGGGCCAGCGCTCGCTGCAGGTTTCCACCAGCCTTCCACCACGAGCCGGCCCTTCCCCGTCCGTAAACCATCTGGTGCAGGGAGGCGATGACATTTGCCAACAAACCAGAATCACTCCAGAGCCAAATTTAGTGCTGCAGAGGATTTCAGGGGAACGAGTAACCGGGGGAGTCAAAGGACAGAGAGAAGCTCTCCCCTACCACGGTCACACGGAGCGTGGAGCTCGGGGTGGTGTACGGTTCTGGGATCGTTCAGCCGCAGCTGAGAAGAGCGAACCAAAGCTCAGAACAGAAAATAGCAGCAGGAGGCTGCAGAAATCCCCAAGTGGCATCTAAAAAAGTCCACGGAGTCGCAGAGCGACAGGCAGCAGCCTCCAGACACAGAGAGATTACGGACGAGGAGTCTTCAGCCTGGAATCGGGACAACTGAAATACGACGACTGACCCAGGGCTGTGACATCGTTATCAGTGAAAAGAAAGTCAAGACAAAAGGGTTTTTCCTCTCTCAGGCCCAAGCCCAGACCCAGGGCTCAGCTTTTCTACTCCCCACACCCCCCCTTTTATTTTTATAAACCTTTTGCTGCCGGCACCAGGACACGAAGCTGTGGAGACGCTGGCCCCAAGCAGGACAAGCTGGGTGGGGTCTGAGGTTTAAAGCCCCTCGCCAGCAGCACAGAGATGGGGGGGACACAGGGTCCCTCCAGCTGGGCCAAACACAAGCCCATCACTCAGGCGGCATCTCCTTGGCACCATCTGGTCCCTCAGCAAGTCCCTGGGTGAGCACCCAGCCACGGACAGATCTCAGCGCCCCACACCCCTGAGTCTCTGTACCTTTAGGTCCTGCTCCTCCTCTTCTGTTTTTGGTGCCCCTTGAGTTTTTGCTTTTTCCTGGGGCTCCTCCGATTCCACCTCTTTGTCTGAATTTGCATCAGCTGTTTCCGCACTCAGCGCTGCAGGAGAGGAAAGACAGGTCAGCCCTTCTCCCGCCGCCGGCCGGGGACACGGCGCTGGGGCAGCCACAGCCGCCGCAGGGCAGGGAAAGAGCAGGGGCCTCTTTCTGGCAGCAGCCTGGAATCAGGAGAGGGTCACTGAGCTGTGGGCTGGCAGGGAGGGGCCTCCTGGGAGGACAAGCTGGGAAGCAGTTCCAGCCACTAGGGCACAGGGGCAGGAAGGGGCACCAGCCAGAGGCAGAGGTGCTGCAGGAGGCGTGAGCAGAGCTGACAACCGGTAAACTCCAGTAGTTTGTTTTGTCAAGTATCACAATACTCGTGTTGAGTATGTAAGAAGTTGAGACAAGCATCAGAAGACCAAAGAGCTCCCCCCAAAGAGCTCCCCAAAGCTGTCGAGACCACCAGGTTTCTCCTCCTAGGACAGCGGTAATTCACTGTGCAAGTGGCAAATTCCAGGAAGGAATTTTTGCGAGGGACTCCTCAGCAGGACAAAACCCAAACAAACCACATTGCCTGGTACTCATGGGCAGGAGAGTTCCTCAGTCACCCCCCCTAGCAGCAGCGTGCTCAGATTTATACCAGTTCTTCTCCAGGGAAGGGGGAAACCAGCGCTGCTGGAAGAGCTGGCTCCAGGGACACTCTGAGAGTCACGAGGGAAACCCCTCTGGCAAATCCACCCCCTTGGAGCCACCCTAGACCTGCCCCACCAGAACAGACACCCAGATCACGCCTGTGCTGGGAGCCGACACGTGGCAGGGCCACAGTTTTGGGGTGGGCACCACCTCCCACTTCAGCAGGACGCATCCTGCTCCAGGGTCTGGGCTCTTTTGTGCTGGTTTCTCCTGGGAGAAACGGTTGTGTCTCATTCAGCTGTCTGTCTGCGGCTCTGGGGCCACTTCCCAGTTGGGAACGAGGCAGGCAAAGGGCTGTCCCTCATCCAGATATACACAGAGCCCTCACGCTGAGGTCCTGCCTCCTGTTCCCTAGACAGAGCTGGAGTGGCTCTCAGGGAACACCTCAGCTGCTAGAAACGTGGAGACTGTTACTGGGCAGCTTAGAAAGGGAACTGTAAAAGAAGGGGACGGCTCCCCATGTGCCTGGCAGCGTGAGGAGGGAAGCAGAAAGCAGAGCAGCCATTATCACACTTGTGCTCCAGCGGGTGACAGCCACCCTCGGGGACAGGGGACAAGTACCTCAGCACCCAGCCCAGCTCCGGCAGGGACTCGGCGGGCTCCGCACCGACACCCACTCTGCTCCTCCCTCCCAGTTACCTGCTTCTCCCGCTTCCGGGCTCTCCCGGCCAGTTTTGCTGGAGCCTCGACTGGCAGATTCAGGGCTGGCGGCTCCAACAAACAGTTTCCATTTCCCTCGCTTGGAGGCCAGCCTGCGGGTCGCGTCCTGCGAGGCCGACTGGCTGCCGTCGGACAGCGGGCTGGAGCCCGACACGCTGCCCTCGCCTTCCTCCAAGGCACGGAGCTCTGCCTGCCGAGACACGACGGCCAGAGGGACAACTCAGGGACTGGAGCCTCCTCTGAACTGGGGCTGCAGTCCCACAAGGACCTGAGAGCGTTGGTGGACAACAAGGGGCCCATGAGCCAGCAATGGGCTCTGGTGGCCAAGACGCCAATGGTCTCCTAGGGTACATTAAGAAGAGTGTGGCCAGTAGGCCAAGGGAGGTTTCTCTTCCCATTCTGCTCTGCCCCACTGAGGCCACCTCTGGAGTACTGGGCCCAGTGCTGGGCTTCCCAGTTCAAGAGGAACAAGGAGCTACTGGAGAGAGTCCAGCAGAGGCTGGGAAGCTGCTGAGGGGCTGGAGCATCTCTGTGCTGGGGCCAGGCTGAGAGCCCTGGGGCTGTGCAGCTGGAGAAGAGCAGCCTGAGAGGGGAGCTGAGCAATGCTGAGCAAGAGCTAAAGGGCCCCGGGGGCATGAGCCTGGGGCCAGACTCTGCTCAGTGGTGCCCAGCCACAGGACAAGGGGCAGCAAGGGGCACCAACTGGAAGCCAGGAGGTTCCAGCTGAGCAGGAGGAGCAACTTGTTTGGTGTGAGGGGGTGGGAGCCTGTGCCAGGCTGCCCAGAGGGGCTGTGGAGTCTCCTTCTCTGGAGAGATTCCCACCCCGGCTGGACCCTGCGCTGCTGGGCCCCTGCTCTGGGTGCCCCTGCTGGATGGGGCAGGGGGGGACACCAGATGCTCTCCAGAGGGCCCTGCCAGCCCCCACCACACTGGGATTCTGTGGAGCTGACCAGCACCCAGATCTACAGGGTGCAGGGAGCAGCTCGTACAGGAACAGCACAGGAAACACAGGGTCATGTTCCGAAGGACGTGGGACAAGAGAAGAAAACTGCTGCTCCTGCTTTTGTTCTGTGTCCACACCTGTGGCCTTGTTTCGTGACAAGAATTCCCCACTTACCTTCTTCCTCTCCAGCACCATCTCCAGCTCGAGGGTGTCCTGCTCCTCCTCTTCCTCAGCGCTCTCCCCCGACTGCACCACGCTGCACAGCTCCTCCTGCAGTGTGTCCTCCAGGGGATCCCTGCCAGACTCCAGCTCTTCGGGGGCAGCCGCCGTCACTTCTTCTGCTTTCACCTCTTCTTCCGGAGGCGGCTCAACCTCCTCTTTGCAGATCACCTTCCTCCTCCAGCGCTCCTCTTCCTCCTTCACCACGTCGGGCAGGAGCGGTGCCAAGAGGGCCGCAGCCACTCCCTTCTTCTCCTCCTCGTTGTTGGAGAGAGCCTGCACACCCTCGTTCACCTCCTGCGGGTTAAGCCGCCTGTCAGCTTTCCGGCAACAGCCGCTTGTGCTTCCCAGCACGGGCCACGGGTCCTTGTCCCCTCACCCCAGCCCCAAGCAGCAAGGGCCCACAGAGGAAGGAGGATGGGGCCCCTCTTGGGGCTGGGAAGGGAGCAGAGGGGCCCACCCGCTGCCAAGGAAGCCCAAAGAGGTGCCTACAAGCCCCGTGGCACCCAGAGTCCCAGAGTCCTAGAGCCTGGTGTCCAACTAACCTTCTTCACCTCCCGCTTGGCCACGCTGACCCCACGGCCGACGCTGCCCGGGGTGGCTGCCTTCTCCTGGGGGTACAGCTCGGTGGCAGCCGCCACAAAGCTGCCGTTGGCACCGGTGCTGCTTGATGAAGAGGAGAAAGGATGAAGGGCGGGCTCACGGGTGAAAGCCCAGCAGGTCCCTGTGCAGCGCTGGGGGTCTCGCTCACCTGTGCTGGTAGTGCTGCAGGCCCTGGACCTGCGTTGCCAGGTACTGCGGCAGCTCCCACGTCACCTCGTTGCTCTGGGTGTTCCAGTAATAGTAGCAGCCAGTGTTCTCGTCCCACACCTCCTGCCAGTCACCCATCTCCAGCTCCCCCACTGCCGAGGGGACAATGACACGCTGTCGCCCACGGGACACAAAAACACGGCGTCCCACCACCAACCAGATCAGCTCCCTGAGCTGGTGTCTACCCCTTTCCCCAGTGTCACCATTTCTCTGGCGTCACTCCGCTTTTCCTGGCATCAACTCCTGTTCCTGGTGTCAGCCACTTCCGAGTGTCACCCCTCTTCTCCCAGTATCCCCTGCTCACCTGGTGTCACCGTCTTTTCCCTGGTGTCACTCCCCTTTCCTCGGCATCAACCAATTACCTCATGTCATCCCCCTTTCTCAGGTGTCACCTCCCTGCCCCCAGTGTCAACTGCTAATCCAGTGTCACCCCCTTTTCCCCAGCATTAACCACATGTCTGGCATCACCCGCTGTTCCCCGATGGCAACCCCACATCCCTGATGTCACCCCCCTTGGCTCCCCATGCCGAGTGAGGCAGGTGACAGCAGTGGGTGACAGCAGCCCCGCGCTGGGTGCAGGAGGGTGCCCGGCACTCACCTCCCGCCAGCGAGCACTGCGTGTCATATTGCCACTCCGGGGCCGGCGCTGAGCCTGCGCCGTTGGCACTGCTGCCCGAGGGCTGACCCGAGCCTGACTCCTTCGGCTCCGGGCGGGGAGGCGTTGGGGGCGGCACGGAGGAAGAGGAGGCAGCGGTGGCAGAGGGCTCTGCGGGCTGCGGGGGAGCCGTGATGGCATCAATCTCCTGTGAGAAACATCCCAACATGAGCTTCGAACCCCACGGGCGGCAAACCAGAGTTGAACAGGTAGGGGATGATGGTAACACAGCCTCCTCCCGCCACCGCCTTCCCTGTAAGAGGGACCCCACCCCCACCCCCAGAGCCGCACGGACCGCCAGGAAGTTGGCCAGGGTGCTGTCGATGTCTGTCGAGTTACTGCCGTTGGCATCCACCGAGCAGGCCGACTTCTCCGGGGTCTCGCCCTCCTCATCGTCGCTGTCTGCGTAGGCGCCGAGCAGACACAAGCCACCTGTGAGGAGGAAGGGGACAGGGGGACCCTCAGCGAGCGGGGCTGGCACGGGGTTTGGGTGGTCCCACCCACGCTCCACTCGCCCTGTGAGGAGGGAGTAGCCCCAGAGCTGGCACCCCAGCCTTCTGTAAGCGTTCGGGGGATAAACGTGCGTGTCCCCTCTTAAAATACGCACGGGGACTACTCCTGACACCTCAAATCAGGGGGCACCAGGCCCCAGACACACTGCGAGGGGGAAGTACCCTCCCCAAGGGTAAAGGGGGAGGAAAAAAACCCAATTCACCAGCCTTGGAAATAAAAAGATGGGGTGGAAACACCATATGCTACCTGCAAAGCACAGCAAAGAGAGTCGGTGCTCCCCAAAATGACAATATTCTAATTATTAAATTGATATTAAGCTTAATTAAGACTTAATATTAAACAGACAGGAAGACAAAAAAACCCATCTCCTCCTCTCCTCAGAAAAAACCCACACTGGAGGGAAAAATATCCCTTAACCCACACTTTTTAAGGTGAGAGACACTCACAAATGAGTAAAGGGTGTGTGTGTGGGGGGGGGGGGGTCACACGGCACCCCCACCTCAAAACCAGTGAAGGGGGGAAAGAACCCTCAAAAACCTGTGGGGGTGATCAGCCTACTTCTGCAGATAAAAATAATCTAAATGGGGTAATAATGCAAGCCTGATAATGTATAATAAATTTTTAAAATGCCACATTAAAATGTATATTTTATGAATATATAATCAATTAAAAAGTGTGCTTAAATAGGATGATCATCTTCAGTAATAAATAAAAATTACACTGATGCGGAGTAATCATCCTACTCCAATAAATAATAATAATAAGAGATTTAAATGAAATAATGATCCTACCACCATAATAAATTAAAAAAAAATTACTGAAACAGAACAATAACCCTGCACCAACAATAAATGAACAATGTGAATAAGGAGGAGCAATCACACCCCTGGTAAAAAGACTTAACCCAACACAATTAAAAATCACAGCCAAAAAACCCCAAAATAAATCACAGCCAATTAAAAGTCACGATCAGAAAACGCCAAACAGTTAAAATCCCACCTTAAAACAGAAATTATTTCGGAAGGGGTTAATTATCCCTCGTTAAAGAGTCTAAAGTGGTTAAAACAGGACAATCAGCTCCCCCTTTAAAAGAACTAAGACTTTAGGCAAGGGAAACAACGACACCCTCTCCAAAAACACAGATTTCGGCGACAACTCCCCATTTTTACAGGGATACCGTACGCTGGTGGTCGCGCTCCCCTTATAAAGCGGGATGGGGGGGAGGTCACCCCTTGATTGTGTTTCAGGGGAAGGTTTTTCTCGCGTCCGGTACCTGTGGGCTTGACGGCGGCGGGTGCGGGGGGTGGCGGGTTGGGCGCGCTGCGGGGAGGTTCGGCCACCGCTTCGGGTTCGTCTGGGAGAGAAGAAAAAAAAGCCGTTAGAAAGAGGGTGCGAGGAGGATGAGGAGGCCGAGGGGAGGCGGAACCGCTGCCCCCGGCTCCGCTAAGCGCGCCTAGGCCGCAGCGCTACGAGGAGGCCGCGCCGAGGCCTCCCCCACCAGGCCGCGCCCCGCCAACAAAGCGGCCCCTCCTCCAGCCCGCCTTTTACCCAGCTCCGAACCCGACTCGGCTCCTTCACTCGCAGGTGCCGCCGCATCGTCCCGGCGGGGCCCGGGAGGGGAGAGCTGGAGGATGGGCCGGCGGCCCGGCGCCGAGCGGGATTTCTTCCCCATGGCGGGCGGCGGGAGGAGGCGGCGGCGGGGGGAGCGGCGCCTCAGGGGCTGCGGCTGCGCCTGCGCGCTGAGGGCGAGGGGCGGGGCCCGGGCGTGCTGCGTCATCACGCCAGAGGGGGCGTGGCGCGGTGAGGGCTGCGCCCACCGCTGGGGAAGAGCCCCGCCCCTCGGACTCTCGCCTGCCCCCTGTAGGAGCCGGCTGGGGCCTATAGACAGGGATCCTATAGCCCGGGATCCAATAGAGCCGGCTGGGCCCTACAGCCCGGCACCCTATAGAGCCGGCTGGGCCCTATAGACAGGGATCCTATAGCCCGGGATCCAATAGAGCCGGCCGGGCCCTACAGCCCGGCACCCTATAAAGCCGGCTGGGCCCTACAGCCCGGGACCCTATAGAGCCGGCTGGGCC
>JANVCC010000266.1:290100-302404 GCA_025345505.1 Todiramphus chloris collaris | reverse complement strand
AGCCGGCTGGGCCCTACAGCCCGGGACCCTATAGAGCCGGCTGGGCCCTACAGCTTGACACCCCTATAACTCCCTCTCCTGCCACATTACCTCATAGGCTCATCTTATCCTATAGCCCACCCTTACTCCCCTATACCCAAATCTTACCTTCTAGGCCCCCATCCTGCACTATAGCCCCATCTTACCCTATAGCCCTTCAGTACCTCCTGCCCTCGAGGCTGCTCCTGCCCATCAAACCCATAACCCCCCTACCTGCCCTGTAGCACCACTTAACCCTGTAGCTTCCCATCCCATGCTATAGCACAGTGCTACCCTACAGAACCCTGCTCCTCAAGCTTATAGCTCCACCCCAACCCTATTTCAACCCCTATAGCAAGGTGCCACCCCACAGCCACAGCCCCATCGTGCCCTATGGCACATCACTGCCCCTGGGCCCTATAGCACGGCCCTATAGCCAGGGCTGTATGTGCAGGATGGCAGGGGGAGCAGCCCCACACCCCCCCGGGGTGTGCAGCGCCCGAGCGAGACCTGTAACAACGCTTCGTTTTATTAAACTTCATCCAAAACCACAATAAATAAAAGAACCGCCCAAACCCTCGGCGTAGGGTACAGGCGGAGAGAGAGGGGCTGAGGGGCCCCCCGTGACACCTCAGAGCTCTGCCCCCAGCCCCGAGGGGACGGGGACAGGCCGAAGCTGCTCCCGCCTTGCCAGACCGGAGAATCACAGGGGGGAACAAAACAAACCAAAACCCCACCAAAAAAACCCCAATAAAAAGCAGCCGCCGGGGCTGAGCCGTCGCAGGGAGGGGCGGTGTCGGCTGCCGGGGACGTCACCTGGAGCAGGCGCGGTGGCCGAGGCCGGGTGGGTGACGTGGGTGGCACTAGTTGCGGCGGTACAGGTGGTCCCGGGTGGCCACGCTGACCTTCTGCTGGTAGTCCTCCATCTTGTCATGAAGCTTCTGGTAGAGCTGGGCGAGGGGCAAGGTGTCAGAGACAAGGGGTCCCCACCCCGGTTTTCTCCCAGAGCTGGGCGGTGGTCACCACCAGCCCTGGTGCGGGTGTTTCCCGGGGCAGCTGTACCTACCACGACGTTGTAGTGGTTGGTGGTGCTCTCCCGCAGAGCCTGGAGCAGCTGGTCGATGGCCGTGTAGGGCAGCCACACAGTGGGGGCCGTGGCCGACAGCGGGAACTGGAAGGGACAGGAACACTCGTGTCCTTGTGCTGGTGGCAGAAATGCTCCCACCCAGAACCGCTGGGAGGAACAGCTCCCAACTGCCATGTCCTGGCACCTGCTGGTCCCACTACAGGGTCTCCCTCTCCTCCAGGGTGGGTGATCCACACCCGTTTCTCCTGGAAGCATCAGCACAGGCCCCAGTCCCCAGATCCCAAGTGGGATCTGGTTCTACATCGTCATCAGTGACCTGGATGAAGGACAGAGTGGATCCCCACCCAGTTTGCTGATGGTACTGAGCTGGGAGAGGCTGACACAGCAGAGCTGTGCTGCTGTTTGGTGAGACCTGGACAGAGTAGACAGGTGAGTGTAGGGAAGGAACCTCATGAGGTTCTACCAGGGAAAAGTGCAAGGTCCTGCCCCTGGGGAAGGATAATCCCCAGCACCAGTACAGGGGAGGGGAGACCTGCTGGGAAGCAGCTCTGTGGAGAAGGACCTGGGAGTGCTGGTGGGCAACAAGGGGCCCATGAGTCAGCAATGGGCTCTGGTGGCCAAGAGGCCAATGGTCTCCTGGGGGGCATGGAGCAGAGTGTGGGCAGCAGGGTGAGGGAGGTTCTCCTGCCTCTCTGCTCTGCCCCACTGAGGCCATCTCTGGAGAACTGGGTCCAGTGCTGGGCTCCCCAGACAAGGAGCTGCTGGGGAGAGTCCAGCAGAAGCTGCAAAGATGCCGAGGGGCTGGAGCATCTCTGTGCTGGGGAAAGGCTTCCAAGCCCATGGTGCTGTGACCTGCCACGGGGAACGGTCTCCAGCAGAGCCCACGTGCAGGTGAGCTCACCTCGATTCCAAAGTAGCAGTGCCCTTTGCCCAGCACGGCGTCCACATACTCCAGCACCAAATCCACCGCCTCCTCCAGCAGATCGTAATTCAGGTAGAGACGCAGCAGCTCGGCAGCGTCCACCTTCTGCAGGCCAGGAGAGAAACATCACCCAGGGAACCTTCCCATGGCACCGAGAGGAACCTCCACAATGGCCACAAAGCATCTGGCACCAGTCTGGGGAGCTGGGCTGGGAATGTGCAGCTCACGAGGAGGAGGTGCCTGGGGAAGGGCAGGTGATCTGGCAGCTCGGGGAAGGGGGTTCTTTTGAGGCAGCACACACTGAGCTGTGACCCTCTGCTCACCTTGTAGCTGTTAATGAGCCAGTTGGGCAGAGGGATCCCGTGAGCCAAGAGCTTGTTGATGACGCAGCGATGGTACAGGCTGTTCTGGGACGGGTACCGCTCCAGATAGGCTGACAGCAGCCGCCAAGCTTCATCCGTGGCACTGGAAGGCAAGAGAATGTGTGTGTGTGTGTGTGCGCGCGCGTGTGTGTTTCCATCAGAGCCCAGATCAGCAGCGCCTGTCGCTGCCTGCGAGGCCACGGGTGCACGAGGGCACCTGCCTCAGGTTCAGCATCCGCACTTAAGACCCAATTTCAGAAGAGCCTTGTATTGAACTATTTGTTTTCTGTCTGCACCAGTGTGGCCAGCAGGACCAGAGCAGGGATCGTCCCACTGCACTGGGCACTGGGGAGGCCACCCCTGGAATCCTGGGGTCAGTTCTGGGCCCCTCACTCCCAGCAGGACCTGGAGGGACTGGAGCGTGGCCAGAGAAGGGCAACGGAGCTGGGGAAGGGGCTGGAGCAGGAGTGTGGGGAGGAGCGGCTGAGGGAGCTGGGCTGGGTGAGCCTGGAGCAAAGGAGGCTCAGGGGAGACCTTCTGGCTCTGACAGCTCCCTGAAATTCAGGAGCTTGGAGCCAGGGGGGTCGGGCTCTGCTCCCAAGGAACAAGCGCCAGGACAAGAGGAACCGGCCTCAAGTTGCCCCCGGGCAGGTTGAGGTTGGAGCTGAGGGACAATTTCTTGCAGCCCCTGGAGGGTTGTCCAGGGCTGTGCCAGGCTGCCCAGGGCAGGGGGGGAGTCCCCGTGACCCCTGGAGGGGTTTCCAAGCCCCCCGTGGAGCTGTGGTGCTGAGGGACAGGGGGCAGTGGTGCCCTGGCAGTGCTGGGGCAACGCTTGGACTCCCTGAGCTGCAAGGGCTCTGCCAACCAAGAACTCTGACCCTACAATTCAAAGCCATGTACACCCAGCTGGGGAGAACACACTGACAGGGTGACTGCACGGCTCTCCTGCTGTCCTGCAGGTTCTTTCAGGAACAGGTGACCCTCCCATGATCCATTCCCATGTGAAGTGTTTCTGCTCTCCTCCCCCTGGAGAAGGACCCACCTGCACTCCTTGGTGGTCACCAGAGCAGAGAGCTGGTTTGCTGCCAGCCAGTCCCAGGCCTCAGCCTGCGCTGCCTCCCCTCCCAGCTGCAGCTGGATGCACCTACAAGACAGAGCCGTACAAAGGTGGGTGTCTTCAGAGGGGTTTCCAAGCCCCCCGTGGAGCTGTGGTGCTGAGGGACAGGGGGCAGTGGTGCCCTGGCAGTGCTGGGGCAACGCTTGGGACTCCCTGAGCTGAAAGAGCTCTGCCAACCAAACCAATTCTGTTATTCTGTGACAGCCAGATGCCTCTCTCCCCTGACTCCAGGGAGAATCCTCTCCCCTCTTCCCCTGCCGAGCAGCGCCACGCAGCGCACGTCCCACCAGCCACCCGCCCGGTGCCCGAGGCCACCAGCAGAAGCTCAACACCTACTTGAAAGTGAGTCCCTCAAAGATGGGCGTCAAGGGCAGCTTGAAGGTTTGGCACAGAGTGACGGCGGTGTCAAAGAGGCCGGCCCGGATCAGGAGAGCAACCGTTTCCTTGGGCGTGGAGTTGCCTGCAGGGAAGGAGGACCAGGTAAGCGCCTCCCCCCGTCACACCCCAGTGCTTACTGGGGCCTAACCCTATGTAATCCAGTGGCAGAGTTCACCACGCTAAAGGCACAGCGTAAAACACCCCACAGTAGCACTTCTCATCGTGTGGCGTTAAGCTTTCTTGGCCTCAGGAACATCTCCGGAGCCATCCCTGGAAGGGCTGCCCAGAGGAGCCGTGACCCACAGAGTGATCCCAGAGCAGGCACCAGCCGGGGAGGGACACGGGCAGCAACGTACGGCCTGTAGCCAAATGCTGCCACCGTTGGGGTGAGCAGGGAGGGGACAGGTCCTGTCGCTGCATCCCAGTGAGCAGGGCACCAGCTCCGCACTGCCAGGAGGGATGGTGGCAGGAGGCGAGCGGAAACTGTGGCACTTGGCTCCCTGAGCCTGTAGTTTGTCCTCAAACCGGATGTTCAACCCTCTGCTGACTGGGAAATCATCTACTCCTGATACTTAAGGGGGAAAACCACATACTGATGTGGTTCTAGGGCTTTCAAATTCTTTTTCATCTGCGGCACTTTCCAGCAAGCCAAAAAGACACTTTTTTGTCTCAACTCACGAGCTCAACCCCAGTCCCTCACTGACCACTGCTAGAGCTTGGCAAAGCTGAAAAAAAAGCAGTGGAAAACTTTGGAAGCTTCTCCTGCACGGCCTCGCCAAAGCTGCCGAACACGGTGGCGAGGTTTCAAGCTAAGGAAGGAGAACTGAACGGTCCCCACAGGCTCCGGGGTTTGACCCTGGGTCAGAACAGAATTGCTGCTTCCTCACCCAAGCTACAACCCGATGAGTAAAAGCCCCGCCACGTCCCCTCACCCGCCACAGCCGCTGTCGACAGGTCGTGCTGCACCAGAGTCAGCCGGATCCGTGCCAGCACACACTCCTTCTCCAAGTCCTCCAGCTCCAGGATCTCGATTTGGCGACTTGCTGTAACACAAAGACACAAGAGACTCTCAGTGTTGGGTTTTTTTTGAAAGAAAAAAGGCTTCTTGGATGTTGGATGAAACTACAAGACCCTTTTGCTGTCCTACAGCAGGTCGTACGTGGAAAGCACTGCAGGAGGGCTCAGGGTTTGCTGCCCCTTCAGCACAGCTCAAGATCGGGAGGAAGTCCTTGGTACAAACCTCCTGTAACCCTGCTGATAGAGGGGGAACCTCAGGCCTGACTGACAGGAATAGGGTACAAAAAAAGAGCTCGCTCAGAAGCAATTGTCGTAAAAATACCTGCCCTTAAGCTGTTTCTACTGCAACGCTGAGGATTAGGGGTCTAAGCAGACCCCACCATCCTGGGTAGGCTCGGGCAGAGCAGAGGCCTCACCCACAGAGACTCGCTACGTCAGCAGGGTTTGTAAGAGCACAAACAAAAGCTTTCAACAACTAGAAAATGTCTCACAAAGGCTTTTTTTTTTTTTTTCATATATATATAATTACAAGTTCTTTCCAGTGAAAGCAAAAGCGCTGACAAGGCATCAGACTGCAGAGGAGTGTGCAGAGGCTCCCTGGGGAATGGCTGGTACAGGGCAGCACATCGCGACCGGGAGACGCTAACACGGGGAGAACGAATGACCTGAAACCCCCGGGTTATTGATCACAATCATTGGATGGTGGGGGTTGGAAGGGACCTCTGGAGAGCATCGAGTCCAACCCCCCTACCCCAGCAGGAGCACCCAGGGCAGCCCACACAGGAACAGAGCCAGTGGGGCTGGAAAGGCTCCAGAGAAGGAGACTCCACAGCCTCTCTGGGCAGCCTGGGACAGGCTCTGGCATTCTCACAGGGAAGAAGTTGCTTCTCCTGCTGAGGTGGAACTTCCCGTGTTCCAGTTTGTGACCATCACCTCTTGTCCTACCACAGGGCACCACTGACAAGAGCCTGGCCCCTTCTCCTTGACCCCCACCCTGCAGATATCTGCAAACATTCATCAGATCCCCTCTCAGGCTTCTCTTCTCCAGGCTAAACAGCCCCAAGGCTCTCAGCCTTTCCTCACCAGAGAGATGTTCCAGTCCCTAATTTGATCCCCTGACCTGACAGAGTTAAGAGCTGCCCTGAGCCATCTCCCAGCTAGGATGGGAGCAGCAGAGCTCTGGGGCCGTGAGAGAGGCTGCTCTGGCAAGAGAAGCACCAGGTCTGAGCACTTGGAACTCACTTGGGACAGCCGTGCACTCGCCGTCGTGGCTTCTCTTCGGGGATGCTCCAGGGCGCTCGTACTTGCAGGAAAAAGCAGAGAGAGGGTTTATAGGCACCTGCTTTCCCCAGGACAAACTGCCTCCACACGATACGGCTCCAGGCCTTGGTTTCAAGCCTGGATTTCAATCAGGAAATCTACACAACCCCTTGGCAGTTCAGGTTACATTTATCTCTGGCTATCAGAAAGATAGCACAGGTTTAGCTGATCAGGCTACAGACACCATCTCCCTGTAAACCGACCTGAAACACAAGCCCTGTTCCAGTAATTCTCTCTTTAACTGGTAATCCGGCTGTTCAGACGCCCCCAAATCTGCTCGGTCTTCAAAAAAAGGTGATATATTCTCACATAGATCCACCAGCACCAACCCGAATTTGTCCTGCTCCCACCCTGCTCCAAAAAGCAGCAGTGACACCAGGGTAACGGATCAGACCGATGTCTCTGCGGGGCAGCACTGTCTTGTCCTGCTCAAGCCGGCCAAGACGATGACAGCAGCAGATAAAGGCGGCCAAGGCTTCTGTTCAACACCTCAGAAAGGATTTTGGAAGCTCCTTCCCAAAGGTGGAGGCGTTAAGTGTCCCCACAGGCAATAGCTGAGGTCAGAGGCTTCAGAGGAAGCTCAGCATTCCCTACCACAGCTCCAGAAGCCGGCTGCACTATCCAGGCGTACTCCGGCCGGATCAACCGCAAGCAGTTCAGAGCAGCCAGGAAACAGTTCCCCTGCTTCTGGAGCCCGCGGAGCGTCCGCACCTCCCTGCCCAGGCGTGTGCCGTACTCGAACATCACCGTGCCAGCTGAGGAGAGAGGGGGAGCAGGGTCAGCTGAGAGCCAGGGCAGGCCACCCTGCATGGGGAGGGGGCACGGTGTCAGAGAATCCCAGACTGTGGGGGAACAGACCCTTAAAGCTCATCTATCTCATCCAACCCCCCCGCAGGGAGCAGGGCCATCTGCAGCTAGAGCAGGGTGCTCAGAGCCCCGGGCAACCTCCCCCGCAATGGTGCCAGGGATGGGGCAGCCACCACCTCTCTGGGCAGCCTGGCACAGGCTCTCCCCACCCTCAGCACCAACAATTTCTCCCTCTTGGAGTTCCAACCATCCCCCCTTGGCCTGTCCCAACAGGCCCTGCTCAAAACTCTCTCCCCATCTTTCTCAAGTGCTGCAAGGTCCCCAGAAGGTCTCCCCTTGGGAAGCCTTCTCCTCTGCAGGCTGAACCCCCCCAGCTCTCCCAGCCTGGCTCCCAGCAGAGGGGTTCCAGCCCTCCCAGCATTGCTGGGGCTCCTCTGGCCCCATTCCACCAGGTCCCTGTCTCTGCTGTGCTGAGCACTCCCGAGCTGGCCCCAGCACTGCAGGGGGGTCTCTCTCTCTTCCCAGAGTCCTGGGAGCAGAGGGGCAGGATCCCCTCCTCCCCTGCTGCCTATGCTGCTGGGGGTGCAGCCCAGGGTGCCACAGCCTTTCAGCACCACAGGCAAACAAACTGTCCCAGCCTCACCCTTGCGGTAGTTGTGGCGGTAGATGTGGAAGGCGTAGAGCAGCTCGTAGTAGTTGTGGGTCATCAGGTCCACGGCTCGAGCGTGCGATTCGATGATCCCCACGACCTGCGGCACACGGAGGCTCCGATGGGTCAACAACCCCTTTACAGAGAGCGGCTGTGCCCCTCTGCCTCCCTCCTTCCCTCCCAGCACAGTGGATTACCTCGTTGTGGAGGTTGACATAGGGGAACTCCACCAGGTCCTGGAGCTGGGAGCGCTCGCAGAGAACCACCACTAGCTGCCGTAGACAGTCCAGCTGCCTGCGGGACAGAAGCACAACTCTTGAGGAGCAGGAGCTAACCCATGGGAATAGCACTTTGGGATCAGCTTTGTAGGGTTTTTTTCCTGGCTTAGAAGCAAGAAGGCCCTTCAGGCTTCTCCTGGAAGCTGGAGCTAGAGATGCTGGAGAGCAGAAATCCTCTGCAAAGGTCTCTCGGGAGGGCAGGCTCCTCCCTCAGCTCTACTGGGTAAGGTTTTCTTTGGCCTCAATTAGAATGCATCCCCACTTCTCCACCGAACATCTATTCCAGCCCTTCCTTCTGCGCCCAGGTGAAGCTTCCTCTTCCCAGATGAAAATTCAACTCCAAATATTTTCTTTACTGGAGTCAAGCGATTGGACTCCCGAAGCTTTTCAATATCCAACACCACGTGCCATCCTTCAGCCATTCTTTTGTCTCCTTCCTGAAACAGTTTTTTTTACCTTCCCCCTCCTCTGAGACAGTGCCAGTCCCAGCTGCCCTTTCCATAAGGAACTATTTTAACTTTTCAAACACACCTTTACAGGAGCTAAAGCAGAACCCCTTAACAAGGAGCCATGTCCTGCCCTAAAACATCACCTTCCTTCCCATCTGATGGAAAATTTGATACAAGCTTCTCCAAGACAAGGGAGATTAAAGGCTTCAAACAGTCACCCACCTGCTCGGGTCGGGGTTTTGGGTTAAGGCCACATACGCCTCGCTGTTGTGTCCTAAATCCAAGTGGTGTTTGAAGATGCAAGTCCTCAAAGTAGCCTGAAAACACCAAAGAGCACAAACCAGCAGGTTTCACGTTATGCAACCGGAAAGAAGCTCCCTGAAGAAACATCTTGATGATGCAAAAGAAGTGGCCTGTACCTGACTCCTCCAGTCATCGGCCGATTCCATGATGGCCAGGGTGGCCAGCTGGATGACCAGCTCCGGCAAACCCACCATGTCCAACAAGCGCAGAACCTGGAGAAGGCAAGAGGTCAGGGTCGGGTTGGTGAGGGGGTTTTTTGATTGTATTTAAGAGCTACTCCCACCCCCACCAACCATTACAGCAACCAAAAGATCTTGCCAGTATCTCTAGGCGACCAAGGTGGAAAAGAGAAGATTTTGGTGAGCTGCAGAGGTCTGAAGCTAATCCCAGCACAACAGGACCAGGCTATGGCTCTTCTGGAGGATTCCTCTCCACGCACGTGAGCTTTCTGAAACATTTTAGCTCTGACAGGTCCAGTAAACTCCTGTGACTGAAGGAAACGACTCCATTCCCCAGCATGCAGGAGAGAAGCTTCCTCTCCAGGGGCATCTGACAAGCCTTGTGTTTTCTGGAGTTTGAAACCAGGGCATCCCTTCCACCAAGCCCAGCCCCAAGCTCGCAGCCCGTCTGAACGGTGGTATTATGCAGGAAGAAAAAGATTCTCTCTCAATTTAAAGATATTCATTTGAATTTGCCTCAAAGCTTAATAACCTTCCCCTTAAGCAGCATCTTACATCCAGCCTGGACACGCCCGGCTTCTGCTTCCAGCAGCTGGATCTCACCCTGCCTTTGTCTGCTGGGTAACAAAGCCCTCTGCTATTGGGAAACCAAGAGGTGGAAAGTACCTGGCTCTCACGCTCACCTCATCATCATCCCCCAGAGAAAGTAAACAGAGGTTTCACCTCCCCAAAAACCAGTCTGTTTTCTGAGTGTTGTCACTTCACCAAGAGCCGGGGACGGGGCAGGAATTCTCCCCTCTGAGCAGCGTCCAGGTGGGATAACTCTGTGACCAATTACTTGTCCAGGACCATGTAAGGTGGGGCCAGCCCAGCCCTACCTTGTTGTAGTACTGCAGGCGTGGCGTGGAGACCATCTCCCCCTCCTCGGCCTGGATCAGCCTGTCCAAGAACTCTTCTCTTCCCACCTCGGACGCAGCTTGGCGGAAACAGTCCAAAGCCTGGAAGCGGAACGGAAAGCAGCTTGTGTGCGCTCTGTGGGGACCAACCCAGCCCGTGGTACCCATTCCAGCTCCAGTGTACGAGACCTGCTGGTCCCAAGTGAATGAGAACTTCCCCCAGAGAAGATCCCACCACCCAACTCCAACCCAATTCTTTGCCCAAAGGAAGCACAGCTCACGGTGGATGTTTCCTGACTTGCACATCAGAAACAAAAAGGCTCTGGGGAGACCTTCTGGGGGCCTTGCAGCACTTCAGAAAGATGGGGAGAGACTTTTGAGCAGGGCCTGTTGGGACAGGCCAAGGGGGGATGGTTGAAACTCCAAGAGAGAGATTCAGGCTGGAGAGCAGGAGAAATTGTTGGTGCTGAGGGTGGGGAGAACCTGTGCCAGGCTGCCCAGTGAGGTGGTGGCTGCCCCATCCCTGGCACCATCCCAGGGGAGGTTGCCCGGGGCTCTGAGCACCCTGCTCTAGCTGCAGATGGCCCTGCTCCCTGCAGGGGGGTTGGACGGAATGACCTTTAAGGGTCCCTTCCCACCCAAACCAGTCTGGGATTCTCTGAAACAAAGCTGGCTCTGTCATTTCCTCCCTCCCAAAGGGAAGGGTCCCAGGCCCCAGAGGGAGGCAGCGCTGAAAGGAGACAAGGCCCTTACCTTGTGCCCCTCACCCATGACGAGGTAGCACCGGCCCATCATGAAGCAGCAGGAGCCCATGTTCACGTGGCACCACGGCTGCAGCAGACGAATGTATTCCTGCAGGAGAGGAGGAACAGCAGCGTTGGTGCCAGTCAGCTCCTGACCTGCGGGCACCCAGCGCTGGGGCTCCAACACCAGAGCGCTGGTTCGTGGCCCCGTCAGCTGCCGTGCTCACACAAATCCCACTCTTGCAACTCAAAGTCCCTTCGGTGCACAGATGGGGAGACACCCTGACGTGCTCCTGAAACAACCTGCTTTGAACAGCTCCAGCATCTGCGCAAAGCAGGAATGGCACCCGCGGGCCCAAAAATAGCACACAAGAGTCTCTGCAGCCCCTGAAGTGTGAAGGAAACATCACCCAGAGCACGCAAGGGAGTGCGGGTGTGTGAAGGCAGAGGGAGAAGAGCCAAAGTGCATGTGGGAAGAACAGCATCTGTGCAGGACAGGGAGAGAAGCCGAGGAAGACCATGGCTTACAGTCACAAACAGCTGGGCGTGGGGCAGAGCGGCGATGGCACCGGGGACAGGCCGTGAGCAAAGCCACAACACGGGCACGGCCCGAAGCTCCGCAGCGATACCACTGCGACCTGGCCCTGCGCCTGCTCTCTCCGGGTAACGGGAGGGCTGCAAAGTGTCATCACCTATGGAAAAGCACGACGACAGCTCCAAAGCTGGCATCCCTTGTGCTGGGGAGGGCAGCGTCTGCTCCTCGGGCTCGGAGCAGCAGAGATGCCATGCTAGTGGTGCTCTGGGACCCAGCAGGGTTGGAGAAGCGAAGCCAGGGCACGGTGGGGAAGCCGCAGTTTCACCGGCTGACCCACGCCTTTGCGTGTGCACGAACCACCGGCGCACACCCCTCGCTACACCACCCGCGGGGCCACGCACCCTCTGAGCCCAGATTAGCCACCTACAAGAGACAAATCCCCCCCCAGCCTCGCTCAGCAGCTTGTCACACAGAAAAAGCACCGAGGAGCAGCTTGGCCCTCGTCCCAGCCCAGCTCTTTGGTCACTAGACCTTCTCCGTGCCCGTTACTCGCAGGGTGCTTCCTGTCTCTCCACCTCTATTTGGGTCACCCCGCTCGCTGAAAATCTGGTGTTAGGTCCTCGAGGTTAATCCAAGTTTACGTGACCGACTGGGATCAGTAAGAGCAGCAGAAGGTAGCGGGGAGGAGGAAGAGCTGGCTCCTGCCGAGATAAAAGTCTCTCGGCTCTCCTCGGGGCGAGCGAGGCCCAAGCAGCGCCAGGAAATTCAAGGCGTGCTCGCTCGGGAGCGCACGGACGCCGGGAGGTAGAATGATGCTGCCCAACCCGTCCTGGCATTTCCTGCCTCAAAAGCTCTGTGGATTTGACGTTTCTTCTCGGCCAACACAAAAGAAAAGCGCCACAGCCCCCAGGAGTAAGGGGCTGGGAGAACAAAAGGTTCTGCTAAGTGCAGGAATGAACAGCCTGTGCCCCCAGGACTGCCAAGGGGTGGGGGTGAAACACGGCACGTGGCACTGCAGACAAGAAACCGTGCGGTTCAGGACGAGCACAAGTGGCTACAGACACCAGAGCTTCTGCAGAGCATGGGAGATGGTGGAGAAGCAGTGGCCGGAAATTACGTGATCAGCAGGATCAGGACAGGGATTGTCCCACTGCACTGGGGAGGCTGCCCCTCAAATCCTGGGGTCAATCCCAGCATCTTGAGGGGCTGGAGCGTGGCCAGAGAAGGGCAACGGAGCTGGGGAA
>JANVCC010000266.1:236469-255343 GCA_025345505.1 Todiramphus chloris collaris | reverse complement strand
GGGGGGGGGGGGGGGGGGGGGGGGGGGGGGGGGGGGTTGGGGGGAAAGGGGAACGACGTAGGCGTAGCTCCGCGTTCACCTCCATGCGTGTGCAGCCCCCCCAGCGTGGAGATGGATGTATGTATATAAATACAAATATATATATATACACACACACACATGCGCGCGCGCTGCTGGATGGGCCGCCGTACCTGTAGCTCGCCGGGCACCCGCTCGTAGGGGTGAGAGGTGCCCAGATCACGCCCGCACACGCGTGTAGGGGCTCCCGCGCACACGTGAAGCCTGCCAGCTGCCCCTACGGACCCGCCTGGACGTACAGGGCACGCGCGGGCCCCTGTGCATACGTGGCTGGCGTGATGGCCCCCAGGGCTGGGGAAGGGGGGGTTATTTCTTTTTTGGGAAGAAGCTGAACCGTTTCTCCTTGTCCTTGCGGGGCAGGGGAGGCTCCGGGGGGGCCAAGGTCAAGGGCAGGCTCTGTGCCTTCCCCCGGCTGCCCTGGCACTCGGTTATTGCTGAGCTCAGCCCCTGCAGCCAGGCCTGCAGCTCCTCCTGCGGGCACAGGCACCGCTTCAGGGGAGGGCTCCCCTGCATATCCCCCCCAGAACCTTTCTGGCCGCCCCATGTCCCCCCAGGTGATGCCACTTGCCCCACATCCTTCCCAGCCATGCCATGTCCCCCTGAGCACCGTGTCCTCAGGGCACCTCTGGTCTCCCTGGGCACTGACAGCCTCCCACCATGTCCTCATGGCATCCCTGGCCACCCCATGTCCCCACAGGCAGTGACAGCCACCCAGTGTGTCACTGGGCACTACAGGTCACCCTGTGTCCCTGCATCCTGGTCCTCCCTCTGTCCTGTGGGCATCTCTGGCTACTCCCATCTTCCCTGGGCACCACTGGTGTCCCCTGGGCATCTCTGGCCACCCTGTGAACCCCTGGGTACCAGCAGCTGGTGTTCTCCTGGGCAGTCCTGGTCCCCTCTGTCCCCTGAGCATCTCCATCCCCACCGTGACTTCCTGGGCACCATTGTCCCCCATTGTGAGCCCTCAGGCACTGCCACCCCCTGTGTCCCCTTCATGTCCACCCTCACCTCATCCTTGCCATGGAAGAGCCACTCGCTGCCATTGCTGAGCCTGGGAACAAAGTGCAGGTGCCAGTGAGGCGTGTGCCACGCCGTGCCGTACGCTGCCACCCTGCTCCGCCCCACCCCGGGCACCTCACCTGAGTTTGAAGACGTGCTTCTTCTTCTTGTAGCCGGCGGCCACCTCACAGAGGGCGTCCCGTAGCCCCAGGGGCTCCTCGCCGTGGCACGGCAGCCCCAGCGCCCGGCTCTTGGCATCCTTGAAGAAGGCGAGCTGGCCACCCCGCAGCACGCAGTACCGCGTGCTCCACGACCTGCCAGCACACCGCCGCGTCAGCCCGCGCCACCGCCTGTGCCACCGCCTGTGCCACCGCCTGTGCCACCGCCACCGCCGCCACGCCTACCGGTTGGATGCCCGTTTGGTGGCCGCTTCCAGGTCGTGCTTGCGGCCGAGGTAGCCCTCGAGCTGGACGCTGCAGGCGCGGGCCGGCAGCGTGGCCGGTTCCTCCGGCTCTTCCCGCAGTGGCCGTGGGCTCGGTGACGCCGGCTCCTCGTTGCCCGCCGTCCGCGTCGGCTGCCGCAAAGCAACAGCGCGGTTACGCCGCGGCGGTGCCGCCCGTCACATAAAGCCACGTCCTTGAGGTGCCCTTCCCTCCCGCCGTGGCACCCCCACGCGTGGGTCCCTGTCCCTAGGGGGTCCCCAAGGTGGTGGGTGTCAGCCCAGAGTGGGTAACCCCCATCTCTCGGTGCCAGTGACCCCAACGGCTCCAGTTGGCGGCTACTGGGAGGACCCCAGTGAGCGGCTGGGTCACAGTCCAGCCCTGGCACCCCCACCCTGGGCTCAGCTCAACGTCAGCCTCCTCCCCGCCCCCAGATTTGGGGTGACGGGGTGGAGCCAAGCCCAGCAGGCAGCCCTGGGAGCTGTTGGGGACAATAGGGGATGGAGATGGGGCCCAGTCGGGGACCGTGGTGCCTGGAGGCTGAGGTGTCCATCCAGGGGCAGCAGCTGGGTGCCACAGGAGAGGCTTGGTCAGTGGGTGACAATCTTGGGGTGCCTGTCCCCCTCTGCTGTGCCTGGAGACAGCCACAGCCAGTGTCTGCTGGCACCACAGGGAGGTCCCGACACATGTCCTGCCCCAAGGGACGCTGGCCCTGGCAGCTGGGAGCTGGGATTGTGTCCCCAGACAGGCTGGCAGAGGATTTTCCACCCGAGCAGGCTGGCAATAGTCTTGTCCCCAAGCAGAAGGAGCTCCTGTCCCCAAGCAGGTGAAAGCGGCTGTGTCCCCAAGCAGGCAGGAGGGGGACGCTGTCCCCAAGGAGTCAGAAGATGCCCACGTCCCCAAGCAGGCAGAAGAGATTCCTGTCCCCAGGCAGGCAGAGCAACCAGAGAGCAATCCTGTCCCCAGGCAGGCAGAGCAGGAGTCTCGTCCCCAAGCAGGTGAAAGTGGCCTTGTCCCCAAGCAGGCAGAGTGAGACCCTGTCCCCAAGGAGCCAGAAGATTCCTGTGTCCCCGAGGAGGCAGGAATGACCTTGTCCCCAGTTAGGCACTCAGGGATCCCGTCGCCAGGCAGGCGAAAGTGATCTTGTCCCCAGGGAGCCAGAAGATGCCCGTGTCCCCAAGCAGGTGGGGCGACCAGAGAGCAATCCCGTCCCCGAGCAGGCAGGAGGGGCAGAGAGGCTGGCAGCCAGCACGAGGTGGCTGGCACACGGGGTGACAATGCCCCGTGGGGTGACAAAGTCCCACGGGGCGATGAAGTCTTGCAAGGGTGACAACGCCCCACACACTGATGCTGTCTCTTGGGGTGCCAATGCCCCACGGGGTGACGATGTCCTTCAGGGTGACGATGCCCCACGGGGTGACGATGTCTCGCAGGGTGCCAATGCCCCAGGTCACAATGATGTCTCTTGGGGTGATGATGCTTTGCCGAGCGACATCCCCATGGGGTGATGATGCCCAAGGGATGATGACACCCCGAGGGCCACGTGCCGTGGGGCTGATGTGAGCGTGGCCAGCCGAGAGCCCTGTCACCGTGTATCCGTGGGCACCTCTGCCCGATGTCCCCTCCATGCCAGGGCAGAGCTGGCCCTGCACCCAGGACTGGGCACTTGGGAAACCGGGTGCCACGGAGCTGGGTCTGGCGTGGTGTCCCCGCAGGCTCCTCCCGGGACACACGCTGCCTCGGTGACAGCAGAGGGTGCTGGCCGGGATCAACCCACTCTGGGACCAATGCTCCAGCTCTGCCTGCTGCCCCGACCCCACAGACACCCAGCACCCACGGGTGCCAACCTCCACCAGCCGGCCCCAGCTGCCCCAGGAGCTGGTGTGAAGGGCACGGGGCAGCACCCACACACCCGCCCGGCCTTTTTTGGGGTCATTTCACATTTATTCAACACAAGGCAAGGAACAAGGCAAGGGAGGAGGCAGGGGCTGGGGGTGCAGGGAGGGAGCCGCTGCCATGCCAGGGTCACGGTCACGGGGTCTGCCAGGAGCCTGTGGGACATGCAGGGACACATTTTCTTTTTGGTGCCAGGGAAGGACAAAACAAAACTCAAGAACTGACCGGCTCTAGTCCATCGGTGGTGGGTGGGGAGGCGTCCTGTGTGCTCTTGTCCTTCCTCTTCTCCTCCTCCTCCTCCTCCTCGGACCTGTGTCAAGGAGACAGCCGGCTCAGTGTCCCCAGCAGAGTGCGGAACCCCCAAAAGCCCCTGGCCCAGGCAGCAGGGAAACACAGCTGAGGTCCTGCAGGGACCTCCCGTCCCCCCAAGGGATGAAAGCCCCGCTGTGCTGGGGCTCAACCTTCATCTCCTCTTCATCTTCATCAATTTACGGCTCGGAAAGGGCACATTGCTGAAAAATCCCCTTAACGCCTTGAGAAGAGGGATGATGGAGATGGTGCCCGTGGGCCAGGTGGGCACCCTGGATGGCTGCTGCCCGAGGTGGTACCAGGGATGGTGCCAGCGTCTCTTACCCAGCATCCAGCTCCCCGTCCAGATCCAGGCGATAGTCGGGAGCCTCGGCGCGGGTCACCCCGTCCCGGGCCAGCCCCTCACGCAGCGTCCGCCCGCCCAGGAGCTCCAGCTGCCAGGGATGGGAGCGAAGGCGTTAGGGGCCGGTGCGAGCATAGGGTGGGGAAACTGAGGCAGAGGGGAACTCCAAGCCACCCTCTGCGCCCCATCCCGAGCCTTCCTCACCGTCGTCAGCTTCCTCAGGGCAGCGATGCGTTCCTCCCAGGTGGCCGAGGACTTCTCGAAAGCCTCGTGTCGCTTGAGCAGCTTCTCCACCGCGTCCACCGTCTGCCCGTAGTCGCTGCTGGCCAGGTAGGGCTCCTGTGCCATGAGCCACGACTCGGCCACCGAGGCGTCCCGGGAGAACTGGCACACCTCCAGCACTGCGGGCAGGGATGGGCAGCGTCAGCCCCCTGCCGCCACCATCCCGGACCAGCTGCCATCCTCCCCGGCACCGCTGGCACACTCACACAGCCGCAGCCGGTCCCAGCGCTGCTCCCACGTCTCCATCATGGCTTTCCTCTTCTCCACCAGCTCCACCAGCTTCGCCTTGATCTGAGAGGGGAGGGGACACCGTCACAGGGTGGCCCCAGTGGCACCAGCCCCACTGTCTCCCGGCCCCGTCCGCTGCCCTCACCTCGGGTGAGTCCTGGTGCTTGCGCTGCAGCAGCTTCTTGCCCAGCTCCACGCAGGTGCTGAAGCTCTTGCCCCGGGCGTCCACCTCAGCCCTGATACCTTGGTGGTACTTCATGAGCAGCTCCACCGAGGAGACATCCCTGGAAGACAGAGAGGTGCTGGCATCAGCGGCGGCACCGGTGCCGGTTCCCAGCACGCAGCGCTGGGTGCCCACCGTGCGCAGCCAGACCTGGGTTTCTCCTGCGTCTCGATCTGCCGGACCGTGCTCTCCATCCAGGACAGCAGGTCCCGCGCCATGCCGAAGAAGCGATGCTTGTCGGCCGTGTCCACCAGCCGGGCCCTGCGCCCGCTGCACGCCTCCAGCAGCGCCTGCAAGGCTCGTGCCACCTCCTGCTCCTGCTCCTGGATGCCCGCTGCCTTCTCCCCGGCGTAGGCCGTCTGCAGCCGTGCCGCCGTCTCCCGGAACTGCTGCACCTGCCCAACCGAGCCAGAGAACGTTGGGGGAAGAATCAGAGAATCGTTTTGGTTGGCAGAGCCCTTGCAGCTTAGGGAGTCCAAGCGTTGCCCTGGCACTGCCTGGGCACCACTGACCCCTGTCCCTCAGCACCACAGCTCCACTGGGGGCTTGGAAACCCCTCCAGGGATCACAGGGACTCCACCCCTGCCCTGGGCAGCCTGGCACAGCCCTGGACAACCCTCCAGGGGCTGCAAGAAATTGTCCCTCAGCTCCAACCTCAACCTGCCCGGGGGCAACTTGAGGCCGGTTCCTCTTGTCCCGTCACTTGTTCCTTGGGAGCAGAGCCCGACCCCCCTGGCTCCAAGCTCCTGAATTTCAGGGAGCTGTCAGAGCCAGAAGGTCTCCCCTGAGCCTCCTTTGCTCCAGGCTCACCCAGCCCAGCTCCCTCAGCCGCTCCTCACCACACTCCTGCTCCAGCCCCTGCCCCAGCTCCGTTTCCCTTCTCTGGCCACGCTCCAGCCCCTCTGGGTGGCAAGTGCTGGTAGTGCTGGTGGCAGTGTCAGGCACCCCTGCCAGCTCCAGGGTGCAGCCTCACC
Source organism: Todiramphus chloris collaris (assembly GCA_025345505.1). Classification (NCBI taxonomy): domain Eukaryota; kingdom Metazoa; phylum Chordata; class Aves; order Coraciiformes; family Alcedinidae; genus Todiramphus; species Todiramphus chloris. The sequence continues at coordinate 249,571 of JANVCC010000266.1, read as the reverse complement.
TGCCCCTCCAGCAGCTGGAGATCCCTCTCGAAGGCACTGTGCATGCGGTGAAAAGCCTCCACCGTGCCGGAGTCCTCGCCCAGGTCCTGGGGCAGCTCCTGGCGCCGGGCAGCAATGAGGGCCAGGAGCTCAGCGCCGTCATAGAAGTATTTGTGCAGGTCGTGGGAGGCGGCCAGGAGCTGCATGCGGGTGTCGATCAGCTCCAGGAGGTCAGCCCAGCTCTCGTTCAGCCCGTCCTTCCACTCGGCCATGGTGGCCGCCTCCGTGTGCCCCGCGTCGATGAGGTCCTCGATGGTCAGGTTCACCCGGTCCACGCGCTCCTGCCCCACGCTGCCCGTCTCCCTCGCAAACTCCCGAAACTTCTCTCGCAGGAGCTACGTGAAGGAGAGAAAAGTCAAGTTTGCTCCCCCCACCCCCCAAAAAAAACCCCCACAACCCGTCATTCCTGCACCCGCCCTGGCACCCTCACCGTGACATGGTCCAGGTCCTGCCCCATCTCCTGGGAGGAGGCGACCACGTCGCGCTCGGCGATCCACTGCTCCAGGTCTTCCACCTCCCGCTTCAGCTGGAAGAGGTGGGACATGTTCTCCAGGCGCCGGCGACGCTCCTCGGCCACCTCCTTCAGCCCAGCGTAGTGCTTGTCCACCTGGCCCTGCAGCCGGATGATCTGCTCCCTGCGCGGCCCCGGCACACAGACACCCCAGTTCTCACCCGGGAAAAGGTGCCCCCGACCCACCCGTGTTGCCACCTGGGTGGGGTTGTTTTCCGGGGGGAAGGGACCCGCTCTGCGCTCCCCGCGTCCCTCCGCCACAGCCCGAGCGAGGCACCGGGGCAGCCGATGCCGCCGGAGCTCCAGCCCAACCACCCACCCCTGGTGCTGAGGGGATGGGGGCTGCCCCTGAGGGACTGGGGACACGTGGTGCTGGCACCTACCCCTCGGGGTGGCCAGCGGAGAGCAGCTGCTGAGCTCTCCCCGCCAGCTCCTTGATGGTTTGGCCGTAGTCCTCGATGGACCGCTGCTGCCGGACGTGTCTCTTCAGCATCACCAAGCCGCTCTCCTCGTCCTGTGGGATGGCAACACCGGTGCCAGTCAGCACCCGGCACGGCCGAGGGACCAGGGTCCAGCCCTGGAGCTCGCCCTACGGGCACGTGCGGTGCAGCAATGATGGAGCAACGGTGAGCGGAGAGGGGTATGGCACAGAGAGCCTGGCATGGGGAGATGGAGGGTGGCAGAGCATGGGACGGGTTGTCCTGGCCATGCACAGTGTAGAGTTATAGAGGCACAGAATGGTGTTGGTTGGAAGACATCATGAAGATCATCAAGGGCAACCACTCCCCCAGCACTGCCAGGGCACCACTGCCCCCTGTCCCTCAGCACCACAGCTCCACGGGGGGCTTGGAAACCCCTCCAGGGGTCACGGGGACTCCCCCCCTGCCCTGGGCAGCCCGGGACAGCCCTGGACAGTCCTGGATGGGGTTCCAAGTCTGTTGCCCTTCTCTGGCCACGCTCCAGCCCCTCAAGGTCCTTCTGGGAGTGAAGGGCCCAGAACTGACCCCAGGATTCAAGGTGCAGCCTCCCAAGTGCCCAGTCCAAGGGCGATGATCCCTGCCCTAGTCCTGCTGACCACACCAGTGCTGACACAAACCAGGCATGGAATGCCCTATAACAGCGTGGGTGGCACAGCAGAGGGTGGCATAGCACATGATGGCACAGCACGACATGGTACAGCATGGCACAGGATGGCACGCAACGCCACGACACGGCACGGTACTGGGTGATGTTTAACAGCACAGCACGGCCTGACTCGATGTATGACATCCCAGCACGGACCAGAGCCCCCCGGGGCTCCACGGGGGCACCACGGGGTGCTACCCCTCACCTTTGGCTTCTCCTCAGCTCCCATGAAGAGCTCCTGTTCGCTGACCCACGCCTCGGCCTCGCCGGCATCCAGGTAGTACTGCTGGGCCTCACCAGCTTCCCGCAGGCGCCGGTGCCGAGCGGTCGCCTCCTCACGCAGCGTCTCCCACAGCTCCCGCAGCTCCCGCACCCTCTCCTCCAGCTCCGGTCTCGGCTCCTCGCCACTCGCCGCCGCCTCGCCCCGGCTCAGCACCTCTGCCAGGCGCGGGGCATGACCCGCCAGCTCCTTCTGCAGCGTCTGCCGGTGGGGCGGGCGGTCACGGCGGGGCTCACCCACGGAGGTGCCGCCGTCGCCGCCGTGCCCGGGCTCACCTCGTTCCTCTTGGTCAGGCGCTGCACGCTCGGGAGGTCGGTGCCGTGCTCCGTCGACCTCGCCAGAGGCAGCCGCTCCTGCACCCAGAGCTGTGGGCGAGAGCACCCGCTGAGCGCCGCGTGGCACCCCCGGGTGCCCCCCGCTCCTCCCCCGGCACACCGGACGAGGACGCTCACCGATTCATCCTCCAGATCCCGCCCGAGCTGGTACATGGCCTTGGCGGTCTCCAGCTCCTTCCTTCTCCTCTCCAGAGGCTCCAGCACCTCGAGGAATCGCTGCCGGAGCCTCTGCTCCTGCCTGTCAGCATCCGGCACATCCTCGGCAGGGGCAGGGCTCTGACACTCCAGCTCCTCCAGCTCCTTCATCCACACTCTCACTTGCTCTTCCAGTCTCTGGTGGGGCAGAGCCAAGTGAACTGGGCTGGGGACCCCCCTCCCCCAAAGCACCGGCCACCCCCGCTTGGAGACATCACCCAGCACCTCGGATCATCCCCAACCCAACCGAGGGGCAGCGTACCCCCTAACCCCCTTCCCCCGCCAGCCACCACCCACCGTCAACCTCTTCAGCAGCAGGTTGGTGGCGGTGAGGTCCTTGGCTTGCTCGGTGGCACGCAGCTCCTCCTCCGCCCGCCCCAGCAAGCGCTCCAGCTCCGCGCAGCTCTGGGCGTACAGCGCCGAGCGGTTGGCCTCGAAGAGCTGCCGGCCCTTCTCCTCGGCGGCGCCGCGTAGCCCGTCCCAGCGCCCGCACAGCTCGTCCAGCCGCCGCGCCACCACCTCGCCGTACTGCGGCTTGCGGCTCGCCAGCTCCTTCCCCTCCTGACGGGGCAACACCGAAGGGGTTGGTGGTCACCGCCGGTGCCGTCCCGCGCCGCTCTGGTGACCTCCCGCCTGGCTGGGGGGCGACCGAGGTTTCCGAGGTGCTGGCACCTACCGTCTTGATCTTCTCCAGCCATCCCTGGTTGGGTGCCAGCTCGGCCATGAACGCCTGGTGCTTCTGCCACTTGCCGTGGAGGCCGCGGGCTTCGCCGTAGGAGACGTCCTGCACCGTCAGCATCTTCTCCTCCACCCAGGCGTTGAGCTGAAGGAGAAAGGTGTCAGGGCTTGGCTGGTGGGGACCCCCCGCCGTGGGTGCCACCAGCTCTGTCGCAGCATCCCTACCTCCCGGCAGCTCTGCAGGAAAGTCTGCAGCTCGTGGTTGTCCTGCAGCAAACCCGCCGCCTCCTCCGCCTTGGCCACCACGGCCCCGTGCCTGCCATGGCCACCAGAGATCGGCAGCGTCAGCTCTGCCGCCCACCTGCTGCCCGCCCGCTTGCCAGCCCTTTGCCAGACTCACCGCTCCTGGAGGGCTTGGCACTTCTCGGTGATCTTCTCAGCAAAGATGTTCCCCTCGGCCACCAGCTTGGTACCACTGGCCACCACCTCAGGGATCTTCTCGGCGCTGCTCTCCATGCTGGCGCGGAAGTCCTGGAAGCGGCGCAGGGCGGCGGACGAGCCGTCCAAGGTGGTGGGCAACTCCAGGTGGGCCAGCGTGTACTCCTGGGGGGCACAGCAGGAGGGGAGTCATCACCTTCTCGGGGTGCCCATCAGCTGAGGAACCCCCCAACTCCACCCCAGGATCCCCCTTGGGCACCCACCTGGTTGGTGAGGAGGATCTCTGCCTGCTTGGCGTCGCGGAGGAACTCCTGGAAGCCGCGGCACTGCTTGAGGAAGCGACGCTGGGCATCTGCCATCTTGCCCAGGGCAGCCCAGCCGGCTTCCACGCCACGCAGACGCTGCCGCAGCGCCTCGTACTCGGGGTCCTCCTGCTCGCCCAGCACCCGCTCCCCCGACTCCACCAAGGCGGCAAAGGCGGCCGCGTGCTCTTCCACGTCCTGCCGGGCGGCCTCGTGCTGCCGCAGCATCTCCTCCGCCTCGGCCAAAGAGGCTGGCACCTCATCCGTGGTCGCCACGGCTTTCTGAGCCCCGAAGAGCCAGGCCTGGAAGTCATCCAGGTCCTGCAAGAAGCTCCGGAGCTGCCCGGCTTCCCCCAAGGAGGCCGCCCGCTCCCCCAGGGCCTCCTGCAGCTCGTCCCAGGCAGCCGCCGCTGCCGACAGCCGCTCGGCCGCTTCCCTGGCCGCCTCGGGCCGTTCCTCAGCCAGGTGATCCGCCTGGGAGCGCAGGGCGGCCAGGCGGTCCTTGGCGACCACCAGCTCCCGCTCGATGCCGTAGAGCTTGCGTTGGGTGGCCAGGACGCCGGCCAGGTCCCGGCCCAGCTCGGCGGTGGCCTCGACCGCCCGGGCTTTGCCCTTCAGCCATTGCCGGGTCTCCTCGCACTCCAGGCGGTAGTTGAGGAGCCGCAGAGCCGAGCCCACTGCCCGGCGACGCTCCGACACCAGCTCCCGGAACCGGTCCCATCTGTGCGGAGGAGGCGGGTGGTGGAGCCAGTGAGGACCGCCTGCCTTGGCATCACCCACCTGCCCCAGTGTTACCCACCTGCCTTGGCATCACCCACCTGCCCCCGTGTTACCCACCTGCCTTGGCATCACCCACCTACCCCAGTGTTACCAACCTGCCTTGGCATCACCCACCTGCCCCAGTGTTACCCACCTGCCTTGGCATCACCCACCTACCCTGGTGTCACCCGCGTGCCTCACTGTCACCTACACCCTGACGTCAACCGCCTGCCCCAGCATCATCCGCCTGCCCCAACGTCACCCGCCTGCCCCGGTGCTACCCGCCATCGTACCTCTTGTTGAGCTGCTCCTGGCACTGGCGGACCTGGGGGCTGCGGGGGTGCCCGCTGGCCAGCAGCCCGTCGGCCGCCTGGTTGACGGCGGCGATCTGGGAAGCCACGGTGGCCATCTCCTGCTCCAGCCCCTCCAGCCTGCGGGGACAGCCGGGCTGAGAACGGCACGCACCTCGGGATGCGGCACCGGCGGCATCCTTCCGAGAGCCCCTTACCTGCGCTGCGTCGCGTCCAGCTCCTCCAGCGCCTGGGGCACCTCCAGCTGCCCCAGCCAGGTCTCCTTGGCCCCCATCCAGAGGTGGCAAGCGTCGCTCTCCCCGAAAACGGTGTAGAGGTCGAGGGCATCCTGCAGCTGCCGGCCCCGACGCTCAGCCAGGGCGGCCGCCTCGGCTTGCAGCTCCCGCAGCGCTGCCAGCCGGCTCTGTGCCTCGGGGCCGGCCCGCAGCTCCGCGGGGAAGCCTTCTGCTCGCTGGGCCAGCCCGTCCAGCTGCTCCCGGGCGGCCGCCATCTCCTCCAGCAGCTCCCGGTGCTGCCGCAGCAGGGCGCGGGTGTGGGATTCATCCTGGCCCAGCTCTTCGGCGGCCGCTCGCCGGCGGGCGTCCCGCAGCCCCTCCGCCAGCTCCTCCGCCTCCGCCTGGAACTGGAAGAAGCCCTCGGCCTCCTTCAAGCCGCGCCGGCGAAAAGCCGCCAGCTCCTCCAGCTGCCCCCACAACGCCCGCACCGCCGCCCCCCGCTCCCGCAGCTGCCCGCCCGCCCGCCCGGCCGCCGCCAGCCCCTCGCCCGCCGCCAGCGCCCGCTCCAGCCGCCCGCCCCGGCTCCGCAGCTCGGCCTCGAAGGCAGCGTGCCGACGCTGGAGCAGCAGCACGCTCGGCAGGTCCTTCCCAAAGTCCAGGGAGGAGTAGAGCTGCTCCTGCTCCTTGATCCACCCCTCGGCCTCGTCCAGCTCCCACAGGCAGGTCCAGAGGGAGCGGGATTGCTCCAGCAAGGTTCGTCTCCGGGCTGCCAGCGCCTGCAGCTCCCGCCGGCACAGCTCCAGGTGGCTCACGCGGTCCCGGATGACTTTGGGGTCGCAGGGGCGGTAGCCTGGGCGGGGAGAGGGGCGGGCAGCGGTCAACAGGGCGTCCAACCTTCCGCCGGCCGCGCCACGGGGCCGGGGCATCGCTGGCGCGCTTACCCTCGGCGTCGGCGAAGCGGAGAGCGGCGGCGCTGATGGCTCGCGTCTTCTCGGCGTGCAGGGCCATGTCGCGCTCCAGCAGCCGGTGGGTCTGCAGCAGCTCCTCCGCTTCCAGAAGGTGCTTCCCGGCTTCGGGCGACGCCAGTTGGACCTGCGGGAGAGCCCCAGCTGTGGCCAACGGCACCCACCGCTACCCAAAACCCACCACCAGCACCCCAGCGTCTCATCTGCCTCCCCGGGACGGGTCCCACCAACGCCCTGCCCCGTGGGACCGAGGCACCCGACCCGCGGTGGCACCCAAGACCCGCAGGTCACCTTGACCTCGTCCATCCAATCAATGCTATGGAGCATCTCCTGGAAGAGGTGCTGCAGGGCGAGGTTCATCTCCAGGCGCTGACGCCGGGCGGCCAGCAGCTCCAGGAGCTGCTCCCAGAGCCGCAGGATGTTGTCCTTGCGCCTGTTGATGCGCTGGATGTCGTGGTAGCCCTCCAGCTCCAGCTCCTTCGCCACCGCCTCGATGGCCTGCACCCGCTCCTTGTAGGCAGCCGTGTCCGTCTCGATGGCCTCGTGCTTCTTCTTGGCTGCCTCCACCGCCGCCAGGTCCTGCCCAAAGTTGTCCTGCCCCAGCACAAAGCCCGTGGTGAGGCTCCAGCGAGGGGGTCCCGGTCCCCGGGGTGGGTGTCCCCAGCCTCACCTGGGCCACCAGGCGCTGGTTCTCGCTCAGCCAGGCCTCTCGCATGGCCGCTTTGCGGTCGAAGCGCCGTGCCAGCTGCTCCAGCTTCTCCTGCCGGATGAGCTCGTTGCGCAGCGCCAGCTCCCGCTCGTGCTCTGCTTTCTCCAGCTGCTCCCAGGCCTGGGGGAAGGTGGCACCAGACAGGGGTGGCACCCATGCCCTGTGTCCCAACACCCACCCCTGTCTTGTTCTGCTGGGAAACCCTGACGTGCTCCATGGGTGGGAGAGCGTGGCTGGAGGAACTCAGGCTGCCCCAGGAGATGGGCCTGAATTGCCTTGGGAATTGGACCCAACCTGCTCCAGGATGGACCTGAACTGCTGCAGGAGATGCACCCAACTCGACCTGAACTGCCCCTTGACCTGACCTGCCCTTCCAATGGACCCAGACTAACTGACTTGCCCTAGAGACAGACCTGACCTGTCTCAGGAGATGGACTTGACCTGTCCCAGGATCTGAACTGCCCCAGGAGATGGACCCAGCCTGCCTTGGGATGGACCCATTATGTTCCAGAACGTGATCTGCCCTGAGATCAACCTGAACCGCCCTGGGATGGACCCAACCTGCCTCAGGATGGACCTGACCTCCTCCGGGAGATGGATCCAACGTGCCTTAGGATGGACCCAATAAGCCCCAGGACCCAACCTGCCCCAAGATGGACCAGAACTGCCCTTCAGATGGACCCAACCCAACACAGGATGGACCCAACCTGCCCTGGGAGATGGACCAAATCCATCCTGAGACACAGACCCCGGGGCAACCTGCCCTGGGACAGCCTGGGGAGTAAAGCCTGGGGGAAGAGCTGCCCACAGGTCACAGGGTGCTGTGGGAGCAGCCACGTGTCCCCGCGCACGGCCAGGCGGCCGGGACAGCCCCGTACCCGGTTGATGTCGGAGACCAGCCGGCCCTCGTGCGGGGTGTAGACGCGCTGGTTGTTGGCTCTCATCCGCGACTGGATGGTGAAGAGCAGCACCTCCAGGTTGCCCTTCTCCTGAAACCTGCCCCAGAGAGAGAGCTCAGCCCGGGGCACCCACGGGTGCTCCATGTCGCCATCACCGCGGGAGGTTCAGGGGGTGCTTACTTGGGGGGCTTCTCCACAGTGCGGTAGGTGCTGAAAGCTTGGAGCTGATGCTGGACCCCTGCCAGCGAGTTGGCGAAGCTGCGGCTGTTGAGGGAGGCGATGGTCTGCTCGATCCAGGTCAGCAGGTCGGAGGCCAGGCCCCCGTAGCCCTCGATCATCCGCTCGGTCTCCTTGGCGTGCTCGATGACCTGTGGTGAGGCGAGGGGTGAGCACGGTGCCAGGACCCTGGCAGAACCCACCACCACCTCAACACCGTCCCCTACCTTGCCCAGACGCCTGCCCTCCACCTCCAGAACCTTCATCTTGGAGAAGTAGTGGTAGAAGGCCACCACGTAGGTGATGATGGACTTCTCATCGGGGTTCTCCGTGAACACATCTGCTCAGCAAGAGCAAGAGGCGTCAGTCCTGACCCGGCCTCTGCATCGTCCCAGCACCACCCCAGTGGCAATCGACAACGACGGCCTCGCAAAGTCCCCCCTTGCTCCCACCCAAACCCCTTCCCCAGGGTGGAAACTTCTCTGTCCCTCCGCGGGGCCTGGGAATGTAATGGGGAAACTGAGGCAGGTGGGTTGGCGGTGGCAGCCTCACCTTCGGGGTCAAGGAGCGGGGTGATGCCCAGGTGCCGCTCGGCCACACTGAACGCGTGCTCCAGGTTGTGCCGGGCATTGGATTTGGTCAGGTTTTGGAAGTCAACCAGCTCGGGCCTGAGGGCAGAGGTGATGCACCCATGGGACGCCCCCTGGTGCCAACACCACTGCCACCCTGGCACATCGCAGTGCCCACCACCATGCCACCTACCTGTGCCTGTGGATGAGGGCATTGAAGGCCAACCCGTCCTTCCAGCTCGAGGTGAAGTTGGTGACGTTCACGTGAGGGTACCTGAGATGGGGACAGGGCATCACTGTCACCCTCTGGGCACCCCTGGTCCCCAGAGTGGCAGGGTGCGGGTCCCACCACCTACCCTGCTGTCTTCATCTGGCACCAGAGCAGCAGCGCGTCCCTGGCAGAGCGCGTCTCCCGGCCCTCCTGCGTCTGCACAATGATGTCCTGGATCTGGGGGCAGAAGAACATCCCAGGGTTGGAAGAGGACATCCATGGTAGATGACTCCCGCTCGGGAACGAGCCACGGGGTGCCCCCCACCTGGAAGCGGAGGATGATGGTCCAGATGAGGCCGAGGACGAGGCGGTGGTTGCCGTCCACGATGTCGTGCGAGCCCATGTTCTCCAGGTGTACTCTCTGCTCCTTCAGGAACTGCAGCGCCTTGTCCACGTTCTCCAGGCAGTGGATCCGCATCCGGCCCTTGGTGGGTTTGGGCTGCAGCACAACAGCGCTCAGCACCCTCCCCTCCTCCACGCTGGGCACTCCCGCCCCTACCCGGGGGCACCCGCACCCCTCTGCTGCCACCCCAACCCTGGTGGAGCCTTGGCCAACACCGAGGTCAACAGCCCTGGTGAAGCACCGGGGTATGGCACGCGTCCCAGGGTCTCGAGATGAACGGAAGTCCTACCAGAAGCTCTCCCGACAGCACCTCCAGCAGCTTGATCAGCACCCGCCCGTCCCGGAGGTCCATGTAGAGGTCCGAGATGCGGCAGGTGACGCGAGCCAAGTGCGAGTTCACCCACTTGGTGAAGGTCTTCTTCTGCACGGCCTCCCGCTCGTCTGCAACGACAGCGGGCACGGTGACACCGGCAGCGAGGACAAACCAGGAGGAGCAGGAGCAGGAGGAGGAGGAGGACCAAGAAGACCCGACCCCCACCCCTGACCTGCCAGGGCTTTGATGCGAGAGCGCTCGAAGAGCCGCGCCGAGCTGTTGTCGTTGTCCAGCTCATCGTCGGAAGCGTCCCAGCGGACGTTGATGCGGCTGTACTGCTGCTGCAGCTCCAGCTGCTCGTAGTCGTTGGCCGAGGTCATGGTCCCAGCGGCGTCCCCCGGCCGGGTGGTCTTCGGCTACCGGCGAGAAGCCCCTGCGGGAAAGCCGGGGGCATCGGTGCGGCGGCGGCGGCGGCGGCTCGCTGGCCCTGCCCGCGCCCGGGGGATTTGCGGCTCAGCGCAGCGGCTTAAGCTGCTCAGAGGGATTTAGCCCTGACCCCACCCAGGTGTTGGGGGGCACCTGGGTGCTCCACGCTTGGGGACCCGCCCCCGCTGGCACCGACCCCCCCTGTGCTGAGCCGTGTGCCCATGGCTACTTATGCCCGTGTCTCCCCCCCACCCTGGGGGTCCTGCCGGCTCGCCGGCATCCCAGGCTGGGTCCCCAGGGGTGTCCCTCCACAGCACTTGGGTGCTCCCCGGGGGCAGCGGGTGCTTCTCATGCCCACCCTGACACCTTCGCCGGTACCGGTGGCAGAAAGCGGGTGACAGCTGCCAGCGGAGGGGGGGGGGAGGGCCACCCACCCCCGGGGACATTTGAGACACAGATAGGATGTGGCCGGTATCTAAAAATGCCGTTGAGCAGCTGTCGGAGGCCACTGGGGCCCCCGAGGGGTGCGGGGAGCCGGGATGGGGCTCCCCAGGACCAGCACCCTGGATGGGACCACCCTGGCACCCTGGCACCCCAGGGACGTGGGTCTGCGGCACAGCTGGTGGAAACCCCACGTGTCCCCAAACCCCTTGTGTCCCCACGAGCTGTGATGGCCCCACAGCCACCCCAGGGACCCCTGAGGCAGGAGAACGTTATCGGGGCCGGCAGCGCTGGGCTGGGCCCCAGCTCCGCACCCTAATCATGGCTGTGCAGGCAGGGCCTTGGCTCGGGGACTGGATGGAGCGTGCAAGGGCACGAAGGAAGGTGCAAGAGCATGCATGTGTGAACAAGGGCATGCAGGAGCACGCCAGAGCACGCATGTGCGAGCAAGGACATGTATGAGCGTGCCAGAGCACGCACATGCAAGCAAGGACATGTATGAGCGTGCCAGAGCACGCACACGCGAGCAAGGACATGTATGAGCGTGCCAGAGCATGCAAGAGAACGCATGCGTGAGCAAGGACACGCGAATGCATGCAAGCACATGCAAGCAGGGGCATGAGAGCATGCAGGGCCACGCAAGCAACCGCAGGAGCACACAGCAGCGTGCAGGAGCAGGGTCCACAGCCCCCCTGTGCCACTCGCTGCCACATCGGGCTCATCCTCCTGTCCTGCAGCAGAGACACCCCTGGGGAAGCCCAAACTTGGGGGCTCCCCCCCCCTACACCCCAACAGTGCAGGAAGTGCAGCCTCTCTCTGCCTGAACGGGCCCGGCGTGCCGAGTTGTGTCAGGTCTCTGCGGCGTGCCACGGAACCACCACCACAGAGCGCCCGAGGAGGAGGAGTTCACGCAGAAGCGAGCCACGGCGAGGCCCAAGGGAGCCGCCAGCGTGCATCTCGAGAGCGCGGGCACTCGGTGACCCTTTAAATCTCCCTCCGTCGCACCGGCGCCTTCCAAAGAGCCCCGTCTGGCAGAGCCCTGCCGCTGGCACACGCCGCCCGGAGACGGTAGCGCTGGGACGCCGGCCTCGCCTCCAGCATCCCGTGGCCAGGGCAGCGTCGCCTTCCCCGGCCGGCGGCTCAAGCGCCGTGAATCAGCACTTCCCGGCGAGGGGCTGGCACCGTGCTGCCGCCGAGGTCCCCCCACGGCACGGGTGACGTCCCCCCTGTGCCCCAAGAGCAGCCCGGGCGAGGTTTGGCACCTGCCACGGGCAGCACCCTCGAGCCCCTTCCGCGGCTTGGCCCTTGGCACCGCGGCGTGCTGCCGAATCACCGGCTGCTGGCACACGAGGGCTCGTCGGGGGTCCCCCGAAGCACCCCAAAATAGGTGCCCCATCACCTCCGCCTGCAGCCTGGCAGCTCCCTGGGCCAGCCCGGCATCACCGCGGCTGCTTCGCTTCACCGATTAACGTCTGTATTTTGCGTCTTCTCCAAGTCCCACTCCCGGTGCGGCCGGTTGGGAAGGGGCAGGAGCTTGGGGGGACATCCCAGCAGCCCCCCGCCAACCGCCTGCCTCCCAGGCACACGGCCAGGGTCGGGAGCAGATGGCCCCGCTTGGCACGGCCGCTCGGCACAGCACGGGGTGGTTGGGCACGGCACGGCTCCTCCGGCCAGCCACGGCGGCCCCGCTCCGGCCACGTTCTTGCCCGGCGAGCGAAGGTTTGGGTTTCCCCAGGGCCAAAGTCGGGGAGGATTCCGGCCGTGCCAGGACTGTCCCATGTCACCTAACCCGCCAGCGCACCGAGCGGTGACACGCACACGTGCTGACACTCCACAGACATTTTTTGGCTATAAATAGGCCTCCCCTGCGCACGGCTCGGGCCGAGCCCCACTCCCTTCTTAGGAGGTGCCCCCTTGCACCTCCTTGCCAATCCCACAAGCGCCAGCCGGGACCCTAAGAGCACCTAAGACCTGAAAAATACCTCTTGGGGAGCTGTGCCAGCACCCACTGGGGTCCCTGTGTTTGTCACCCCCTCAAGTGCTCCTCCTTGGCTTCACCCAGCGGAGTGAAGGGCATTACAATCCCCTGACTCCGGGAGCTCGGGATTTGCAAAGGCAAAAGCCGCCCTGAAAGGAGAGCCGGGAAACCAGCCCTGTCTGGTCCCTGGTTTATTGGGGTGTGGGCAGGAGTTCCCCCAGCCCATGAGCATCCTCCCACCAGGGCGCTGGGACAATGGGGACCAAGGGCACGACGGTCAGAAAACTCTTCCCAGTAACTCCGGTTTCCCCAGTTACTAAAAATTGGTTGTCAAAGCAAGCTGGGAGGCATCTCCTTCTCAGACCCACCACATATTGCCCACTGGATCCCACCAGCACATGCTCAGCAGTACCTGGAGTGCCCAGGATCCCCTGGGAAATTGTCCCCATGTTGTCCCCAGAACGTCCCCACCACTCGCCCACCCTGTTCTTCCCGGTAACAGCAGGAAGAGCTGCCCTGGAGGACACCGGGCCCACACCACAAGGGAAGAAAGGGGTACTGGTCTCCCCCAGGAGAGCTTCTCCTCCTCCTCTCCCCCCCCAACTCTGCTCCCCCCCCGCAGCGCCGCATGTCCCCGTGTCCCCCCCCCCCTAAATCCAGTGTCCCAGGGACAGGCAGCATGTCCCAGCGTCCCCCTCCTAAATCCAGTGTTCCAGGGACGGGCACTGCATCCCAGTGTCCCCCCCCTAAATCCAGTGTCCCAGGGACGGGCAGCATGTCCCAG
>JANVCC010000266.1:172650-188870 GCA_025345505.1 Todiramphus chloris collaris | reverse complement strand
CCCCCCCCCCCCCCCACTCTGGTACCCACCTGCCCGCCTTGGTGACGATCATCTCGGTGCCCAGGCGGTTGAACTCCTCCCAGAGGCTGCCCATCTCCAGCCGTGCCATGGCGTGGCACACACGCCGGTTCTTGCCGCTGGCCCCCGGCCCCTCGCTTGCCCACCCGAGGCCGGTGCCGCAGGGGGGCCCCTCGCCCGCCCCCCCCAGGAAGGCTGCAGAGGGGTGAGGGGATCTTGAGGACGGGGACCCTGGTGCTGCACCCCCGAGGAGGGAGCATCTCCCGCGCAGCACCAGCCATCCCATCGCCTCTTCCCTCCGTGGAGGGGTTGGAAGGACTGGGGAGTCCTGCTCCCCCCTCCCATAGGGGCGTTTATCCCCCTCCCCACTGTATCCCCACTCCTGGTGGGGTTGGGTAACCCCAAACCCACCGTGGGACCCCCACCACGGGTGGGTTTTACCTGCCATGGGTGCAGCGGGTGGGCAGGAGGCGGCCGTGTCTCTCTCCCCTGGCAGGGTGGCCGTGGGGACCCCAGTGAAGCCCCCTCCCAGTGCAGCGCCAGCTCCAGACTGGTCCCTGCAGCTTGCGGGGGGTTTTATGCCCCAGCTCGGGGGTGGAGACGCGGGGGCTGGAGCACAGCCCCCTCCCCCACCCTGCCTTCGCGCCTTGATGCGGTGATGATGATGGACGGGAAGCGAACGGTGGCTGTGGGACTGCTGGGACTATCAGTGGTTCCCAGCTGGGTCCCGGGGTACCTTGGCTGGGGGATTTCAAGCTGTCTCAGGGTCTCCTTGTCCTAGTGGGGGGAGACGGGGGTCAGGTCCGACCCTCTCCCCTGGGCAAAGCCCCTCTCGGCACCGTGTGCCAGCAGCTCCCCGTCAACACGCACTGTGAAAAGCCACCGCGAGCTGTCGAAGCATCTGCAGTGTTCCGGCTGCTCGTGAAAAGCTTCTGGGGCTGGGGGGGGGTGTGTGTGTGAAGGAAAATGCTGCCCCTTCCCCTGCACTGACCCCAAAAGCCGGTCCCATCGCTGCCTTGGTAGCAGGGACCCCAGGGCTGAGCCCCTTCCCACCATGGCATGATGCTTCAAGTGACAGCAGGAGATGGATGTGCAGGACCCAGTGTCATGGGGGTGAGGGATGGGTGTGGGGGCAAGGAGGAGGGGGGGAAGCAGAGGGGCTCCCCCCAGAGACCCCCCCCCACTCACCTCCGAATTGCAATTGGGCCGCTGACAGCACCTCACTGCACACCACGGGAGTGTCATTCAGGTGGGATGGGGGGTGTTGGGGTCTGGAGGGAACAGGGCACCGTCCCCCATGGGGATGCTGATGGTCTCCTGTCCCTGGTGCTGGTGGCACTGGGCAATGGCTGAAATCCCTCCCCTGCTTTGCCCAGATCTGACTTTTTTTCTCCAAACTGGGACTTAAGTCTTTGCTTCTGCTTTGGGGGTTGGTGCTCAAATCCTTCCCGCGGCCACCGTCGCGCAGAGGAGACCCTCTGGTCCCCGCGTGCGGCACCGTGGCCAACGGGGCTGCCCGAGCAGCACTGGCTTCGGAGACCAGGACCGATGCAAAGCGGGGAGGGACCATCTCCCATCTCCCCGAGCCCCCCCCTCGTCCGTCGCATCCCCGCACGTATCCCGCGCCCCGCGGCACCGCCTGCGCCCCATCCATCTCCCGCTGTCAGCCGGGCCGTGGCCGCAGGGCCGCTATCGAGCGGGGAGATGAGGAGGTGTGAGAGGAGGCGCTGACAGCGAGGAGGAGGAGGTTGGAGGAAGCTCAGCCCCAGGCAAGACCGGACCTGCCGCTGCTCATCCCAGCATCGTGATGTGTTCTGCGGCTGGTTTTTCTGCTGGGGAGAAAGGGGAAGGTGAGGATGGAGCTCTGGAAGGGCTTTGAACCCCAAGTGCTGCCTGAAGCTCCCAGCCGTGTGCCAGGGGGGGAAGGAAGGACGTCCTCTGGCTCTGTAGAAGGATTCTCAGCATCCAAGGGGATGTCTGAACTGACTCTGCTTTGTATGGTTTCGTTTCCCCCCAGCCAGAGCAGAGGCAGAGCCTGGATCTGGCCAAACTCTGGTGTGAATCTGTTTTCTTTCGTGGTCAGGAGGCTTCATCCTGCTGACCCACCTTGGGGAGGGTCAGGGTTTTTCTGCCTCCTGAGCTCATTGCCACTCTGCAAAATGCATCATCTGGCTTCATCCCACTGTGGTTTCTGCTGCCTTTGGCTCCCACCTTTGCTAGGTGTGGAAGAGGCTGTAGAAAGTGCTTCACCACATCTCCTCTTGGGCTTGGGAACCTTCTCCAGGGCCACCAGAGACAGGGCCAGCCGTAGAGCTTTCCTTCATCCCTTCAGAAGGTCCCTATTCCTCCCCTTTTGCCTCCCTTCCGCACTCTACCCATCTGATCCTTCTCATCACCTTCCTTCCAGGTTTGGGCACCTCTCCCTCAGGCTCTCTGTCCTTTTGTCTGCTCCGTTTCCAGTGTGATGGGTGGCAGAAGGTGAACATCATCACCAAGAGGGAGGGTACGAGGACAGCGGGCTGCCCCAGTCCTCAGAGGGATTAAGAAGTGACTCCCCCTGGAAGGAAGGACCAGAGGGTGACCGTGAGTACCCAGCATGGCTGTGCGAAGGGCAAGTGATGCCTGACCCACCTGACGAGGTGTTGGCTGCGTGGATGAATAGAAGAGCAGTGGGTGGCACCTACCCCAACTTCACTGAGGTTGCCAGGATCTTCTGTTGGCTCCTCACAGCCAAACTCATGAGCTGTGGTTTGAGTCTAAGAGTTTAAGATGAATAGAAAGGTGGCTCACCATCCATGGTGCCTGGGGCTGGACCCTGTTACCAGCCCAGGCTCAGCCCCTGTGGGATTGTGCCCCACCAGCGAGGTTCCCCTCAGCTCTCTGGCACCGTAATGTCAAACGTGGCACTTGTGGAGCTGTAACTGCCTCTGAAGTACTCAGAAAGTGGATGTGAAAAGGGGGTGTTGTTCTGCAGTTTGCTCAGAAGGGAGCCCAAAGCACCTGCTGCGCACTTGAGCTGAGGTCGTCTCCTCTGGGTACAATTCTTCTCCAAAACAAGAAGTGCAGAGAAAAGATAACGACTTGCTTTGGGCTTTGTCATTCTCCTGAGGCTCCCAGAGACCGGCAGTCTCTGAATCCCCAAATTCTGGGTAGTAATGAGAGGTGTTTTTTGCCGGGGGTTTTATTTTCTAGTTGCTCCGTAGAGCCTCAGGCGCCTGCATCTTCACATCCATCTCCAAGAGCATCAGGAGGGAAGCGGGGATAGTGCTGAGATGTAAGTCATCATCTTTCAGACCAAGCTGGAGCTCCTCATGCCAGCCCCATGAGCGAGGGCAGTGTGTGCTGAGCCACCCATCTCCTGTAGTTTTCTCTTGCAGAGCAGAAACAGGTCCCGTCTTCATCTCATGCCGTACCTGCAGGGTCCCTGGGCTTCAGCTCTTCATGATACTCTGGACTTTCCACCAAAACCAGGGAGCTGGCTGTCCTGTGTCCTCACCACGCAACTGCTGAGAAGGTAGGGCTGGAGATCAGCCTTCTGGAGAGAATGTTCAGGAGGCTTCTTCTCCCTGCTGACCACAAAGAGCCGCTGGATGAGGACTGGAGGCTTTCCTGTAAAGAACACTTAGGGAGGTTATTGGTGCTGAGATGAGGCAGGTCCAAAAGATGGTATTTTATTTTTGTTTTTCCCTCCACGATGTTTTCAAGGAGAGATTTCTCAGCTTTGGAGGTTGCCCGTTTCCACTTGAAGACTCTAGGAACAGGTAAAGACCTCAGAAAAGCTTTTCTAGCTAAACCAATGTGTCAGGAGGGAGGAGAAACCAACCCAAACCTCTGTGTAAAGGTTTCATCGTGAGGAAGAAGTCCCAGCAAAGGGGGAGGGAGCAGATGGTGGGCAAAAGCCTATGAGAGGATGAATAGTCAACGTTTGACTGCAGAAGTACCACTTTATGTTTCAGGTTGAGCTGGATGATCCCAGAGTCCCAGGTTGGCCAAACGGAGCACCAAGGTAAAGCTACGTGGGTGTGAAACTTCCCTCCAGCTGTTCATGAAGGTTGTTGCTGGGCGTGCAGAAGTGAGGACCACTCATGGCTCTGTGCCACAGTTGCGTGCCCCGTTTCTTTCACCCACGCTGTGATACGACTTTTGGCAAGCTCCTTCTAACGGGCCTGTGCCTAAACTCTTCCTTTAGACCTTCTACGATTGTCTCCAAGCAGGTCCTGCTGGCCAGGGGCTTTTCCACGTGGGAGATACCTGCCTGTTGTAGAAGAAGCCTCCAGCAAGGAGCTCGTGCTCCTGCTGCAGGTGTCCAGCAGATGCTGGGAAGCAATTGCACCCAAGTGACTGAGTTCAGCTTAACGGGGTTCACGAAGGACCCGGTGTCTCAGGTGGCCCTCTTTCTGATGTTTCTGTCCATCTATCTTGTCACCATCCTGGGGAACCTCGGGATGATCATGTTAATCAGGGCCAGCCATCAGCTCCGCTCCCCCATGTATTTTTTCCTGGGCAACCTGGCTTTTGTGGACCTCTGTTCTTCCACCGCCATCACCCCCAGGATGTTGGTTGACCTGCTATCAGAGAAGGGCATCGCTTACGCCGGGTGCGTGGCTCAGGTGTTCATGTTCGATATGTTTGGGATGACTGAAAGCTTCCTGCTGGCTGCGATGGCCTATGACTGGTACGTGGCCGTTTGCCATCCCCTGGTGTACCACCTTGTCATGTCCCCAGGACGCTGTTTCCAGCTGGTGACTGGCTCGTGCCTCATGGGGCTGACCAACGGCGTGGGACAGACCCTGGGCATGCTCAGTTTGTCCTTCTGCGGCCCCAGCGTCGTCAACCTGTTCTTCTGTGACATCTCCTCTCTGATAGCCCTCGCAACCTCCGACACCACCCTCAGCCGAACCATCCTAAAAATGTCAGCATCTTTACTGGCTGTGCCCAGCAGCCTGGTCGTCCTGGTCTCCTACATGGCCATCATCTCTGCCATCCTCAGCATCCGTTCAGCCGAGGGCAAGCACAAAGCCTTCTCCACCTGCGCCTCTCACCTCACCACTGTGAGCATCTTCTACGGGACGTCGTTCTTTATGTACTTAAAGCCCAGCTCAGGCAGCTTAGGAGGAGGAGATAAATGGGCTGCGCTGACCTACACTGTGGTGACTCCCATGCTGAACCCCTTGATCTACAGCCTGAGGAACAAGGAGGTGAAGGAGGCTTTGAGGAGACTCACAGAAATAAAATGACCTTGAATGTTTTAAGTTTATGGCCAGATGGAACGGAGATGTGGGTGATATGCTCAGTTTTTGATTAAATCTCTCCCATTGTCAACATCCTGGGGTCTTCTGCACTTTTACTTAGGTGCTGCTTGGACAGTTTTAAGGCTCAGCTGGACAGGAGCTGGGCCAGCTTGTATAGACTGGGCTTTTCCCAAGAAAGGTTGGACCAGATGATCCATGAGGTCCCTTCCAACCAGGTATTCTATGATGGACTGGCGGATTCAGTACCCTCAGCTGGTTCAGGGTACTAATAATCTCACTCAGTTCTCCAAACTGAGTAGATAAATTACTTTTAGTAGCTAATTTAACCTAATGAAGACACAGGTAGAGAACTCCAAGCGTGCTCCACTCCTCGTTTTCAATTTTGCCCTTCCACCTTTTATTCACAGAATCAGAGACTGGTTTGGGTTGGGATCAGAGATCATCTTGTTCCAACCCCCCTGCCAACACCTCCCACTACAGCAGGTTTGTTCAAAGCCTCCTTCAACCTGACCTTGAACACATCCAGGGATGGAGCATCCACAGCTTCCCTGGGCAACCTGTGCCAGCATGGACCACAGGAGCTGTGGTGTTCTCAGCAGCTTTTTCCTCCAGACCTGAGATTTTTGCAGCCCACGCCAGCCTGGCCCGATGCCATCACCTGTCCTGATGTCTCTCCCACTGCCTTCCTGCAGAGAGAGCTGCTGGGTGATAAAGTACTCCAAAAAACCCCAAAAATACTCCAATTTGGGTGTTATCTCAGCCCATACAGGAACCACTGTCAGGACCATGGTGGAATCTGGAGCGGTGGCTTAGCCCCAAAGACTTGGATTAGAGGGAGAAGCTGATCAGTTGAATAAAATTCAAATCAAATCAAATCAAATCATCAAATCAAATCTCACTCTGCTTATTCATTAACGACAAACAACAAGCAGGCACCCATTAAGGGTGACCAAAGGGTCAACCAGCTGAATCCTTCTTTGTTCCCAAAGCTTCCTGGTAATTCCCTGGTTATTATTTAACCCAGTCCGCCTCCCAGCTGGCACTGGCAGCCCAGGGCAAACACCTTCCCAGGCTGTTTGTGCTCCTGCTCCTCTCTTATCAGCTGTGCTGCCGTCCATGGCAGAGACCCTGAGACCTCTCTGGTGTAGCCACCCACACCAACCAAGGCCAGCTCAGCCCCCCACTGTCCTGCTGAGCCTTGGAGACCACCTAGGGCAGAGGTTTCACCCCCTCCCTGGCCCCTCTACAAGTGTCTGACCACCCTTAGAGGTTTTTTTCCCCTCCTTTTGTTTCTAACTGGAATTTCCCATGTTGCAAATTCATGGTGGGGAGTCTCAAATTTACCCTCATGAGAACTTGCTGGCGGCATCAAGTCAAAATGCATATGATGTTCTTAATTCCTTCACATAGCCTTTGTCCCCGCAATGGGTTATAAGACTGCAATTTGGCCGCAGCTCTTTCACGTCACGCGTAGATCACAGAATGTCTTTGGTTGGAAGAGACCTTCAAGATCATCCAGTCCAACCTTCAACCCAACCCTGCAAGCTCACCACTAAACCATCTCCCTAAGCAGCAGGTCCAGATGACCCATCTGATGGCAAGAAGAGCCTGGGCACAGTCGTAGACAGCAAAGTTTTCCCCTCTTGATCATCTCACGTCTCTCCAGACGTGCTTACCAGGACCTACTCCTGAACTGGGATCTCTATGTACAATTCCTGCTGCTCTCCCATGCTTCTGCAACCATCACCTCTGGGATGTAGTTTAACTGAGGTGCAGGGAAGGTTTCTCCTCTTTGCTTTAAGTAAAAGGCTCAAGATAATGTTGATGTTTTATTTATAGTCCCAGCGTGTCTCTTCTCGCTGCAGTGACCTACAGCCATTCTTGGGCAGTCTCCTTTCAGTTGTGAGCTACAGTCTCTTTTCAGGGGTGCCCTGTGATAGGACAAGGGGTGATGGTAGCAAGGGGAAACACAGCAAGTTCCACCTCAACAGGAGGAGCAACTTCTTCCCTGTTCCAGTGGCAGAGCCTGGCCCAGGCTGCCCAGAGAGGCTGTGGAGTCTCCTTCTCTGGAGCCTTTCCAGCCCCCCCTGGCTCTGTTCCTGTGTGGGCTGCCCTGGGTGCCCCTGCTGGGGCAGGGGGGTTGGACTCGATGCTCTCCAGAGGTCCCTTCCAGCCCCCACCATCCAATGATCCTGTGATTTGGCAACAGGCAAAGCACAACGATGCGCAACGACTCCACGTCCAGCTGGTCTTGCCTTCACCATCACCAGGCGTTGAAATGGGAACAGGACCTCTCAGTGTCTTTTAAAACCACAGCTCTTTGGCCGCAGCCCTGTCGCTCTGCTGGTCGTGGCTTCCTGACACAGCCACCGCTCTCCAAACCGAAAGCTTTTTGCTCGTTGCACAAGCAGTGCCTGCTGCCTTCGGGGCAACCAGCGGTTAGCTGCGTCTAACGGCTCCTGCCAACTTCAACGAGGTCAACGAGTCAACGCCCCCCCCTTTCCTGGTGGCTCACGATGAACGGGCAACGACTTGACCAGCATCTTGCATCTTATCGAGTCCAACGTCCGTGTCTGGAACCTTGCCTGGAGTCCAGCACCGGTTGGATGGGATGATCTTAAAGGGATTTTCCAACTCAAGATGATTCCCTGACTCATTTGGCATTTGATCATCTGGAACTTTGGAGCTCCTCCCCTCGGAAAGGGCAGGAACTGCTGCAGCTACATCCTGGGAAAGGTGGTTTTTCCTTGTCTCTGTGACACCTTGAAGCGCCCCGGGGCTCTAGATGCAAACTAGTTTCCACACGGAATTTATTCCGCTTAAGAAAGCAGAGAGAAGGCAACCAAACCCGCGTGTTAACACCGGAGCTGGTGCGTGTTTGGGGACTTGTGTCTGAACTTGTCCTCTGGCAGAAGGCGCACGCTGCATCCCAGAGTTTAGCCGGAGCCAGCTCAGCTTGCCTTTTTAGGTGGAGCTGCCTTAATTTTACTTAAACCTGGTTCAAACAGAGAGCTGAGCAAATATTGCTATCACAGGGGCGAGAGCCACCTCCCCTCGCTTAGGTGGTTAGGGATTAGAGTAGGGAGTCACCTCGGATGTCTTTAGAAGGACTTATCTCCTTAACTTTAAATCAACACCGTGTCACCTCTACTGGGTGCCCAGGCTCCTTTTGTGCACAAAGAAGGTTTGGTTAAGCCCATCAGCAGGGTCTGGAGAGGCTCACGGGGTTGTGGACACCTACACATTGTCAGCTGAAGGGATGGATAAGCTCTGCTGATTGCAACTGGCCAGAGTCACCTTAGCTGCAGTGAGATCACTACCAGGGGATGTCAGACACTCAGACCTGGGGCTTGAGAGGGGCTCAATTTATAAGAGAGTGAAAGGGAGCCCCTTCTGGAGGCTTCCTCTAGTTGGTGGGTAAGAAAAGGTCCAAAACCAGAGAAATTAATATATCTATTTTTTCTTTCTCCCCCCTTTGCTTGAAAAGGAGTTAAAGACTTTGGCTTACAAGCGTGTAAGTCCTGCACTGGGGTGGTGACTCCTCTTGGTTTTGTGAAATTCAGACACAGGGGAGGAACCTGGACCATGACCCTTTTCTTTCTAGGTGACCTGGGAACTGAGCTACTTTCAGTTTCTCTGGGCACAGAAATGAAAGAGAGAGTCTGGGTTTGGCCTTGGTCCTTTTGAAATTGCTGGCTGAGGGATTCTGTGTTTTCAGAAGAGAACTGGGAGGTGTTACAATGGCTCATTTTAGTCACAGTTGCTGCCCTGGAGTGAAAAACCCTCCTGAGGTCCTGATGGAAGAAGCAAGGAGACCCCATCCAAACACTGGTGAGCTCCGTTCTGTGTCTGCCTCCACCTCTGCTTGTGGCTTGGACAGACATTTTGAACCTGAGAAACAGAAATTTGCATTTTCTCTGTGTTGAGAAAGGGAGGAAGTGAGAAGGGGAAGGTCGGGTTGAGCAACCCAAGGCACGTGGTGCAGAAGAGCTATGAACAAACTCCTCTCCTGTGCATATTCCTCCGTGGTCCCGTTCTAACCAAACCAGGTGTCACCTGCTCGCAGGGGTGAGCACTTTGTCAGTGAGACTTTTGGAGTAAATGAACTTAAAAGCAGCTCTCGAGCATGCTCAGGGCAGTGGTGGTGTCCCTGTGATCCCTGGAGGGGTTTTGGAGTCCCCCCGTGGAGACGTGGTGTTGAGGGACATGGGTTAGTGGTGTCTTTAAAGACGTTATCTGACCAGTTCTTGCTTCTTCCAGGGTGTCACCTGATGTCAACAACAAGGAAAGCCTCCCTGGTTTTGGCTGTATGTTGGATTCGGATGCACCGGGACTCGTTTGATGACTCTGAGACTCTCACTGTTGGCCAAAACCCCCCCATTATCTCCTGCCTTCCTTGTGTCTCTCCATCCAGGCAGAGTTTCTTTTCCATCCCAGCTGCAGATTATTCATAATTTCTGCTTCCAGGTTTCAGGAGTTGAGTCAGCTTGGGTCAGGAGACATCGTGGGCTTCCACATCCGAGTTAGTCACCAGTGGTTCCCCTTTGGAGATAACTGTGTGCTCGGGGGCTTTGAGTCATCCAGTCTATTTTAAACACCCCCATCAAGGGGAGATGAATTTTTTTTCTGGAAAAACCTCCTGATTTTCTCCACTCAGTGCCTGGCAGCCAAGGGTGGCATGGCAGATGTGGCTCCTGTTCAGAGCGGGCACCCTCAGTTAACTAAAACAGCCAGCGAAAGAATTAAATCAAGTATATTCCGTTCTGTGAGGGGAAAGCTGCAGCTCACGAAGCTGATGTTTGGGACTCCTTCCAAAAGCCCACTCAGAAGAGAGAAGGTGAAACCAGCTTTTACTCCGCAGTGTGTAATTCAGCTGAGCGTGGACACTCGGCGTTCACCAAACCCTTCCTGGAGAGAACAGAGAAGCAAAATCATAGCATGGTTTGGGTTGGAAAGGACCTCAAAGACCATCCAGTGTCCAGCCCTATGGGCAGGGACACCTCCTGCTAGACCAGGTTGCTCTCCCTACATCTGATTACAGATGCTTGTACCCTTTTGTTTCTTTTAAGAACAATAAAAGAGATTCTATTCTTTTTTTTCTCTCCATAAACCTGGTGGTGAGTCTCTCTGAGGTGCCTGGATCCAACCTTTGGGGTTTGTGAACAACAGGATGTCCCTGGTCATGTGAAAGCAACTTGCAGCAGAAGAGCTCCTGAGGAATTCCCTCCCTTCCTCCCTCCCAACTCTTCCTCCCCAAGAGCATTTGCACCACTTCTCCCAACCCTGCTTCTCTCCTAATCCTTGGATCTCTCTTTCTTCCACCATTTCTTTCTAATCCTCTGTGATGCCAAGACGTAAGCTCTATATTCCAAGAGATCAATTTATATATATAATCCATCTATATATAAAAAAATATATATTTATATATAAATATACATCTCTCAGGTGTTTTTGGATATACATAAATCCTTTATACATATAAAGAAGTGGGGAAAACCCACTCAGGTTTGCATTCCACTCGCTGACACTAATGATGTTTATTTATCAGCGCGCGTCTCCTCCTTAAGGAGCTGTTCCCAAAGTCACCGATTCCCAAGAGAAATTCCCAGCACGACACCCCCGGGGAGGGCGGCGTCAAGCCCTTGGTCTTTCAGGGAAAGAAGACCTGCAACAGCAGCTTTTCTTGGTCAAGTGTCGACGCTCTTCGTGAGCGGCAAAATCGCTCTTGCTTTTAACACCAGCGCTGGGAGAAACTGGGGCTTGTTTCTCAGGTAACGTTTTAGTCTAGGACACAAGTCCCTGGTAATCTAAAACCTGAGATGTGAGCAAACAGGTGAGGTTTTTTAGCCTAAAAAAATGCTCTAAAGAGTTGATCCGTGGCAAGGGGAGGGCTTGAAGCAGGAGCCTGGTTTTACGTGAAGAAGTCACCCAAGGTTGGAGATACCTCCTGAGAAACCCAGGCGATGAGCTGATAAATAAGTATAATTAATTTCAACGAGTTTCCGGCAAACTTGAGCAGGATTTCCTACTTCTTTAGGTCAATGTAAAGAATTTTAAGGTGCTTTCCCAAATTTAAGGCAACTTGTAGCTGAGGCTGTGAGCAAAGCCAAGCAAGATGCTCCCAAAGGCCAGCAGCCCCTCAACCTCAGCTGATAATTCGAAACAATATTATTAGGAGTTATAATTATTGCCTGGTGTCTGGAGAGGGCAACAGCTTGGGCAAGCTGATGGAGCAGCTCTACAAAGCCGGAGTTCTGTTTTATCTCAGACCTTTACACGAAGCAGAGGAGAGGACTGACGGTGCAGGGTCTCCTCTTCGCTCTACCATGAAGATCGTGGGATGGAAGCTCTCCCTGGGCTCTTTGACAAATTATTTTGGAGGGCTGTGAAAGTTCCTGCAGTGCTGGAATGTAAAAACTTGCTCGACTAAATCCAGATTGAAGGGAGGCTCGTGTGAGAGTCAAGCAAGGGTGCGTGTGGTGAACGTTCTTCATGCAGAAGGGTCCTTTCCAAGGGTATCATTTGATGTCTTGTTCAAAAGCCCTGAGTAAGCAATTCCCATGGCTGTTCCTTACTTCTGTTTTAAGATGACCTGAGCTTAGTTTTATTTCTTTCTTTACTTTTAAACTGCATTGTTAGCATCTTTCTCCCCCACCCCAGCCCATAATGGCACCGTTGAGGTTTCCACCAGTACCATTTAAAATTCTTCCCCCTGTCTTCTGGTGGGTGGTGGCACAAGACTGATGTGGATAGCACTGCATTTCAAGGGGGGGTGAATACACTAAAATCTCCTCTTTCAAACTTAATTTCAAAGCTTCATAGGAAGGGAAGAAACTAGAGTTTGATTTTAACTTGTTCTGACTCTCCTGAAGGAAATTCAAAATGTCTCGCTCTCTCCCTAGAGCTTTCTCTCTTTCGATGTCCTGAAACAAGAAACATTTTTTTTTTACGAGGGGTTTTTGTTGGGTTTTTTGGGGGGTGCGTGGGTGTTTCATTTTATTTTTGAATGTCAGAATAAATTACTGTGGTTACCTCTTTGGGTCTGATGGGGAACAAACCTCTTAACATCTTCAGGAGGTGGAACAAACCTTTCGGCTTGCAAAGTGACTTCAGCAAACCGAACCAGGAGGGACTAGACCAGAACAAACCCATCAGAAATAAATTCATTCGTGCACTCGATTCACTTCAAAATGCATTTTGAGACAAACGATCAACAAATCCAACAGTTCCCACCTCTGAAGTTTGTGTCTCTCGATAAAAATAAATGTGTCTCTACCATTTATTTGTGGGGAAACCCGGAAGGCGCTGACTCTGCATTTCTCTGCATCTCTGCTTTCCCACAGCAGCTGCGCTACGATGGTGGCCGAGGGAAACCACACCCCCAACACTCAGTTTGTTCTCTCGGGGTTCTCAGAGCAGGGGGATGTCCAGCCTGTCCTCTTCGTGGTCTTCTTGGTGATCTATGCGATCACGCTGCTGGGGAATCTGGGGATGCTGGTGTTAATCAGGCTGGATGCCCAGCTCCACACCCCCATGTACTTCTTCCTGAGCAGCTTGTCCTTCCTAGACATCTGCTATTCCTCCACCATCACCCCCAGGCTGCTCTCGGATCTCCTGTCAGAAAAGAAGGTCATTTCTTACTCTGCTTGCCTCTCACAACTTTATTTCTATGCAGTCTTTGCCACCACGGAGTGCTACCTCTTGGCTGTGATGGCGTATGACCGGTACGTGGCCATCTGCAGCCCACTGCTCTACACCCTCTCCGTGTCCAGCAGGGTTTGTGTGCTGCTGGTAGCTGGCTCGTACCTCGCTGGCATTCTCAATGCCACAATTCATGTGGGGTTTGCTCTTCGACTTTCCTTCTGTGGTCCCAGCATCATCAACCACTTCTACTGCGAGGGGCCCCTGCTTTACGCCATCTCTTGCACAGACCCCACCATCAACGAGAAGGTGATTTTCGTTGTGGTTGGCTTCAACCTGTTCATCACCAACCTGACCATCCTCATCTCCTACACCTACATCCTGGCCACCATCCTGAGAATGCACTCGGCCGCGGGCAAACGCAAAGCCTTCTCCACCTGCGCGTCCCACCTGACCGCCGTGACCCTCTTCTACGGATCTGCCGCCTTCATGTACTTGCAGTCCAGCTCCAGACGCTCCCAGGACCTTGACAAAGTGGCCTCTGTGTTTTACACCGTGGTGACCCCCATGTTGAACCCCCTCATCTACAGCCTGAGGAACCAGGAGGTGAAGAATGCGCTGGGGAGACTGGTGAAGAGAAAACGTGCAGCTGAAAAACAGTTTTCCCTGGGGTGTCAGAAGAACTGAGAGGTCTTCTCAGAAACGTTTGCACTTTCCAGTCCTGTCCTGCTGTCCTATAGAAGAAGTCGCACACTCCTCTGAGCTCCTGGGGACAAATGTGCTGGGAAACTCTGCCTTGTTCCTAAATAAAGGGTCATTATCTCCTCTTGGATTAGACCATGCAGTGACCTGTCTCAGGGATGTGTCAGTCACTTTTATTCGTGTTTGCAACCCGGTATTATTTCATTTTGAAGACTTTAAGCCCTTCTGACCTTTGGTAGTTTGAGAAGACATTACCAGTGTTGTCCTGAGCAATGACAAGTGACACCTATTGGTTTCAGTGTGGCAGTGATGACCAGAGCTCTCCTCACATCATAGAATCAGAATAACTTTGCTTGGAAAAGATCTTAAAGGGCACAGAGTCCAAGCGTTGCCCCAGCACTGACTGGGCACCACTGCCCCCTGTCCCTCAGCACCACAGCTCCATGGCTTGGAAACCCCTCCAGGGATCACCCCTGCCCTGGGCAGCCTGGGACAGCCCTGGAGGGGAAGAAATATTTTTTCTGGGAGTGAGGGGCCCAAAACTGACCCCAGGATTCCAGGGGCAGCCTCCCCAGTGCCCAGTGCAGGGGGAAGATCCCTGCCCTGGTCCTGCTGGCCACACCAATGCTGATGCAAGCCAGGATGCTGGTGGCCTTCTTGTCCCCCTGGTCATTCTCTGGCTCATCTCTAGATACCTGTTGACCAGCCCCCCACCCCCAGGACCTTTCCCACCAGGCATTTTCCCACCACTCTGCCCCAGCCTGGAGCGCTGCAGGGGGTCGCTGTGACCCAAGGGCAGGACCCAGCCCTTGGCCCAGTTGACCCTCATCCCATTGACCTCAGCCCATCGATCCAGCCTGGCCAGACCCCTCTGGAGAACCCTCCTACCCTCATGCAGATCAACGTGCCCACCTAACTTGGTGTCACCTCCGAATTTACTGGGGGTGCCTCGATCCCCTCATCCCGACCTTTGCTAAAGGGATTAAACAGAATCAGCCCCAGGCATGAGTTTTGAGGAACACCCCTCGTGACCGGGTGCCAACCGTCCGGTCACAAGGGGTATTTGGTATGTGACACATATAAAAATAATGAGCACCTTTCTGGTGAACACCAGACTCAGGTACTTTAGTGCTCCCAGCACTGGCAATAAGCACCAGGCTTTGCAGCAGTTCTCTGCGGCGAGTCTCGTTGGGTCTTCTCTTTAACTTATTTCAGCTCAAGTGTAGCTTGGTTTTGAGTTCATTAGAGAATCTTCTGCAGTGCCCGTCGCTTGCCCAAGGACCGGAGAGCTGGCATGTGGCATCTCCTATCTGTAACTACCCACAGGTCAGGTACCTGCCCTGTAGCCTGGCAGTGATTTCACCTCTAAAATAAATCCTGAGATACAGGGGGGTGACTAACAAGCTCAGGGTGCTGCTGGGTTACCGCATCATCCAAACTAAGGAAGGAGGACCTCTGTCTCCAGGTGGGAATTTAACCTGAGGGATGTGGGGCAGGGATTTTAATTGGAGGAACCTTGAGGAGCATTGCACTCCATCCAGCCGGGCACATGAAATTGTCCTTAATGCAGTCACGTGGCAGCACGCTGACCCTCCAACTCATCGGCTTCGGAGCCTGGACTAGCTCAGGCAAGTGAGGCAGCTCTAGAAGTGCACTCTGTCCTTAACAAGGAAGAAAGTTTCTTTCTTGTTAGCCCCTGCTAATTAATCTCTCGTGGCTTGTTAAGAAGAATGAGGTAAGTTGACGACAAGCCCTCTGAGAAGCTTTCAAGATGATTAGAAAAGTTTCTTGGTAAGCCCCACAAGGTCTTGTTAAGCTGATGACTCTTGGATGGGTGGTGGGTCCCCCAAGGACCATTTCTTGCTCTGGGAGCGGGGCTGCAGAACTTGTGATGGGAATACCTGTAAACCACCTCTGCGGCGAGAGCCTGGAGCTCAGGCCTGCTGGAAAACTTCTGTGCTGCTACAAGCTTGGTCATGCCCTGACATCAAAGAATGAGACATCCTTGTCTTCGTGGTGTGTGCAGATAACGTGGTTCCCTTGGCTCTCACTAATGGGGTGGTTTGTCCCTGCCTGCTTTTGAGCCCCTGGCAGAGGGAGCCAGAGAAGCTTGTTGCGTTTCTCCCCACCTTTGGACCTCCTCAAGGACTCCTCATGCCTTGACTGTCTTATCATGAATTGCCTTTTAGAGGTTCACTTGTGTCTCTTTTAATTCTTCATCTGCATGTTTAAGAACATCTTCCACGCCTGACTGGTTTTTCATAAACAGGATTTTCCTGCCGTTAGGAATCTGCGGCTGGAGAATTCACGTGGGAATGGGTTCAACCGACTCTCGAGGTCTAAAAAATTCATTGTTTAATTATGAGGTTGCCAGCCAGGCCCCCTCTAAAATATGTGGGAACAAGAGGATGTTCTATCACCTCCTAGGAGAGGTGTGGTGCAACAAGCACAGGTCTGAACATCAAAGGGGTTGGTGCCATGGACCTTGTGTTTGATTATATCTTTCTACCAGTCTGAATCTGGGAGGAAACAAGAGTTCTTCCCAAGAGTGTCCCGAGAACATCCTTCACCTCCATGGTCCATCCTTCACCTCCATGGTCCATCCTT
>JANVCC010000266.1:160479-172640 GCA_025345505.1 Todiramphus chloris collaris | reverse complement strand
ACCTCCATGGTCCATCCTTCACCTCCATGGTCCATCCTTCACCTCCAAGGTACATCCTTCACCTCCATGGTCCATCTTTCACCTCCATGTTCTTCAGGCTGTGGATCAAGGCCCTCAGTGTGGGGATCACCAGGGTGTAGACAATAGACACCACTTTGCCTTGGTCCAGGGAGTCACCTGAACTCTGCAGCCAGTGGGGAGAAGTGGGAACTTTCAGGCAATTTTAGGATGTTTAATTTGGAGCGAGACCAATTGCTTCCTAGAGTACTGGGCAACAGGGTGGAGAATGGTCAGGTGAAGATGTCTACATCTGTGGATGACAACATTCAGCTAAGACTCCACAGTTGGAAGGTTAATTAAAAGCACTGAGGTGGCTATAAAGGATCTGGGAAAGGAAAAATAAGAAAAATAACCCAACACTACAACCCCCTCATTATCTTCTTGTTTCCAATTCCATGTTGATATTCCTGGGATGCCCAGTGAGACATCTCACGCCAATCCACGTGCTCCGAATGATTCACATCTTGCCTTATCAAGCTTTTTTTGGTTTTTTTTTAACTATTATTATTCCTTGAGCAATTCAGAGCTCATCAAGTCAGTGTTGAAATCGATTTTGGTGGAATGAAATTGAACTTCAAGCACAGCTCGTGAGCACGTTTGGAGGGAGCTGCCAACCCGCACAGCCCAGCTGGTCCCAGGGGTGAAGGACCTGCCCCAGCCAAGCATCTTGGCTCTTATGCATTTGTCTGGGTGTCTTCTCAGGACAAACTTTTGGGAGCTAGAGACCAAAAAATACCGGGAAAGAAGCCACACAGACTCTCTACAGCTTTTATTTTAGTTGTTGTTGTAGGTTTTGCTTTGTTCATTCCTTTAAATTAAAGTTCTGGAGAAGATTTCTGGCATTGTTGCACATTTGAGCTCAGATTGTGGGTTTAATATCTTTATGGAGATTTATTGAACAGAATAAGGATAGGGAATAAAAACAATAACACAGAAGACACAACCTGGGAGATGTCATCATTTTTCAGGATGACACTTCTAGTTTTGAAGCTCCCTCAGACACCTGCCAGAAAATGCTGCTTTTTTTCCCCCAAAATTCTGCTGAAAAACCGTGTGTTTAGGTAAGATTTGAAGATTGGATTAGGTGGGTCTTTGGTGAGTTTACTGCCAGAGTGACTTCAGAATGGGAAATTACCAGCTGGTCATGTTCAACTGGTCAGAAGCAATGCCCATAGTGGAGGGATGCAACGACTGGAGCCTGATGAGGTTTTTGGCCCCAGAATCTCAGGAGGAAAAAAAATAATATTGAGGAAAAATAGTCTGGTGTGGAAGTTGATAGAGGATCTGCTTGTGAGAAACGTTATCAACATTTTGAATAATAGGTTTATAGATGAAAATGTCTTTATATGTTCAGGTATTTTACCAGATGAAGGCATCCCTCAGCCATGGGGCCATCGACAGTGGTTGTGAAGTGATGGTGGTGGTAAGAGATGGTCACCAAGCAGCCTGGGGAACAGGCAGAGTTTGTCTGAGGGGGTTTTTATCCCCTCTGAATTCTCACTGCTGAAACAAATGTGTGTACAGACAGACAAGATCATCCCTGCCAATAACAGCAGGAACAAGAGGCCTCTGAGATGCAGGTGGTGGAGGTTCTGGAAGGACCAACCTACTCAAACAAATTTCCTTCCAAGGAAGCTGTGATGAAGGGCTTGAGCATAGGGATGACCATCGTGTAGAATACAGAGGCCACCTTATCCTGGCTGCCGTGGCTAGACACAGGTTGTAGGTACATGAAGAATATTGTCCCACAGAATAAGGACACAGCCATCAGGTGGGAGATGCAGGTGTTGAAGGCTCTGGACCTGCTCTGTGCTGAGCACATCCTCGGGAAGATGCGGATGTAAGAGAGCACAATGGTCACCCTTGTGCCCACCAAAGGTGATGATGACCACCTCGCTGCCATGGGTTTCAGAGCGCATGAACTTCAGCATGGGGCTGAAGTCACAGAAGAAGTGGTCCATCTGGTTGGGTCCACAGAAGAAACCCCCCCAAAATGTGCATCCTGTGAAGAGGATGGCACTGAGAAAGGTGATGAGGTAGGACGATGCTACTGGTTGCATAGAGCAACGTGCCGGTCGTAGGCCATCACAGCCAGGAGGTGACACTTGGCAGTCATGAAGAAAGCAAAGCCGTGGGACTGCGTCACGCAGCCAGTGAAAGAGATGCTCTTGTTCTCTGGTAAGAGGTCTGCCAGCCCCTGGGGGGAGGTGACTGTGGAGCAGCAGACGTTGGCCAATGAAAAATGAGTGAGTAAGAAGCACATCGGGATGTGGAGGCTGGGAACCACCCAAACCAAGACTGCAATCCTGATGCTCCCCACCAAAGCCACGACGTAAATCGGCAGAAAGAAGCAGGACAGAAGGGGGTGTGCACGTGGGCTGTCTGTAGTTCCCAAGGGGACAAATCCAGTCTGCACGTGATTTCCTCCCGTGACCAGGTGTGACCCACTGTGGCAAAGGGAAGGGGAATATCAAAGTGATAAAAAGCCGATTTTCTGCAGTGGTGGGATCATCCACATCGAGGTACCTACGGCCAAGATGTCCACACCTGAGCTGGCGATTCTGGGTTTGCACTGTGTTCATTGGTGAGAAATGGGCATTTTCAGACAGGGATTAATGGTCCCAGCATGAGTTAATAGCTCTTCATGGCCCTGACCAGACTCACCTGGGCCTCCACCCCCACCCTTTGCTCTATTTAAGCTCAGCCCAGGGAGTTTATTCCTCTCTTGGGTTATGCTGGAGGAGAACTGGTTTCCAGTTTAGTGATAGATGTGCATGCCTGGGCTTGATCATGGACCTGTCTGGTGTTTTCTGGACACAAGCCTGATCAGGAGATTGACTTGGCTTCAACTTAACCCTGCCTCATCATCACCAACTTGTCTGATGGTCTGGAGTCTTGGCTGAATTTGTCTCAGGTCTCTGGGTCTGCCCTCCTTGCCTTGCTCAGGTAAAGAGTAGAAGACCAGGCTGCCCAAGGCAGGGGTGGAGTCCCCGTGACCCCTGAGGTGTTTCCAAGCTGTGGAGCTGAGGGGCATGGGGTAGTGGTGCCCTGGCAGAGCTGGGGCAACGCTTGGACTCCATGATCTTCAAGGTCTTTCCCAGCCTGAATGATTCTGTGATTCACGCTGTTGGAGCTCAGAGGCTGGAAGAGAAGCTGGGACACCCGTGGCTCATGCGAAGGTCCATATGTCATGCTGACCTGGAGCAAGGTAAGCCCAAACCCAAGTCCTGTGTGTCCACCTCTCAGCCAGTCCTCTAGGGTCTCAGTAACACTGATGGAGAACTTGTCTGCTCATGTGAGCATGTGTGGGTCTCCTTTGGACACAGCTAATCTTCCTCCAGGCTATGCTGAGTCTCCTGAGCCATCTAATTCCACCTGACATATTATAAGGCATATGGACATATCTACTGGGAGGTGTTCCTGCCCATGCAGGGGATTGGAACTAGATGATCTTTAAGTTCCCTTCCAATCCAAACCCTTCTATGGACACAGGTCTAGCAGCTATGGCATGAGATGTAGGGAGACTTGAGCCCTTTAGGGGAGCAGGAGAGATGTACGGTGGGTCTTGGCTTGTCCTGGACACCCATGTCTGAGCAGATGAACCATCACCTTCATTCCTACTGACTGCAAAGAGACCCCAGGTAGCTGGCTCTTAGGTTTACACTTAATGTTGTTATCAACTGATAGATGAATAAACACCATTTGAGGACCAAGGATGATCCAAATATCTGCTAGCCAAAAAACCCACAACTTTGCAGAAAGAACTGGATTAGCCCCATCTCTTTACAAAACAAGATGGGTTTGGTCTCGCAGGAGAATGAGCTGGCTCTTGGCAAAAGGTAGGAGGAAAAAAATGGGCAGTGGAGGTATTCCTGGAAATATCTGGTTTAATGGACCACCTATCGATCATGTTCTGATAGGGGGGGGTCCTGCACAGACCTCCATGTTCGTAATCATCAGTACCCTGGAAGCTTTTTGGGCTCGTTGGTGGCCTGGAGGCTTGGGTCAGCCTTCATCTCCTGTAATCCTGGCCATCTGCTCCAGATGGCACCCAGCCAGAGGTAATGACCCCAGCCTAAGCTGCTTGCGAGAGGCTTTTAAGACACTTGCAGTAAATTGCCCCTCGGATGCACCTTCTCACCTCCCCTTGGCTTTCAGAGAGGCTTCTGAAGAGTAACTCGTGCTTGTTTGGATCTCTGCCTTTGGTGTCCCTCAAGGCTGCCAAGTGTTGTAGCAAATGATCAGTATTTGTGACAATAATTAACGCAGGATTTTGCACCCTCCGTTTGCAGGCACAGAGAAGCCTTTATTAGAGGTTTAGGCTGTTGTGACTTGTGAAGGAGCCAGCCAGTCAAGATTCATTTCTCTCGGAGCCCTGAGCTGTGGCCAAGGCTGTGACAAACCATTGCTCCCTGAGGAGAGGTGCCTGTTGCCCACAAAGACCTGCAGAGAGACCCATAAGAGCGACACATTGCTGCCAGTGAAGAGCTTCATCTGATGAAAAGATGCTTGAGGTTTTTCAAAGGCTCAGGAGAGACCCTCTTGTTGATCTGGCAGCCAAAGGATGGCTTCAAGGGTTAGTCACACTGATTTACTGTGCAGACAACCCTGAGCTTGTAGCATCATCCAAAGAGGAAGGGATCTGGCAGCTGGTTAGAAGAGGTGACTCCATCACACAGGTAGGTCTGACCATTCCCTGCAAGGTCCAGGTGAGTTCTATGGGAAATGCCCCTCCTGGTATAAGCAAAGTGACCTTTGGGGAGGCTGCTCTGATTTACACCCAGTCAAGGTTTGCTCCTCTGTGTTAGTTAAAGATGATGAAATATTTCTGCTGGGGTGCACTTGGGGTGAACTCCAGCAGTCTGAACTCCCAAGAGCAGAAGTCATGGTGCTTATGGTGCATTTAAGGGAGAAGAAGAGAGAAGAATGCTTGCAAGGGAAGATTAACCTGCTCGCTGACCTCACGTTCACTTGAAAAAGTAAAGAATAATTCCAGAAAGAAATATTCTGCTGATGGAGAGAGAATGGCTCAACAAGCCTTCTGATCCTGGTGCTCGTCTGGTGGGGTAAGGCTTTGATTCTCACCTTTGATCTCATGAAGATTTACTTGTTTTATTCTGAGCCTTCCTGTGGTTGGGGACAGAAACCTCTATTTCATGGCTGTGTTCAGGATGAGCAGTTTCACAGGGAGCCTAAACTGAGGTGACCAGAGCTGAGTGAGTTTGGCTCAGCACAGCTCCACGGTTTCATCCAGGGTGTTGACTCCTCCTCCAGCTAAAGGGAGAGATTGGAGCTGCTGGGGGTTTTTCCTGCTGAAAATGGGGTGAGAGGAGTTCTCAAGAGTGCCCTCCCCACCAGGGCACCAAGCTGTCCACAGTCAGGATCTCTCAGAGGAGGTTTTCCTCCTCAGATGGCATCTTAAACCAGTGGATTCTTTGTCTCTTTTTTCCCCCCCCCTTGACTTTTCCTCTCCCTCATGTCTTCTGCCAGTGTCCTCAGGCATCCCTTGTTTTCACCTCAAACTGAGGTTGAACTCGTGGTCAGAAGCTGCTGTTTGAGCACACCGGGGACAGCACTAGGTGTGACTTCGTATTTCAGATCATCACTGTGGATCCCACTTTGGTCTGAGCTTTACAGCTGGGTTCGTGCTCATAAACACTCACAGCCATCTCCTGACACTTCCAGCCCATCTGTCAAGGAGTTTTCATCTCCCAGTCCACTCCGGGGAGTACAAGGTATGACTGAAGTTGCCAGCAGATCGTGGTGGCTCACTGTGCTTTCCGTGGGCAGCTGTAAGCTGGGATGTGATGGGCTCACTGCTTGAACATCACGGGGAAATCACGGTGGATTTTTGTGGGGTTTAATTATTTCTTAGTTGTATCTTCTCTATATTGTACCAGGGCAAGGTTAGGTGAGTAGAAAAGAGTAGATCATGCTTGGACTTGATGTTCTTAAAGGTTTTTTTCCAACCATAGCGATTCTGTGACGCTTCCCCCAGTTCAAAACACCAGCTTCGGACCCAAATTTTGCTTGTGGTCTTCCCTGGCTTCATCTCCCCAGGGTTTCTGAGACTAACATTAAATTCCTTGTGCCCTGAAGTTTTAGAACTGTGCAACACCCCCTTCCACTCTCCCTCTCCACTTCCCAAAAAATTAAATACTGGTTTTTTTCCCTTTTTCTCTCAATTCAGTGCCTCTTCTCAAACCAACCAAGGAAAGCTCCAGGATCTTTACTTTTCCTCCAAGCTGTTGCAATTGCAGCCAGAAGCTGCTCCCAAAATCAGAGCTGCCTTGTTCTGGGCACCTCACCCTGTCTGGTTTGAAATGGGGAGGAAGGAAAACTGTAGAGAAAAACACAACGAGAGGAGGTCGAGGGCAGAGCTGCCAGTTCAGTCCGTGTCCCTGAGCCTGCTGCTCCATCCACCTCCCCAAACAGCAGGGGCCAGCATGGGATTCAGTCTGTCCACAGTTCGGAAGGGATCTCCTTTTTCCTCAGAGTCCGGAGGCGAAGCTCAGAGCGGATGGCTACAGGACAACCCATCCCACTCTAGCTGCCTAGAAATGAGTGTTCCAAGCGCGCTGGCTGTCAATGATCCAGTTATCCCACCTCAGCTCCAGTAACCAAGGGTGTGGCTCCCACTGTCCTACCTTTTCAGGCTCTCCCCATCCTCGGTAGCCAGCAGGCTCTGGATGGCAGAGCAGAATCGCACCTCAGTGGCAGAGTTTGTTCTCAAGGGGCTGAGTGAGCAAGCGGGGATGGAGGCAGCCCTCTTCGTGCTGCTGCTGCTCGTCTACGCCGCCACCCTCGTGGGCAACGCGGGGATGATCGTACTCATCCGAGGTGACCCACGGCTCCACACATCCATGTACTTCTTCCTTGGCAGCCTCTCCGTCGTTGACATCTGCTTCTCGTCTGTGATCGCCCCCAGGACCTTGGTGAGCTTCTTATCAGAAAGGAAGACCATTTCCTTCGCTGGCTGCATGGGCCAAGCCGCCTTCTACATCGTCTTTGTGACGACCGAGTGTTTCCTGCTGGCGGTCATGGCGTACGACCGGTACGTGGCCATCTGTAACCCCCTGCTCCACTCCGGTGTCATGACCCGGAGGCTGTGCCTCTGGCTGGTGGTGGGCTCCTACGCTGGGGGTATCCTGAACTCCGTTATACAGATGACCTTCATCACCAGGCTGCCCTTCTGCAGCTCCAACGTCGTCAACCACTTTTTCTGTGACGTTCCTCCCCTCCTGGCGCTGTCCTGTGCCAGCACCCACACCAGTGAGGTGATTCTCTTCTCTTTGGCCGGAATCGTCGAGCTCGGCACTGTCTCCACCATTCTGGTCTCCTACGTCTTCATCTCCTCTGCCATCCTGAGGATCCGTTCAGCTGAAGGCAGGCAGAAAGCCTTCTCCACTTTTGTGTCCCACCTGGCCGTGGTGACCATGTTGTACGGGACGACAATCTTCATGTACTTGCGCCCCAGCTCTACTCACACCCCGAACACGGACAGAGTGGTCTCTGTCTTCTACACGGTGCTCATCCCCATGCTGAACCCCCTCGTCTACAGCCTGAGGAACCAGGAGGTGAAGGCTGCTCTGAGGAGAACAGCAGAAAGAATCGCAGTCAGGGTCTGAGCCCTCCTGAATACAACCTGGTATGGGAGAGTGGGTAACATGGGGCTTTCTCCCAGAGGCTGTGGAGCCTCCACCCATGGAGGTGGTCTACGGTCGCCTGGATAAGGCCATGAGCAACCTGCTGTGGTCACAAAGTCAGCCCTGCCTTGAATAATTTGTGATCGGAAAGGGAATCTAGGAGGTCTCTGGTCCTATGAAGGGCAAGTTATACACACACACACATATATATATATAAAAACACACTATTAAATGTATATTACACAATATATTTTCATATAATACAATCTATCCTTGTGACAAATGCGATGCCAGTACCCAAGTTACTAATACTTCTTGTCAATCCTTGTTTTAGTTGCAGTCTCCATGATTCCTGGGCTGGGGAGGCAGCTCCTGTGAAAAGCTCTTCCTAGGAAGGCTGGAAACCCAAGCTCAAAGTGGCCAGAGGTCGATGTTTGATGCAGCCAGGGGCTGTCCTGGGTCAGGGAAATAAAACTTCTTAAATAGATGGGTCTTTGGAACCAGGTTGCTGCGTTGAATCATCTTCGTCACCTTTTTAGGTGGCCACATACCTTTGTCCTTTCATTTTTTTTCCCCCTCTCCTGGTTTTTGCCTCAGATGTGGTATGGGGGGATGCAGGATGGGTCCTGGATGCAGATTTTCCACTTGTGCTGAGCTGTGCTGTCAACAAGGAGAAAAATGCTCTCACACAGTGGAAAAAAAACCCCAAACTGGAATGTGAGCCTGGCTGGCACCTGCAACATATTTTTAAATTTATTACTATTAATTTACTCTTAATTTTTGCTACCAAAGTGCCCAGCCTGAAGCTGGCTCCTGTTGCTATTCAGGGGACAAAGACACGTGCTCTTGAGCTGCCCCTCTCCATCAGTAAAGCTGAGTTTCATCTGCTTCTGAAGCAGATCCTTTCTGTACGTGAACGACTTATTTTTTTTGTCCCTTCTGTGTCCTGGGCTCAGCCCCAGGAGCTGCCAAATGGCCATGATGGTCCCTTTCGGGTACCAAAAAGAGATGCTGGAGTGGGGAATGCTGAATAAAGGGCTGGAAAAATAGTGGTCAGGATTTCTGGTGCATTGCCCCCATCTGCTGGGCGTTGTTGGAAATACCGGCTCCTTTTGGGGGGAAAAAACCTTTTTGTTAAGTATTTGTTACCCTTGGGTGGCAAAGTGGCTTGTGCTTGGGTGAGGCTTTAGGGTCTACAAAATCTGGGTTGAGGTCACTCTGCCCTATGAGTTCTTTCTCCCTTAAAGCATCTGGGCTAACCAACTTGAAATGAGAATTCCTGGTACTTTTAATTATTAGCCCCTATTTTTAGATTATTGCCTCCTAAATTTAAGGTATTACCTCCTAATTTTAAATTGTTACCCCAAAATTTTAAATGATTACCCCAATTTTAGATTACTCCCTCCTAATTTTAAATTATTACCCCAATTTTAATTACTACCTTCTAATTTTAAACTATTACCCCCGATTTTAAATGATTACCTCTTCATTTTAAACTGTTACCCTCTAATTTTAAATGATTGCCTCTTAATTTTAATGTATTACCCCCTATTTTCAAATTATTGCCTCCTAATTTTAATGTATTGCCTCCCAATTTTAAATTATTACCCTCTAATTTTAAATGATTGTCTCTTAATTTTAGATGATTACCCTCCAGTTTTAAATCATTACCACTTAATGTTAAATTATTACCTCTTCAATTGAAATGATTACTGTCTCATCTTAAATTATTACCTCCTCCTAATTTTAAAGTCCTATCCCAAATTTTGCATTATTACCTCCTAATTCTAAATTATTGCCTCCCACATCAATTGCCTCCTATAGCTCCATGGGTCACCCTCAGAAAGGGTCCCCCAGCACATCCTTCCTCCTCACAAAGCCACAGATGAAGGTTCTTTCCCCAGGAGGAGAAGGATAAACCCCCAGGGGTCTGCTGGCAGTTATTTAGCAGAGCGTGGACCAACTGTCTGCCTGTCAGCATGGAGCATCTCTCCTCCAAGGCAGCAAGGTGTGGGGTTTTAATTCCTTTTATCTCCATTCCAGCGTCTCCAGCCTGCAGGGAGATGTGGTTCCTGGTGGGCAGCTCTCATGCACAGCCCAAGCCTCAGACACCTCCTGGGGTTTCACGGCCACCTCTTGGGTCTTGGGCTTGTCAAGCTGGAAAAAATTGCTGGTGAGCTTTAGTTAAGGGTGACATTGGGGTCAGTGCTCCAACGGCAGGAGATGTCTTCATCGGGCAGGTGGATGCTGCCTCGGGGGGGGAGAACTCAGCCCCAGACAGCTCGATTTTCATTATTCCCAACACCTCCTCCAGCGCCGCTCGGCCGCCGCTTTGCCTCCGGCGTCTCTTCTTCGGGCAGCAAAAGCCGGCAATAAATCCCTGTTAATAACTCTGGGACACCGGGCACGCTGCTCGCGGGACGTCTGGAATGAGAGGGCTGGAGCTGGAGCTGGATCCTCACCCCTTCGAGCCAAAGGGCGTCAAATACCGATGATGCTGAAGGTGGGATCTGCCTGGCTCTGCTCTCCGGCGTGACTCTGTCAAGCCGTGATTAATGTTGTCCAGGAGAAAGGAAAAGAATCAATGTTTATTTATTCTGCCTGTCGCGGGGTGTGATTTCAGGAGCTGCTGTTTTCTCCCTGGTGAGCAGAGAGTCCTAAGCTGGGATTTATCTTTTATCTCCACGTCAGGCATCACGGATGAAGCCAAGTCAGACAAATCCTGGCTCTTATTGCTGCCCCGTCCTAGACGGGAAAAAACTATGTGAAGGAAAGTCACATTTTTTTATGGTTGGACTCAATGGTCTTAAAGGTCTTTTTCCAACCTGTGATTTCAGTGCTTTCACCTAGAAAAACTTTTCCTGGGACACAGGGAACAGATGTTTATCCCTCACGTACTCACACTGGGCTGGGAGCACGGAAAAGAAAAAAGAAAAAGAGAAATAATTTTGTTTTCCCAGCAGTTACTGTGAAAATCACGTGCGTTAAGTGGCTGGAGAGGAACTATGAGGAAGATCTGCAGGTTATTTATGTTTTCTCCCGGTGTGGTAGCATCCTCCTTCCTTACCTGGAAATATCCCCATGGTGGTTGTAGGTATTGAACTAAAGCCAAACTGGGAAACCACCCTCAGGAACTCCAGGTTTTTCCCTCTCGGAGAGAATTCACCTTGTATTGGCTGTAAGCGGTGCAGCTCCTCGGGAGACAAAACCCACCCTGAACATTATCGACACGCTTGGGCCATGGAAAGCTTCATCATCTGAAGGACGTAAAGCAGCTGGACTGCTTGTGTATTCGAGGTGCCTGATGATGACGGTAGGTTTACACCCGAGTTTATTCTCCTGGGCTTCACAAGCCACGAAGACCTGCAGGAGACCTGCTTTGTCGTATCGCTCGCCATCTACGTGGTCACTCTAGCAGGGAATCCGGGGGTCGTTATGTCAATCAGAGTTGATTCGGTGTCTGCACACTCCCAAGTGCTTCCTCCCACGCCACTTGTCTCTCCTGGACATCTACTCTGCCACCATCAAACCTCGGTGACTATTTGGGGGGGAGGAGAAGGTTCTTTCCTTCGTTAGATGAGCCACCCAGTTCTCCTCCTTTGCAGGCTGTGCCGCTGCCGAGTGCTACGTGCTGGCTGCCGTGCCTCGTGGTCTCTACGTGGCCATTGTCACCCCCTGCTCTACTCTGTGGTTGTGCCCCAGAGGCTTTGCGTTGAGCTGTTGGCTGATGCCCACTTAGCTGGAGTGATCAGCTCCACCATACATACAGCTTCCATGTTTTCTCCCCTGTTCTGCTCGACCAAGAGGCTCAATCGTTTCTTCAGTAACCAGCTGGTGTGAAATGAAATGTTCCAAAGCTTTTAATCAATGTTCCTGATGGAGCTTTCATGGAAATGAGAGGCATCTGGACAATTGCCCCAAGATACAGGGACCGTGACCTCAGAAGCACCTTATTCTATGTGACTTGGGAGGGCTGAGCATCGTTAACACGCAGCAGAGGAGCTCACTGCTCTGTTCTGCTCCATCCTTTCATCTTCAGAGCGTGAGGATAGCTGAGAGAAGGTTGGACATGGTGGCATAGCTGTGTTCAGGGCACTGGGCGGGGGAAACAACCAGTTCCCCTCTCCCTGAAACATCAGGGAGAGCAATCCCCACAATTGGCCTTGGCCAGGGGCACCTGGAACCTCCACCCACACCCTCTGCCCAGACCTCCAGGCACTATTTAAGCTCAGCCCTTGGGTCTTTGACTGTTTTTGGTCCTGGTCTTCAGCTTTCCTGGCTTGAATTTGGCCCCTGGTTTCCCCTGGCCAATCAATCGGAGCTGCTGCTCTGCTCAGGTGCTGTGGGACAGTGTCCTGGGTCCTGGCCACCTTCAGCTCCCAGTTTGCCTTCCCTTGGGGAGTAACTGGTCCTGGCTGCTCCCTGAGCTGTGTTACCTCGTGTGAATAGCACAAG
>JANVCC010000266.1:143005-160079 GCA_025345505.1 Todiramphus chloris collaris | reverse complement strand
GACCTTCCTTCGCTCATAAACCACCTTCTCTCCCACCACGTGAGGTTTTTTTGTCTCGGCCCCAGAAATGGCCATTAATCGAACAGTTGCTTTCTTTATGCGCACCCCGAAGGACCTCCTTTGTGTGACAGAGCTCATAATGTTGCTCCTTAAATGGAAAGGTACCTCTAAAGGCAGTTAAACTTCCTCAGAAGCCTTTCTCATCCTTCCTGCCTCACCCCTGGAGCTGTTCTTGGCGCTGCAATGACACGCTGTCTATAGAAGAGTGGGATGAATTAAATGCTGCTGAGGTCCATGAGAGGAGGGCAGGACGAAGGATGCTGTGACCAGTTACGGAGACCAGGGGCAGGGTGGTGACACTAAGTTTGCAGCGTCTTTTTCCTGCTGCTGAGTTTGCTTCCTGGCTGTGAGCATTCCCCTGACTCTTACTTCCAAAGATAGGACCTATTTTTTTAGATCTATTTCCTTTCCCTTGCCACAAAACCCATTTCTCTGCACCTCTCCGCGTGGTCACGGTGAAGGTGTCGGTGGTTAAAACAGGGATACGTAATCGAGAAGCTCGTTAGGACAAATCATGGATTGAAACATTCAGGAGAATACACATCAAGGAAACAATTTGGTGGGGTTTTATTGGTCCTTCCTGTGGTTTTTGAAATGATTTAATGAAGTTTGAGTAGAGAAAAATGTCGGGACCACTATGACTGACAGGTGTCAGTTAAGGGTAACAGCTCTTGGGTACATCTGGGTGGGAGGTACGTAGGAGAGGGAGAGGAAGGACAGAAGGAGAAAGATGTGATCACTAAAACAGCCCAGAAGAGCCAGGTTTTCAAACCAACCTGCCCAGCAAGGCTGGACCTTAAAGCCTCCTGAGAAACCTCCACCCAGGACTTGGCCTGGGCTCCGCTTCTCTGTGAGGGGGGAAAAAAAAAAACACCAGTGAGAGGACATTTGGAAGCAGCTGCATTTTGAGGTTGCCTAAACCACCTGAGGCTGTTCCAGCTGAAGGACAAAACTGTGGCTTGGGCACGAGGGAGAACAAGGGCTCGGCAGAAATACCTGTGGACAGAAGCCTGGGAAATCCTTAAACACGCTGAGCAGGTGCTGAAACATCCTCCCCCCGTAGCCATTCTAAAATCCCATTTTCCCTGCAGCACTTTCCTGGCTTTCCAGGTGTGGATTTTACCAGAAACGTGACACCAGCTCCAGTTTGGGGCTTGGAATGAAAGTTAAGCCGAGACCCGGTGAAAACCACTGGGTCAGAGGAGCAGACTTGTAAGCTCTGGGTGCCCTGCTCCAGTTTTGGGTGCTCCTTCCCCGAGCTGCAGCTCAGCAGGACACGGAGAAGCTTCAAGCGCAGCCTCTGCTGCTGTTCTTTGAAGGAAACTTCTGAGGTGGCTTCAAAATCAGGATTATTTTCACAATGTTCATGGAATTCCCCTCTGAAACAAGCTCAGTTTACTCTTGTCTAGCATAAGCATAGCTTATTCTTGTCTAGCATAAGAATAAGCTCAGTTTATTCTTGTCTAGCATAAGATCATCTTATTCTTGTCTAGCATAAGCATAAACTCAGCTTATTCTTTTCAGCTTGGCAGAGCTGACCCCCAGGTTTTTGATGTCTAGAAAGCAGCTCAAAGCTGAGAACTTCAATTCCTTGTACTCAGGCCTGTGCTCGTCTTGTTGGCACCAACAGATTCCCCATTAAAACTGGATTTATTTCCCCCCCACCCGATTTTTTCCCCCCCCCCCCCCGCAACCCTCAGCAATTAGGTTTAAACCGCCCCCCCCCCGAGAATGAGAAATGCCATCTTTGTGTATAAATTTTATTCCACCAAGAAAACCCAGCACGTCGGACACGTAAAAGACTACCCAAAATAAAAGAAAATAAGCAAAAGAGGCCCAATCTCGTTTCCTCCTTAGTCTGGGACCTGTCTCGGAGTGCAGAAGGTGGGAGGACACCTCGGGGAAACCGGAGTGAAGAGGCTGATGTGAAGATTAGTGATGTTTTTCTTTATAAACATTAAATGGTGGTAAAATCCAGGCTTGGAGTTGTGGGCTCAGCTGGGCCTCAGTTTGTGCGCTAAGAGGGGGGCAGAACTTGTCTGGAAATGGGATTAAAAGGATTTTGGGTGTGGTTTTTTTTACAGAAAGAAAGGGAAGGAGTAACTTGTACCCGAGCCTCGTTAAAAGGAGGTGTTCACCTCATTATTTCAAGCCTCCTTCCCAACTCCAGCTTGTTTTCCACCCACATCTCCCCACAGCTTCTCCTTCAACCCCTGCCGCTCGCACCCGCCTCGCTGGGGGTGGATGGAATCAGGAGAAATCTCTTCTTTGCACTCAGTTTCTCCTCTCTAAGACGTTCGACTTTTTCATTGCTTAAATCAGAGGCTGTGTGTGGTCAGCTCCTCCCTTTAACTCCCAGCTTGGGCATCGCTCCCTGCGGCCTCCTCACCGAGTCTCAAGGCGCCGAACCAGCTGCTGAAAGCAACTCCCTGGTTCCCTCACCGCTCCCAACGCCGTTATTCCAGCTCTTCTCCCCCAGCCTCACACGGCCCCTGTGGCTGCTCCCCCGATTCACTAACCTAGCCTGGCTGGGAAGCGTTCAGCAGCATCCTTCTTAGCACTACCACGCGGGACAGGGGCAAAAACAACAACAAAAAAAAGACTGTTTCTTAGCCTTAAATTCCAGCTTGAGCACAAAAACCAGTCACGGGGGTCGGTGGTCGGCCAAGCTACTTCGCTTTTTTGGTCTTGGTGGTGGTGTTGGATTTGGCAGCGTTGTTGGTCTTGGCTTTCTTCTTGGCCGAGCCTTTGGTCTCCGGTTCCTTGCGCTTGGCCGAGGTGATGGACCCGGTCACCTTGAAGAAGTCGTCCAGGCGGCCTTGGGTGCTGCCCTGGCGGCTTTTGCTCAGCCGCTTCACCCCGTTGCGGATCCGCTCTTCGTTGAACTGCTTCTCGCCGCACATGAACAGGACGAGCTGCTCCTCGTCGGGCTCACTCCACTTCAGCTCCACGGCGTCGGGGTTGACCACGTCGGGTTCCAGGAAGAGCTTCTGGGCTTCTTTGTGCAACCAGTTCTCCGGCAGAGGGTATTTCTTGGTGTCTATCTGCTGAATGATCTTCTCGATGGTTTTGTGCTCCCTGATAAGCTCGACCGCGCGTTTTGGCCCGATGCCGCGGATGCTGTCGCAGTAGTCGCAGCCCAGGAGAATACACAGGTCCACAAACTGTTCCCAGGTCAGGTCCAG
This sequence comes from Todiramphus chloris collaris, assembly GCA_025345505.1. Lineage (NCBI taxonomy): Eukaryota > Metazoa > Chordata > Aves > Coraciiformes > Alcedinidae > Todiramphus > Todiramphus chloris. Next base: position 156,834 of record JANVCC010000266.1, on the reverse strand, counting down.
ATCCTGCAGGATGCGGTTGAGGTGAAACTCCTGGATGGGCAGCTTCTTTGTCTCGCTGGCCGTAAGGTGCCGCATCAGGACGGGACTGCCGAAGGTCAGGCAATCCATATCTTCCGTGGCGGCCGCGTAGACCTTCCCAGCCTTCACCAAGGTAGCGCAGCTGGCCTCGGCCTCCCCCGGCGCCTCCACGTAGGGGATGCCCATCAGCCTCAGCAGCTTCTTGCACTCCTCGTTGTGCTGCTGGGTCACTTTGACCAACCTCTTGCTGTACTTCTCAACGTCGGTTTCGTCTCCGGCTTCCTGGGCTTCCTGCAGGTGTTTCTCGGCCTCGGCCCGGCGCTCGGTCCGCTTGGCCAGCTCCCCCGACTTCAGCTGGGGGGGTTTGCCGTCGAAGACGTAAACGGGCTTGATGCCGTTCTCCACCATGCGGATGGTGCGGTAGAACATGCCCATCAGGTGGCTGGTGGTCTCGCCCTCCTCGTTCTGAAGGACGTCGGCTCCCTGCCGCACGGCAATCAGGAACTGGTAGATGCTCATGGAGGCATCTATAGCAACCTTCCGGCCAAAGTAAGACTTGATGTCGTTCTCCCGGATGGCGTTTGGAGCCACGTCAGCGATAAGCTTGGCCAGGCCATGGATTCCCATCCTGGGGAACAGAAAGCGGGACGCTGGGATCGGCCTCTGCTTGCACACGGTGCTGGGGGTGAACAGCCAGGCTGTGGGTACCACCTAAGCAAAGGGGACAAAAGGGAGGTGGCTGCTTCCCCTGCAAACCATCACCACCCAGCCTCAGCCCGCCATTGCACCCCACCTCAGCAGCCTGTTATCCCCCTGCCTCTGCTCCTTGCTACCCCCTGTTGTATCTCACCCTCCCCAAACCCCACCATTATGACCACCCAGCTCCCATTACCCCCAGCTCCACCACTACCCCTCCCTTTTCCCCCATGCTATTACTTCTGCCGGCTGCAGCCTCCACAGGCCTACTCTCACCCCCTCTCCCTGCCTCGGCCTCTCCTGGCCCACCATTCCCACCTCCCCTCAGCACAGCTCCATTACCCTTCCTGCTGCGGCCTCCCCCTGCCCGCACACACCCGCCCCAGCTGCCGTTACCCACCGTCTTCCTGCCTCAGCCACCAACACCTCCCCGCTTCCCTCAGTCACCACTATCCCTCCCCGGGCCCGCCTCAGCCTCCCCCCAGCTGCCATCTCTGCCCTCCCCGGGCCTATCTCAGCCTCCCCCCAGCCACCATCTCTGCCCTCCCCGGGCCCATCTCAGCCTCTCCCCAGCCGCCATCTCTGCCCTCCCCGGGCCCGCCTCAGCCGCTCCCCCCGCCGTTATCCCCCCCGGGGCAGCGTCAGCCGCCCCCAGGCCCCCCCAGCCCCGCCTCGGGCCCCTCCGGCCGCCATTACCCCGCCGCTCGTTCCCGCGCGTCGCCGCAAGGGCCGCCGGGAGCCGGCAGAGCCAATAGCGAGCGGCCCTCGCTGGCCACGCCCACCCGTCCCGGCACACCCCGCGCCGCGCCGCCCCGCCCCTTCTTCCGCTTCCGGGGGAGGGCGGGTGGGGGAGCCGACGTGTCGGAGCCGAGCGGGAACCGGGCGAGATGGTGAGGCCGGGGCTGCGGGAGCTGGGACCGGAGCTCCGGGGAGCCGCGGTCAGGGATCGGGAGCCGGGACTCGGGGCCTGGGAAGCCGCGGTCGGGAGCAGAGATTCGGGGCCTGGAGCCGGGATTTGTGGCTGGGAAGCCGCGGTCGGGAGCTGGGACTTGGGGCTGGGAAGCCGCTTGTCGGGACCGGGAGCCGGGACTCGGGGGCTAGGAAGCCGCCGTCGGGAGCAGAGACTCGGGGCTAGGAAGCCGCGGTCAGGAGCCGGGACTCGGGGCCTGGGAGCCGGGACTCGCGGCTGGGAAGCCGCGGTCGGGAGCTGGGACTTGGGTCTGGGAAGCCGCTTGTCGGGGACTGGGAGCCGGGATCGGGGTTGGGAAGCCGCGGTCGGGAGCTGGGACTCGGGACCGGGAAGCTCCCGTCGGGAGCCACTTGTCGGGGCCCGGGACTGGTGCTCGGTCAGGGACTGAGAGTCAGGCCTGGGGGGTACCAGCCGGCCCCGTCCCGTCCCCGGGCCGTGCTGCTCAGTCCCTTTTGCTGCATCCCCACAGGAGCTGGAGGCGATGAGCAGATACACCAGCCCGGTGAACCCGGCCGTCTTCCCGCACCTCACCGTCGTGCTGCTGGCCATCGGCATGTTCTTCACCGCCTGGTTCTTCGTGTATCCCGGGGCTGGAGGGAGAGGGGTGGGAGGGGGCGGGTCCCCTCACCTTCCTCTGCCTCTCTTATCACCTTAACCCCTGGCGCTGCAGCTACGAGGTGACTTCTACCAAGTACACTCGGGACATCTACAAGGAGCTGCTGATCTCGCTGGTGGCCTCGCTCTTCATGGGCTTTGGTGTCCTCTTCCTGCTGCTCTGGGTCGGTATCTACGTCTGAGGCCCCGGGAGGAGCAGCATCGGTGCCACCTCCTGAAGCTCCCTGAAGGTCTTCACGGGTCTGGGTGGGGAGTCCTGTGGCTTTCGTAGCAGCAGAGCCTGGCCCTGGGGGATGCTCTCACCAACCTCTCTCGCCTGGTTCTGGGTGGGAAGCCCCAAGGAAGCTTTTATTTTGTATTTCTTTTCTACTTCAAGGACACAGCCCCTAGCGGGGCATGGCCTGTGCTCCTGCTGGGTGACCTGACCTGAATAAAACGGGCTCTGACACATGCCTGCCTTCTGCTTTGTCTTTTAAATACCCCTTTTTTTCCACCCCCACCTGGCTTTTCTAAACTGCTTTGATACCAGCACAAGATCCATGGGCCTGGTGCTGGTCACAGATGTCCCCAGCTCTGTATGCCCAGCAGTGTTTCGGTGTCACCTTGTGCCCTGGTACTGCCAGACTTTAGAAAATAAACATTTCCTGCTCCTTCCTAAACCTGTTTTTACATCTCTTTGTTACTGTCATGTCCCACCCCCCTGTTTCTGGAAGGTTGTGCCCATTCTCACCCTGAGACAGCAACTTTGTGACCTCTGAGGGTGTCTCTCAAGGTTGCTTCTCGAGAGAATCCTCGTTGCATCAGGTACTTGCTGATGAAGGGGGAGAAGGCCCTGAAACTGAGAAGTCTTGGTGAGGTGAGTGGTGTGGATGTAATCCTGTAGATGTAACAGTTGGCCGAGTCTGAGACAGTCTGGATCCAGACCTAAACTCCTGGATCCTGCATCCAAGCTCACCTCAGAAGGAGTTTAGAGCACAAAGAGGCTTTGGAATCATGGAGTTGTTGTTGTTGTTGTTGTTGTAAAAGACCTTTCATATCACTGAGTCCAAGCGTTCCCCCAGCACTGCCAGGGCACCACTGACCCCTGTCCCTCAGCACCACAGCTCCATGGCTTGGAAACCCCTCCAGGGATCACGGGGACTCCAGCACTGCCACAATTCCCCAACTAGAGCAGGGTGCTCAGAGCCCTGGCCAACCTCCCCTGGGATGGTGCCAGGGATGGGGCAGCCACCACCTCTCTGGGCAGCCTGGCACAGGCTCTCCCCACCCTCAGCACCAATAATTTCTCCTGCTCTCCAGCCTGAATCTCCCTCTTGGAGTTCCAACCATCCCCCCTTGGCCTGTCCCAACAGGCCCTGCTCAAAAGTCTCTCCCCATCTTTCTGACAGGCCCCTGGAAGTCCTGAAAAATCATGTAGCTGGATGTGCCCCTTGGTTAAGTAGCCAATTAGCTGCCAATAAATGAGTTTATTCACGGCACGTGTAACTGTATTTTTTTCATAGGTAGTTTTGAATTTGTAGCCCAGTTTTCAAAGCAATGAGATTTCAAGATCAGAAATTCTCCAGGTTCCTTCCAGCTTTAAAGCCCTGATTTCCTGCTGGGGAAGGAAGCGATCCCAGCGTGGCGTGGGCTGGCAGGGCCCTCTGGAGAGCATCTGGTGTCCCCCCTGCCCCATCCAGCAGGGGCACCCAGAGCAGGGGCCCAGCAGCGCAGGGTCCAGCCAGGGTGGGAATCTCTCCAGAGAAGGAGACTCCACAGCCTCTCTGGGCAGCCTGGCACAGGCTCCCACCCCCTCACACCAAACAAGTTGCTGCTCCTGCTCAGCTGGAACCTCCTGGCTTCCAGTTGGTGGGAAGCACCTGAACCAACACCTCATTACTTCACAGCGAGGGAGGAAGGTGCCGGGAGCCATCCTTGGATACAAAGCAGTATTTATATATTTATTTATACGGGCATTTTTTTTTTTTTTAACCTCCAGCAGAAAACAACATCTAAATAAGCCAAACAAAACAAAACAAAAACAAACCCCAAAACAAAGAAACCAAAAGCGGGGAATCCAGCGACTCCGCGCTCAAATTCAGCAAAATATAAATATCAATCAGAAAGAAAAGGGGAGGGCGGGGAAGAACCACATTTGTTTGTCTGTCTTTTTTTTTTTTTCCCTGCCAAACAAAACGGAGGATCAAAGAATAACCTGCTAAGAAGGCAACTCTACAGACTCGCTGGCAATATACAGTGATTAAAGCTGTGACGGCAACACTGAAAACACCCAAACAAATTAGTGCTTTACTCTTTTTTTTTTGTTTGTTTGTTTTTCTTTCTTTTTTTTTTTCTTTTTTCTTTTTGTTTTTTTCTCTCTCCTGAATTCCCACGGTGGTGGCGGAGTCTCTTTATTTACAGGCTTTGAAGCTCTACCAGTAGGACCCAACGCTGGGCAGCTTGCTTTTGAAACAAAAACCCCCAGCTTCGGCCGAGCGGCTTCGGTTTCCACGCTCGGCCTCGTCCTCCCCGCCGCCGCCGTCCAGTAAAGGGGCTCGGTTCCCAGTAGAACCAGTAGGATTCCCCCAGCCGGGGCTCAGAGCTCCCTCCGTCTGCAAAGCCTGATTGTGATCTCTCCGGTGAGTGATTGGGGGGCCGGGTTAAACGTGGGGCAGAGGTTGCAAAAAGCTGCTGCTGCCACCCTTGCAGCGTCACCAAACCCTTCCGAGCTGGCTGCTGCCTTGCTGGTGGAACTGGTGTGGCCTCGCTGGTGTGCTTTAAGATGCTGAAAGCGGCATCCCCAAGCATCCTCTTCTTTCTCCGCCAGCCTGGCGCTGCTCTGCCCTGCGACGCCCGTACCTGGGTAGGGCTTTGGCACCCAGGGCTTGGCCTCACCCCAGTCCTTAAGCTACCTGGCCACTGGTTTTTTGAGGCATGGGTCAGGAAACTGCTGTTCCCTGTTAGCAGAATAAAAGGCACTAGAGATGTTCCCGCAGCCCTTAGGCACTTGGGGATGCCAGGGGGTCCTAAACCCCGTGGCCGAGCGGCGCGGGGACACCCGAGAGTCTCCAGCTCCTCTTGGGCTGCCGTCGCTCGCGTGGTTTTCTACTGATTGCTCGATTCCTTCCCTCCAGGAGTGGGGTGAGATGGACTCGTGGGGCTTAGCCAGGGCCACCGGCACGGGGAAGGTGGCTCAGCGGTGGTGATCACAGTTCTGGCCCTCACAGCACTGCCAGCTAGCTCTGCAGGGGCTGAGGAGAGTGCGGGCACCTAGCCCAGCTTGGCAGGGCAACACCAGCAGGTCTCCAAGGGAAACCCAACAGGTCTACAAGGAAAACCAGCAGGTCTTCAAGGGAAATCCCAGCAGGTCTTCAAGGGAAACCCCAGCAGGTCTCCAGGGGAACCCCAGCAGGTCTCCAGGGGAACCCCAGTAGGTCTCCAAGGGAAACCCAACAGGTCTACAAGGAAAACCAGCAGGTCTTCCAGGGGAACCCCAGCAGCTCTCCAGGGGAACCCCAGCAGGTCTCCAGGGGAACCCCAGCAGGTCTCCAGGGGAACCCCAGCAGGTCTCCAGGGGAACCCCAGTAGGTCTCCAAGGGAAACCCAACAGGTCTACAAGGAAAACCAGCAGGACTCCAAGGCTACATCTCAGCTGAGCCACCCTCGAAGAGCACGAGGCATCACTCCCCTGAGGAAGGACTTGCCAGACTGGGCCACTGATTGCCAAGTGGAGAAGAAAAGCTGCTGAGAAAGCAACTTCTCAGTTTAAGGCTGAACAAAACAAAAAGCTAAGGCGGGGGAGAGGGATGAGTGCCCAACACCTCTCAGAGAGGTTTCCTTCCCGGCTGCAGGGAGACAGAGAATCCTGCTGAGCATGGAGCTGACCTGCTTGTGATCTGTGCTCCCGAGCTTCAGGAACCCCTGGCTTTTTTTGAGGGTAGTGCCCTCGCTTTACTCCTGCTCTGCTTCCCACCTGCCCCAGTTCCAGCACGTCTCACTGACTGGAGAGCATCACGCAGGGACAGTGACGTGGTTCAGAATGGAGAGCTGGCCTTGAAACCACCCCACAAAGACCAGAGACTGCAGCTCCTGGCGGTGGGATTGCAGGGCTATGGCTGCTTCGCTGGGACAAGCTCAGGAGCTGGCTCTGAGATGGGTGACAGGAGGTGGAACCGCTCCCCAGCCCGGGGAGAGAAGGCAGCCGAGGGTCCCAGGAGCTGCGCGCAGGAACCGTCTCTCTGGTCTCTGGAGCTTGTTCCTCTGGCGCTGCCAACGGTCCTGCTGCATCTGCTGCTGCCCAGAGCCACACCAGTGTGGCAGCTAGAGCCCAAAACCAGTTTGGTTCCAGTTGCCTATGTCCAGCGGTGGGGCTGCAAGGGCCGAGGCGTGCTCTTCTCTGAAGCCAGCTTTAGAGCCTGCTCCGGGGCTGGTGAGTGGCTTTTCCTTGGCTGCTGGTCCCTCAGAGAAATGTGTCTCAGAGACAAGAACCAGGGGTGGCTCAGCCTCCAGGAGCACAGAGCTGAGAACCAGGGATGGCTCAGCCTCCAGAACACAGAGCTGAGAACCAGGGGTGGCTCAGCCTCCAGAACACAGAGCTGAGAACCAGGGATGGCTCAGCCTCCAGAACACAGAGCTGAGTACCAGGGATGGCTCAGCCTCCAGGAGCACAGAGCTAAGAACCAGGGATGGCTCAGCCTCCAGGAGCACAGAGACAAGAATCAGGGGTGGCTCAGCCTCCAGGAGCTCAGATGTCACCAGTTTTAGCAAGAGATGCTGGAGCAGGATGGGGAGGAGGACGCCGGCGCTTGTCAGTCGGTCAGAAATGTCCCAGCACCCCTGTAGCAGTCAAGCTTTAACGTGGAGCTCCGTGGTGGCCTCCCCTTTGGTTTCCTACATGAGACACGTGTAGTTCCATGGGGACAGAATGAAAAGACCCTTTTTTTTCTTTCTTTTTTTTTTTTTTTTTATACGGCTTTAAAAATAAAAAAGAATAATTCAGTAGTTTAGCAAGTTAAGAACTTGTAACAGTGAACTAACCAAAACAGGTCAACGTAACGACGTTCTGAGAACGACGAGGCTCCCCAGTCGCTGCCGTTTCCCCCCTCAGTGGGACAGGATCAGCCTCAAGGCTCTCTTAGCCGTGGGGTGGGTGGTGAAGCCGCGTCACACGTCCCCAGCCTCACCGGTGGATTTTCTTCTGCACATCTGGGCAGAGGTGGCTGCGTCGACGCGAGGGGCCGCGCGCTGCTGCCTGATGAGATAACGACGGGGCTCACCACGCTTAAGGCAGGTGACAGAGGGTAAGTTCTGTCCCATGGGTTGATGGCAGGTGTTCCCACACAAGGTTTGGCCTGGGCACAGCCTCAGCAGCAGCTTTGGTGGGGTTCTGGAGCCCATCCATCCATCCATCCATCCATCCATCCATCCATCCATCCATCCAGACCTGGGTGCGGTGAGAGTTTAGAGCCCAGCGAAGAGGGGGGACGGATGGGGCTGGTGGTGAAGCTGTCCAGCGAGGACAGTCCGTTCTCGGGGGGTCTCCAGGGGTCTGTGGAGCGGGGCTGCGGGGCCAACTAGAAGGAACAGCAACTCCAGTGTACGACTTCCAGTACGTCCAGGCACAGCCTTCCTTTCCGGGGCCAAAGTCCAGCGTTTCGCTCGTGGAAAGGGCTCCAGTGTTGAGCAATTCCAGTGTTGTGAAGAACTGAGGTGGCACATCTGGGACCACTGGGCCAGTACGGGATGGAGAGTCCCCCAGTACGGGATGGAGAGTCCCCCAGTACGGGGTGGAGAGTCCCCCAGTATGGGATGGAGAGTCCCACCCGGGACGTGGCAGCCCTGTCCACAGGCAGTCCAGTGTGAATGCTTTCAAATCCAGTGTCGCGAGGGCAGGGAGAAGTGACGGGGGACAGCAAAACGTCCCAGTAAGGGAAGGAGAGAGGCACTGGGGGCAGACTGGGATGGTGGGAGTCGGGGCGAGGTGAGCCCAGGAGATGCCACAGGGCCGGTTGCAGTCCCGTGGAGTGGGTCCCGTGTTCGGCGGGGGCTTTGCTCTGGTGCCTGAGTCACCGGCCACCACCAACCCAGCTCCACACGCCCCAGGTGGGGCTGGAGGGGGTGCGGGAGTCTCCCCAGTGTCACCAGTCCCCCTCCTCTCTCCGACCAGAGGGCACTGGTGCGGCCAAGGACTCACTCACAGAGCCAGTAAAACTGGAAATAGTAGTCAGTGAAAAGGTGGCCGATGTGCTCGGGAGCCATGCTGCAGTTGGCTTGGCCCTGGGAGAGAGCGAGAAAAGGAGCTTAGAGAGGGGACAGGACACGTGCTCTGAGAGGGGACCTGGGCTCAGTTCTGTGCTGGGGCAGACCAAAATCACAGCCATGGGTTTATTTTGGTTGGCAGAGCCCTGGCAGCTCAGGGAGTCCAGCACTGCCAGGGCACCACTGACCCCTGTCCCTCAGCACCACAGCTCCACGGGGGGCTTGGAAACCCCTCCAGGGATCATGGGGACTCCCCCCCTGCCCTGGGCAGCCTGGGACAGCCCTGGACAACCCTCCAGGGGCTGCAAGAAATTGTCCCTCAGCTCCAACCTCAACCTGCCCGGGGGCAACTTGAGGCCGGTTCCTCTTGTCCTGGCGCTTGTTCCTTGGGAGCAGAGCCCGACCCCCGTGGCTCCAAGCTCCTGAATTTCAGGGAGCTGTCAGAGCCAGAAGGTCTCCCCTGAGCCTCCTTTGCTCCAGGCTCACCCAGCCCAGCTCCCTCAGCCGCTCCTCACCACACTCCTGCTCCAGCCCCTGCCCCAGCTCCGTTGCCCTTCCCTGGCCACGCTCCAGCCCCTCAAGGTCCTGCTGGGAGTGAGGGGCCCAGAACTGACCCCAGGATTCCAGGGATGGCCTCCCCAGGGATGATCCCTGCCCTGCTCCTGTAACTGTGGAAGGCTCCCAGTGCCACGTGGCTGCCAAACCCATCACGGTCCCATCACTGCCCTCCCCGTCAGCCCTGGACAAGAGGAAGGAGAAAGCAGCTGCTGGCGCTCACCGGCTGCGCCACTCTGAAGTGGTAGGTGAACTCCCGGAACGACATCATCACCAGAGGCCAACGGTGCGTTGTTTCCTGGGGAAGAAAACGGAATAACTGGGATGAGACTGGGGCAGAGGGTCAGGGGATGTTCTCCCAGGCCAGACTGGCAAGGAGCCCCGCAGCCCTGCGCTCTCGAGGGGAGGAGCAGCCTCTCCAAGGTCAGCCAGGGAGCTGGGCTGGGAGGGCTGCAGAGTCGCTGGAGGGAAGAAAATCCCCCCCTGATGGGATCTCGTTAGGATGCATTTTGGCTGCTTCCAGCCTTCTCTTTCCCCTGCAGGAGGGTTGGGTGGGACGATTTCACACGAGCGACCACGCCACAGGTTTACAGAGACCCCCCCGTTGGGGTTGCTGGGGTGTCTGTGGCTCCGTTGGGACCTGAGTTCCCTCCAGCAGTTGTCCTGGCCAGGGAGCACTGGGAGGACACAAGGATTTGTTGGGATTCTGGGGGCCGTCCCCTACCTGTGCTCCTGGGGCATCGGCAGAGCCGCTGGTGCTCGCGGCGTCCCGGCAGGGATCGCTGGAGACGAGGCCACAAAGGGAGATGGACACGGCCGAGGAGGAGCTGGGGAGAGAAGAGATGGTGAGACCCCAGGAGGGAGCAGCTTCTGCCACTGTCTGCTCCAGCTCAGGCAGGAGATGCCGTGGCCACGGGTAAGCAGGGACCGGCCCTGCCCACTCACTTCATCTCCAGGGTCAGGTTGGTGTTCACCGCCGTGAGCTGGTTGATGGGGATGCGGTAGGTGAAGTTTCCAGTCCTAGGGACACAGACAGGAGTCAGACCCCACCCAGCATCCCAGGGCACCTCTGAGATGGACGGGACAGGACCCCAAGTCTCGCTGCTCAGAGGGAAGCTCTTTCCAGGTTAGTTCCTAAGGATGAACTCATCACCAAACGCAACCTTCCCAGACTCAGAGCCCCAGCTCCTGCCCATCCCGCAGAGCAGCAGGGGCTGCCTGGGCAGGGGGGTGGCACAAAACCAGCCCCAGGCTCCAGGAGCTGCTTCTCCTGGAGCATCCACGGTGTCCCTGTCCCCGGAGTGCCGGCACCCAGCCCTGCCTCCCTCACCTGCAGGCGTCAGGGGCTGCGCAGTGCTGGGACTGGATGGACATATTGACCTCCAGGATCCGGACGGAGCGCAGCACTGGGCTTGGCCCTGCCGGGGGGAGAACAGGAGGGTTGAGAACAGCAAAGGGATGGCAGCTGGGGTGACCTGAGCGACAAGGGCTGGAAGGGACGCCTGGCACCGAGACTACCTTTCCTCATCAGCCTGTCACCAGAGAGGGGGGCAGACTGCTGCAAGACAATGGGCCCCTCACTCCCAGCAGGACCTGGAGGGGCTGGAGTGTGGCCAGGGAAGGGCAACGGAGCTGGGGAAGGGGCTGGAGCAGGAGTGTGGGGAGGAGCGGCTGAGGGAGCTGGGCTGGGTGAGCCTGGAGCAAAGGAGGCTCAGGGGAGACCTTCTGGCTCTGACAGCTCCCTGAAATTCAGGAGCTTGGAGCCAGGGGGGTCGGGCTCTGCTCCCAAGGAACAAGCGCCAGCACAAGAGGAACCGGCCTGGAGTTGCCCCCGGGCAGGTTGAGGTTGGAGCTGAGGGACAATTTCTTGCAGCCCCTGGAGGGTTGTCCAGGGCTGTGCCAGGCTGCCCAGGGCAGGGGGGGAGTCCCCGTGACCCCTGGAGGGGTTTCCAAGCCCCCCGTGGAGCTGTGGTGCTGAGGGACAGGGGGCAGTGGTGCCTGGGCAGTGCTGGGGGCACAGTGGCACTCCCTGAGCTCAAAGAACTCTGCCAACCAAATGACTCTGATTCTGAGACCGTGCTACCCGGGCATGGAGATCCAGGGGAAGGGGTGCCCCAGGCTATGCCTGTGTCTGGTCTCCGAGCCTCTTTCCTCGCTGCTGCCAGCAGGACTGACTCTGGCTGTTTCCTCCTCTAGATCTGATCTAGGAATGGCTGAGCAAGCCGGGATGGGGTAAGAAGGGCAATTCCAACCCATTCTCTGACCCTGTGACCCCGTGCCAGCAGGGCAGCCTCAGAAGGGAACAAGGTGCTGGCTCCTTTGGCCAGACAGCCCACGGCAGGGCTGCAGGTCCAATCTGGCTATACTGGGCGAGCTGGGGGGCAAGCAAGCTGCGGGGTGGGGGGACACAAGGAGAGCCGGGCGGGACGCACGAGACCCAGGGTACCCCAGGAGAGAAGCCGGGGACCGCGGTGCGGCTGCCAGGGAGGCAAGGAGCTGATGGCCACCTACCCAGCGTGCCAGGCTGGTCCGTGCGGGGCCGCTCGCTCACCGGCTGCTTGAGGCTGCGCTGCTGCCGGGCCGGCCCCAGCGGGGAGTTGCTGCGGGAGAGCGAGAGGTTGGGGATGTACTTGGATTTGCCCTGGCTGTGGGTGAAGGGGGAGGAGGGGCTGGCATTGGGGCTGCCGAAGCTCTGAGACCTGTCAGGAGTCTTTGGCCACTTGGCGTAGGAAGCGGCTTTCCCGGTGATGCCCCTGGATTTGCCTTTGATATTTGTCACCGGCAGGAGCGAGGTCTGGCTTTGGTCTGGGGAGAAAAAGGGGAGAGGAAGGTTGTGCTGGGGGAGGGGGGCAGCAATTCCCCACCCTGCCCAGGCTGGCGTTCCCATCTCTGGGGTCGTCCTGTCCCCACGTCACCCCCTGAGGCTTCCCAGTCCTGGTGGGGTACTGGCAGCAAGGGGAAGCTGGAGCTGTGGGGACCAAGCTGGGGCACAGCCCTAGGCTCGGGTCGAGTGTGGGGTTCAAGGGGTGACCCCAGGGGTGCGATGGCTCAGCAGCAGCTGCTGGAGGAAGCACCTCCTGGCCTGTCAGAGCCCTGAGCAAAGCAGGGAATGAGGGCAGACTGTGAGGGATGGCTGCTGGAGGGACCAGCGTGGGCTCTCATCGCTTTCTGTGGGTGAAGCAGACAGCTCCAAAAGCCTCCAGCCCCCACTTACCTCTAGCAGCGTGAGCATAGAATCAGAGACTGGTGTGGGTGGGCAGGGACCTTCCAAGGCCATCCCATCCAACCCCCCTACAGGGAGCAGGGCCATCTGCAGCTAGAGCAGGGTGCTCAGAGCCCCGGGCAACCTCCCCTGGGATGGTGCCAGGGATGGGGCAGCCACCACCTCTCTGGGCAGCCTGGCACAGGCTCTCCCCACCCTCAGCACCAACAATTTCTCCTGCTCTCCAGCCTGAATCTCCCTCTTGGAGTTCCAACCATCCCCCCTTCTCCTCTGCAGGCTGAACCCCCTCAGCTCTCCCAGCCTGGCTCCCAGCAGAGGGGTTCCAGCCCTCCCAGCATTGCTGGGGCTCCTCTGGCCCCGCTGCCCCAGGTCCCTGTCTCTGCTGTGCTGAGCACTCCTGAGCTGCCCCAGCACTGCAGGGGGGTCTCTCTCTCTCCCTCCCCAGAGCCCTGGCAGCAGAGGGGCAGGATCCCCCCCTCCCCTACTGCCCACGCTGCTGGGGTGCAGCCCAGGGTGCCAGTGGGTGCTGGGTGCCAGCGCCCAGGGCCGGCTCAGCTCTGGCTTCTCCCCCCCAGCCCCCCCGAGTCTTTCTCCCCAAGGCTGCTCTGGGTCCCTTCCCCCCCCAGGCTGTGCTGGCACTGGGGGTGCCCCCCAGGGGCAGGACCTTGCCCTTGGCCTCACCAAACCTCGGGGGGTTCCCAGGGCCCCCTTCTCCAGCTTGCCCAGGTCCCTCGGGATGGATCCCGTCCCTTGGATGTGTTACCCCCCTACTCAGCTTGGGGTCACCTGCAAACCTGCTGGGGGTTCCCCCACCCCCCTGCCCCTGGCCCAGCTGAAGGTGCTGAGCCACTCTGGTGATGGACGGGTGACCCACGCCACACGGGCAGCGACGGCCACTCAGCCCACTTTGCCCAGTCTGAGCCCCAGCAGTGGGTGTGGAGGAAACTGGGTAGAGGCTGCAGCTCCTTCGCTTAACACGCAGAGGTCAGGCAGGAGGCGAGGTGGGGCTGGATGCACCGGTGACCCAGAGCTCGGCGTTGTCCCAGCACCTCCTGGGTGCCCGGGCTGGTACGTACCCGTCCGGTTGGTGGCACGCGTGGGGCTGGTCTCAGAGAGTGCAACAGAGGAGGCATTGGTGGGGGCAGCAGAGCAGCACGCGGAGAAGCACGGGGGGCTGAAGCAGGCTAGGACACTGTGAGCAGGGGAGCCGGAGCCAACGTGATGCGCGTCCTCCGTGACTGCAGGGCAAAGATGTGCAGAAAGTCACGGGCAGAGGCATCCAACGGGAGCAGCACCGAGTGCCCCCAGCACCCCACCTTGGCACAGGGTCATTTGGGTTGGAAAAGACCTTTCAGCTCAGGGAGTCCACCCGTTCCCCCAGCACTGACAGGGCATCACTGACCCATGTTCCCCAGCACTGCCAGGGCACCACTGACCCCTGTCCCTCAGCACCTCGGCACTGCCAGGGCACCACTGACCCCTGTCCCCCAGCACTGCCAGGGCACCATGGACTCC
>JANVCC010000266.1:65626-85305 GCA_025345505.1 Todiramphus chloris collaris | reverse complement strand
GGGGAGGCGAGGGGGTGGTTGTGCTCCATCGCCGCGTGGAGACCCCACCAGCCAGCTCCTGTCGCGTGGAGACCACCCGGCCGAGCTCCCCCCAAGGAAAAAGCACTAAAAACGAGAGCAGAGTTGGCACCGGTTCCTCGGGGCTGGCTGTCTCTGCTGGGAGGTCAGGCCAGACCGGTGGCCGTGCCAGCAGGACACCGGAGCAGAGAGCTGAGCTGAAGGAAAGGGTCTCCGGGGGCAGAGCGCTCGGATCCTGCTGCCCCGTGCACCAACACCCCCCGGGATGACGTTACTGGTTCAGTTTATCACCAGGACAGGAGCTGGAGGCTGTCCCCTGGACATCACCTCCTGGGTCGGCCGCAGGGTTTGTGGAGGGGAAAAGCTGGGAAGCTGTAGCCTCAGGAGCTGCCGGTGATGCCGCTTGGCCACCGGCGAGCACCGTGGACCTACGGGTAGAGAAAGCAGGGGGGATGCAAAGGGGCGTGTGGTGGAGGTCCAGCAAACACCGCGAGGGGATCGCTCCACACACACCACATCCCCGCAGTGCTGCACCAAGAGAGACCGTGCAGGTCCTGCCACCAAGAGAGACCGTGCAGGGTCCTGCCACCAAGAGAGACCAAGGGCTGCTTCGGGCTGGTACCTCCTCCTGGCGCTGCCACCTGCAGCAGGTACCTCGGACTCCTGAGCCATCGGAACTGCAGGAAGGCCACGGGGGGAAGCAGGGTGGGTGGAATCCCAATGGAAACCAAAACGAAGGCTCGTTCCTGTGCTGCTCTGGGTTTAATGATGCTGCCGGAAGAAACGCGTGGCCAGAGAGAGGTCCCCTCGTCAGACAGATGTGCTGGGTAGGTGGAGAACATCAGGAAGTGGAAAGCAAACCACGGGATGACACGGCGAGGTCAGGGGTCTCAAACACAGCGATGAAAGCAGCCAAAAGGCCCAGCTCTCTGCAAGAAGAGCTCACCTTTGGAGGATGCCCGCTCCAAAACCACCGGTAAATCAAACTGCAGCGCACAGTTCAGACTTTAAGTCCCTTTCAGCACAAGCAGTGACAGATCTCGAAGAGCAGGAAGATTTTGTTTTCACTCCTGAATAGACCTGAGAGGAAGTTTTACTCCCGAACAGACCCGTGAAACACTGGCCGAGGCCACGCAGGGTGAGAAGTGGTAGGAACTCTTCCCTTCCTCCCCCCCAGACACACTTGCTTTGCACAAGAGGCGAGTGCAGATCAGGGGGGCTGGGGGGGGTAGCTGTCGGGGGGTTGATGCCTGTTCCAGGTCACACTTGGCTATCAGCACCTGGGTACGAGCCGAGGCAGCGGCGAGGGGACAGCGGGAGCATCTGGGAAGTCCCAGACGAGGCAGAAAGAGAAGCCCAGCAGCCAGGGGAGCTCTGGACCAGTCCCCTAGCCACACCACACGCCCAGAGAAGAAGGGATGCCCAGAAGCAGGAAAGGAAGCTGGCAGATGGCTGCTCACGAGCAGGAGGCTCGGACATTGAGCCAAAAGAAAACAAAGGCACAAGGGGTACAAACTGAACATCAGCAAAAAAACCCCAAGAGAACAAGAGACTGCAAAGCACTCGGGCAGCTGATGCGTTTTAGGACTGCGAGTCCCTCCCACCAAGCCAGGAACTGCTCTCTCCTCCATCGTTCTGCCTTTCCAAGGTGCACGTCCTTCAGCAGCCCGAGTTTAGGCTGCACTGGGCACAGAGAGGGGCAGAAACTGGGGAAAGCAGCAGCAGGAGTTGGGCACTTTGCAGAACCCTTACCGTGCAAGGAAGCCAACGGAGATCTGCCTGAAAGATTTCTGCCCTCGAACGACACAGTTTATGAATGAAGAGGGTTTGGGTTTTGGGCTCTGTTTGCTTTGATTTTTCCAGACAGCCTCTTCCAGAGCTCTTCCTCGAGCTGCTTCTGTCCCAATGCTCTTCCAGCAAAGGGGTGATGAGAATCGAGACACAGAGAGATGTTTGAAGCAGAAATGAGGGGAAGAGTGTGGATTGAGCCTGGGAGGGCTGGGGACAGATCTGTTTGTCGCAGGAGAAGGACAGGAAACGGGAGCTGCCCACCCTGGGGCGCAGCAAGACCCGGAACCAAAGGGGCTGCCTGGCTCCGTGGCAAGCCCAGGTCACCAACAGTAGGTTATTTTCAGGAGAAGCCTAATAAGCAACTAGAGCACAAAGCAAAGCAAAAAGAACAGCGGTGTCACGCCAGGCTGTTTCTGGCTCCAGCTGGACAGGGCGAGGCGACCCCCTTCCCCCGGGACACAGTTCCAATGGCACAGAGAGAGGAAGAGTCATACACAACCAGGAGGGATGCCCGGGTCAGAAGGAGCTTTCTAGTGCAATGCTGAGACCCATGAAACATCATCAATACTGAAAGAATTTGGTTTTTCTTTTTTTTTTTTTTTTTCCCCTTAAGAGGGAGATAATCCACCCTCCTCACCTCGTCTCCCCACCACCCTCGGGTAGGGCACCAGTAGTTCCACCTCGTCTCAGAGACGGCCACCTCCTCCTGCCTCCCCGGCAAGGGCTCGAGATGATTCTTTCATTAATGTTTGTAAAGTGCTTTGCAGATAAAAAGCTCTGCCTAAGTGCTAAGGGTTATTTACTCCCCCATCTTCTGCCACCCCGGTTCTTGTGCGTCTCCCTGGACACCAACCCTCTCTGGAGCGTTCCTTGGGTGCGTGTGGCAGTTCACCCTTCCCCTCACGAGCTGTTCTGGGTGAGCTCCTGGCGAGGGGAACCAAGCTGCTCTTTCCTGAAGGACCCACGGGGGCTGGGGGTGGGGGAGAAGTCACTTGTTGCTGAAAACGCAAGTGTTTTTCTTTCACAAATTCGAATTCGGAGGGGCTTCGTCCCTCCAATCCAAGGCAGCAGAGAAACGGTCACCTTTGGAACCTGAACGCCAGGGGTAAGATTTTCCTGCCTGTTTACCAAATCCCTGTGCTTCTGAAGGCTCTGAGATCTGCCAGGAGCATCCCCTGACCCAACCGCTGCGGGGGAGATGGGCGCTGCGGCACCAAGTCCAGCTCGCTCCCGTGCGCCCGCCGTCGCCTGCGCCGGGGAAGGCTGCCTCTACAGTGCTCCCCTTCTGACCCGGGGGTGCCCGACAGCCCTGTCTGGGGGCACCCAGGACAGCAGGGTGCAGAAATGACTCGATGAAGGCGGCCAGAGCTAAGGGAGCTGAGGGATTTGTCACCAGCGAAGGGATCTGTCAGGAGCTAAGCGCAGCATCCTCCCACAAGGGAAATACCGCAGCCGAGGAGGCCAATAAAAACCTCTGCCATTGTAAGGATATTAAAAAAGAGGAATTTCTTTTCCAGTGAGGGAGGACAGAGCCCCAGCGAGACCGATCGATAACCCCGCTGAGCTTTGAGATGAAGGTGTTGTTGTCAAGGAAAGGCCTTCCACAGGTCACGGCACATTTAACGCTCTTCGGTAGGTGGTTTCTCTCCTGCTTCCATCACTGGAAAGTCCCTGCCTGGACAGGTCTGTAGCAGGCTCCTCGGGACACCGAGGCTCTGCACAGCCCTCACCCAGGCAGTTTCACCAGCAATTTGGGTCAAGCTTTGCAACGAGATGTCGTGCAACGGGGAGGTGGACGAGGAAGAGGGTGGGCAAAGGATGGGAGCAGCTCCCCCCCGCACCCCGAGCCACGTGACAAGCAGGGGATGGGGGATTATTGCTGCCCATCCTCTTCTCCCCTCTGTCCCCGGAGGGAGCAGCCCAGGAAGAAGAGAATGAACATGCTTTTTGCTTCGGGAAAACCTCCCTGTTTGCTTAATAAATACCTTCCCAAAAAGCTTAGCAGCTCTGTAAACATACAAGAGATTTCAATACTTCGTCAAAGTTCATCTCTCCCCTGAACTCCCCCCGAGAGGCTGGCGCTGATCTGTGGGTGGTGGGAGGACCCGGCGGAGTCCAGGAGAGGCTCCCAGGCTCTGCAGGGGCCTGGCAAATAACTCTGGGTGTTGAGAAGCCTGGGAAATTTTTAAGTTGATCCATCCATCCACGCAGCTCCGAGATGAGGATCCTGTCAAGTCCTGCAAGAATGTCGCCAGCTCAGAGCGGTCCAGGGAACTGAGAAGTGCCGATGGTGACGTCCAGGAGAACTCTTCTTCTGGCAAAGGAGGGGTGTGGCAAAGGGCTTTGGCTCTTCAGAACAGTGTCCTTCCCTCTCGGGAGCAGCCTGGTGGTCACTGAACAGAGAAGCACTCGGGGGAAGAGAAAACACAGCGCCAGCCCCGTACTCGCTGTGCCTGGCCAGGGGAGGGGAGGCTGCATCTGGGGAGAATACAGCCCCAATGGCTTTAAAACGGGAGAGTATCCTACAAAAGCAAGCCCCGTGGAAGTGGGACAAATTGGATCTCGGGTCAGATCCAACGTGGTAGTGCAACAGGGCCCGAAGCCTCAATCCACTCATTTCCAGACCCGCTGACGGGGTACCGAGGGGGTGAGCTGGCCTGGCCCCCTTTGCTTCTGTCTCTGCAATCCTCCAGCTTCAGAGAATCCACCCCTCCTCCCCCCCCGAGGATTCCCCGAAGCCGGGCAGCTGGCTCCCAAACTCAGCGGGTGCCCTGGGGGCAAAGGATCTGGCTCTGAAACCAAAGGAGACAGGCTGAGGTAGGGAACTGGCGTCTACCTTTCGCCACTCGGACCCTCCTAGCGCAGCCGTCCCGCCAGGCAGTGCCGCTTCTGCCGCCTGCAAGCGTGGGACTCGAGCACAAGCGATCCATCCTCCGGACACCAGCGTGCCACGGCTCCATCACCCCGGCAGGAAGGGGTTTTATTTCCAGCTGTCTCCTCCGATCCAAACTGCCCGATGACCACCTCTCCTCCACGTATCCTCCACCTCTCCTCCCAGCGCTCAGCCCAGGGGATCAGCTCGCAGAGCCGCACCCCTTCTAGCCTGCACTAGAGGGCTGAAATCATGAGGTCGTCCTGCTTGGCAGGGCTGGTTACGTGCCCAGAGGGGGTGGAAGTCCGGATTTTGTCGGTGGCCAGGCACTCCTGGCTGCTCACGCCCGTGGGAGTGATGTCCATGAGTTCTCCAGATGAACTAAGGGGGAAAGAGGGTGAGACAGAGATGCCCGACGAAGGATCCGTTGAGCCTGCAAACAACCTCGGGGGCTTTGGGACTAGGTTGGGTTCGTACTGTGCCCTCAACAAGATCTCCTGTTCACTGACAGACTTGGGCATCTCTGCAAAGTCACTGGAGCTGTCTGACACCATCATGCAGTAGATGTCCTGGAAGGAGCTGCTTTTGCTGTCCAAATTAAAGAGGCTGTCTATGAACTCAGCAAACTCCAGCACTTGGGGACTGGGAACATCGGTGAGCCGTCCATTCTGGAGAGCCAGCTCCTCACGGGGGGCTAAGGAAACACGGTCCCCCTCGCTGCTGGCCCCCTCCTCGCTGCAGCGGCGCTGGGGGGTAGTGCCACCGCTGTTGAGCACGTTGTCAGGGGGCTGAGTCTCCTGGGAGTGCTTGGAGAGGCTATCTGCAGCCAGCAGCTCCGTCCGCGAGCTGAGGGAGGGGTTCTCCTCGGGGATGACGGGGTCTATATAAAAGCAGTGGGTCTCATCCTTCTCCATGACAGCATGGAGACTGGGTGAGCCCCGGATGCTCCGGAAGCCGGAGGAGCGCCTTGAGTCGAAGCTGTAGATGGATTCGTTGTCCGAGAGGCTCTCCATGGTCGCCAGGGGGGCACGGCGGTCCTGCAGCTCCACAGACAGACGTTCCTTCGTATCCAGGAGAAGCAGCTCCACGGGGTCTTTCTGCACGGGGGAAAGCGGCTTCGTCTCATAAAAGCCTTCCAGGCTGATTTCAGAATGGGACTTGCTCCTGCAACGAGAGACGGACGACATGAGGCCGAGTCACTGCCTGGAACCATGAGCTGCCAGAAGAACCAGAGGAACCAAGTCTTGGGCACAGAGTCCCTCAGGCACAGAGGGCACGTGTCGCTCTAACCAGAGGGATCCACAACTGCAAGAAGCCTCTTAGCTCTCCATCCTCCCAGCTGAAAATACTAAGTAGGTTTTCCTCCCGCTGCAGCTCTGGTTCTTGCCCTTCTCCCTTTTCTCCCGGCTAAAAGTCTTCCCTCTCAAGCACTCTTTTCACCAGAAGCAGACTAGACTGGTCCCAACTGAAGCACCCAAACCAGCCCTAAAGGCAAGAATTAAGGCATGATCTGGGAAAGGAGCTGGAGCTTGGGAGAGGATGGTGGTACCTGCCCAAAGGACATGATGTTTAGGGAAAGGCTGAGAAGTCAGACCAATATTTGGTCGATAGTGATGTGAGAACAGCTTTAAGAACCCCAGAAGGAAGAGTCTGGCACAGCAAGCTGCCCCTGACTTTAATTTAAGCACAACCTACAACTGCCTCCACATCAGCACCTCCCTGAAGCCTCTCTGTCCACTCCCTTTTGTGTCTCAGAACGCCCCCCCCTCTCTGACTACAACCCATCTTCCCTGTTTTGTCTGCAAATCTGCCCTATAAAATGCAATTCTGTGATGGGAATCGTCTGTTTCAACTTTGAAATAACCCTTTGCCCACATTTTTATATTTACTTTCTTCACTTCTTGCAAGTCCCTGGCCCTGCAAGGCCTCAAAATGTTATCACAAAAACCTACAAGGAGTCTCCCTGCCTCCTTTTCCTGGAGGAAAGCGGTTTACACCTCAGAGAGTGAGCTCTTGCTTTGTAGACCTTCTTGGTGGTCCTCTACCTTCTGTCCTTTGCCAGATTACAGATGTCAGCTCTCAGTGATGGTCCAGCTTCCAGAAAACAACCCCTCCAGCACTCAGAACATGCCTTTCCCCTCGCCTGCTGTCCACTGGTCTGAGCTTCCTGCTCTTGTCCTTCACAAACAGGACAGGAACTGCTCTCCCCTCACCTCTATCCCTGGTCTCAGATTATCCTCTTTGTGATATTACATATAAAGTAGCTTTAAATGAGTATCTTCTGCTAAGTTCCTGGCTTTCACTGCTTGTCAGCTTTTGAAAGTCACCATATAGACAATCTCTGGGCACATGTTACACTTGCCCCTTACGGTTTCAGAGGGAACCCCAGGATAAGGTGAAAAGGAAGCTTCTTCCACACCATCAGCTTCTAGGTTCTTGTGACTCACAGATCCTTGAGCAACACAAAGGATTCCACCCCCCACCTCCACGTGACACAAGACATACTGCAGTAGGAGTCCCACAAAGGCAGCCCTTGGATCTATCCTTCCTCCAAACACGCATCACAACGCCCCGAGAGAGAGAAGATGAACACCCAGAGCTGTGAAACCTCCAAAGAAGTCGCAGGTATCTCCTTACTTTGTACTGCTGTTCCTCCTGTCCACCGTGATGGCTCCAGTTCCGATCTGCACCGAGGGTCCGCTGGGTAAGGGCTGACTCTGGAAGATCAACTCCGGGGTGAGATCCACTTCTGTAGGACTCACCATCACCTTGGCTGCAGAAAGCAAAGCTGTTTTCCCCTTGTTGTAATTCTCCAAGACCTGTTCAAGGCAAACGGAGGAACGCTTGGTGCTTTGCTGCTCTCAACTTAGGGCTTTCAAAAGGCTGCATTGGCCTCTTTGGCATGTGTGGGGCATCTTCAGATAAAGGATTACATCAGTGAGTTCTGACACCCTCTGTCCTCTCAGAATGCCCTGCTGGGAATCCAGTGCTGGGGAGGGGACTGGGAGGAAGCTGGGAGGAGCAGCCTTCAGACCAGCAGGGCAGAGGAGACTTGGTAGATCTGCGTGGCTGAAACTGCAGCTTAGGGGCAAAGCCCCGTCCTACGCCCTTTATACATAACTGTGGAATTGTAGAATGGTTTGGGTTGGAAAGGACCTTTAAAGGTCATCTGGTCCAAGCCTGCTGCAGCTCAGTCACCCCTGGGACTAACAGAGAGGACAGAGACCCAACGGGGAGGACTCGCCTCGGTGGAGAGGACTCTGGAGCCCCTGTTACCCGAAGGATAGGGATGTGCTGGAACGTGTCCAGAGAAGGGCCAGGAGGATGCTCAGAGGGCTGGAGCACCTCTGCTCTGAGGACAGACTGAGGGAGCTGGGGTTGTTCAGCCTGGAGAAGAGAAGGCTCAGGGGAGACCTTCTTGTGGCCTTCCAGTATCTGAAGGGGGCTACAAGAAAGCTGGGGAGGGGCTTGTTAGGCTGTTGGGCAGTGGCAGGAGCAGAGGGAATGGATTAAAACTAGAGATAGGTCGATTCAGGTTGGACAGTAGGAAGAATTTCTTCCCCAGGAGGGTGGTGAGACACTGGACCAGGCTGCCCAGAGAGGAGGTGGAAGCCCCATCCCTGGAAGTGTTGAAGCCCAGGCTGGCTGGGGCTGTGAGCAACCTGCTCTAGTGGGAGGGGTCCCTGCCCATGGCAGGGGGGTTGGAATGGGATGATCTTTAAGGTCCCTTCCAACCCTGACAGTTCTAGGATTCTGTGACTCACCTTGGTGGGGATTTCACCCAACTGCAGCCTGTAACAAGCAGCTTGGGAGAGAAGGAACCAAACATCACCCAACCTCACATCATTTATGACATTAAAGTTGGAAAGAAGACCTAGTCTGGGACTCTGGGCATCGGGACGGTACGTTCTATACCCAGACCTCATTAAGTTCAGCTCTTGTAGTTTGTGTGTGACTGGCTCAGAGAACAATCTTCTGCCCTCCTTCCCTCCAAAGTAAAGAGTATTGTGTAGTTAAGCAGCTCTCCTGGGCAAGGACTACCCATCCTGGGGATATAAAGGTCCTGTGACAAGGGACTCACTTTCTTAGGGCACCCCATTGTCCCTTGATCTTAATTCTCTGCGTTACCTTGTTGAGCCCTTCCATGACCACGTACGGGAGGTGTTCGTGCAGCATGGCCGGCGAGATGATGACTTCGTTAAACGCCTTGTTATCACCCCAGATAGCAAAGTAAGTGGGATCCTCTTGATCGCAGCAGCTGGAAGAGGAGTTGGGATCCAAAAAGAGGGGGAAACAGGGAGCCAGGGATGAAAGACAGGCCAACATTTTGGCAGGCAAAAGAAACAGCAGGTTGTAGAGACAGAAAAAACAGCACGATGAAAAACAGGAGGAGGAGATATTAAAGTGTGTGTGGCACTGCCATCGATCCAGAGTTCTGCACTAGCCAACAGAGACACGACCACAGAACCATGGAATCGTGTTGGCTGGAAGAGACTTTTCAGATCATCAAGTTCAACCTTTGCCCCAGCACTGCCAGGGCAGCACTGACCCCTGTCCCTCAGCACCACAGCTCCACGGGGGGCTTGGAAACCCTTCCAGGGGTCACGGGGACTTCACCCCTGCCCTGGGCAGCCTGGCACAGCCCTGGGGAACCCTCCAGGGGCTGCAAGAAATTGTCCCTCAGCTCCAACCTCAACCTGCCCGGGGGCAACTCCAGGCCGGTTCCTCTTGTCCTGGCGCTTGTTCCTTGGGAGCAGAGCCCGACCCCCCTGGCTCCAAGCTCCTGAATTTCAGGGAGCTGTCAGAGCCAGAAGGTCTCCCCTGAGCCTCCCTTGCTCCAGGCTCACCCAGCCCAGCTCCCTCAGCCGCTCCTCACCACACTCCTGCTCCAGCCCCTTCCCCAGCTCCGTTGCCCTTCCCTGGCCACGCTCCAGCCCATCAAGGTCCTGCTGGGAATGAGGGGCCCAGAACTGACCCCAGGATTCCAGGGGCGGCCTCCCCAGGGACAATCCCTGCCCTGCTCCTCCTGGGCGTTGGTGTGACCGACTATCACTCTATCCTGACAGCACACACACAGTCGCCGTCACCTTAAGACAGCAAGAATAAAATAAAAACCACCCCTTCACAGGTGAGGTCCTCTCCTAAAAGAAGATTCCCCCCGGGGGCTGGCTCTGCAGGGCTGGGCACACTCACCAGCACTGCTCAGCGGGGTGGTTGTGCACCACGTGGATGATGCGGCCGGGCGGGTAGAGCGGGGTGCTGGCGGACAGGGCGATGGTCAGGTCACTGGGGTGGGTCCACAGCCGATTGCTCGTTACCGAGTTTTCTTCCGTCTCTTCGGGGAGCTCTGACTTGGGGATGCACTTTGTGGCCCCCACGATGATTCGCCACTGCTCGAGACAAGGGAGAGGAGGGAGAATATCGAGGGGGGGGTGAAAAAAAAGAATAAATCAAAAAAAAGATAAGCAGAGGCATCTCACAAGACACTGCTGGGAGGTTTACAGGGAATATCTAAGCCCAGGAAAGAGAAAATCAGCCCTGACTGCTTAAATAAGAGACCTAGAGGTAAAGAGAAGCCTGCCCAGAAAAAGCTGATTCTTCCTTTCCCGAGTTTAACCTCAGAAGCAGCAACAGCTCATCCTGCTTTTTGTTTTACTGAGGGTTTTGGTAGAGTTAAGGGTCCAGAGCAATCACCAACTTGTCCACAAACCAGTAACTTAATATCATCCAGGACTACTAAGGTAGGTGGAATTTTTGATGTGTAAAAATACAACAAAAGGCCAAAATTTCCGTTTAAACTTTTCTCTGTGAGCTAAAACCAATCCTGAAACCCAAACAAGTCCTAAACATCTCGTAAGCCAACAACACAAAGGCCACAGAATACGAACAAGAAAAATAAACCTAAGCTTGATTTTCTCCCTCTGCAGCTCACTTCTAGAATATTTTATCCCTAAAAATTATCATGGTTTCTGGTTTGCTTTTTTTTTCCTAGCTCAGTGCATTGGTGGAGAAGCCTGGGGAGGAACAACATCCACATTTCCTATCTCCAAAAGATGAACAGGTCGCTTCTCCTCGAGCGGCAGCACCCAGTAGTGTCTGCAAGCACACAACTGTTGTACTTCCCAGCCCGTTACCATTTGTTACTGGCCAAGAAAAGCTCCAGTTGGAGCACAGGCTGCAAAAAAAGCCTCAGCAGAGATCATTTCTTGCTCAGTTGTTTTAGACCTGTGATGGTGAACTCGCAGCGCGTGAGAGCAGAATCAGCCCACGGCCTGCAAAGAGAGTGCAGGGCTTTGTGCTGACCTCCCCAGCTGCCTTCCAGCTCCCACCATCACTTCTCTGGTCACCTGAAGAGTAGTCACAGTAGACCTGAAACCCAGGCTGGTTTGGGTGGGCAGGGACCTTCCAAGGCCATCCCATCCAACCCCCCTGCAGGGAGCAGGGCCATCTGCAGCTAGAGCAGGGTGCTCAGAGCCCCGGGCAACCTCCCCTGGGATGGTGCCAGGGATGGGGCAGCCCCCACCTCTCTGGGCAGCCTGGCACAGGCTCTCCCCACCCTCAGCACCAACAATTTCTCCTGCTCTCCAGCCTGAATCTCCCTCTTGGAGTTCCAACCATCCCCCCTTGGCCTGTCCCAACAGGCCCTGCTCAAAAGTCTCTCCCCATCTTTCTCAAGTGCTGCCAGGCCCCCAGAAGGTCTCCCCTTGGGAGCCTTCTCCTCTGCAGGCTGAACCCTCCCAGCTCTCCCAGCCGAGGGGTTCCTGAGGAGACCTGGAGGGCAGGAGAAGGCTGCAGCCGTGCTGTGTGACACTACAGCTCACCAGCACTGCTCAGAGACTCACCTTCAGGTGTCTGTTAATCTTTGCTCTTACCTTTGGTTTGTTACTTCTTTGAAGAACATCCAGAAGCTGCCGGCGAAACCCCTCCAGTTGAGAGAGACCAATTCTGGAGAAGAGGAAAGTGTGTTTACAGGAGCTGGGCGGGGAACAGGCCCGTGGGGACGCAGCACAGGAGAACAAGAAACCAAGCTACAAAGGACACTACAAGAATGCAGCAACGCCACGACGCAGGGCATTTCAGAGAGGGGTTGTGGCATCGCCCAGGACCAGTACCCAGGGTTAGAGGCCACAGGAAGCCATCGTGACAATGGACAAGGATGAAATGTAAGAGCAGAATCAGAGCAGTGAACAGAGATGGCAGAGAGGTCAGTGAAGAGATAATGAGGGAGATGATGCAACCACAGAAACAAGAGAGCAAGAAACAAGTATGGGATGATAGAGACCAGGGTAGTTAGAAAGGTGGCCCAGCGCTGCGTGACACCACTGGACAGATGACAGGATGGACACAATTTTATCCATCAGGGCAGAATCGAAAGCAAAACCCATGTGGTCTGGCCTCTAAGTCCAGACCACGTCTCAGGAGATGATGAGAGGTGAGAAATGCTAAGACACAAGACACGAGGGAGCTGGTTCGGAGCCGTGAGATGATATGGAGCAGATACAAACAGCAGGAACCGGGACGACAGCACATCCAGCTCAGGGCAGGGTGGAAAGAGGTCTGAGAGAACAGAGGCAACCAGGAAGATGTCACTGACACGTTGGATACTACAGAGGTGGAACATTCACCCTGCTCTTCCATAGAGGCAGCTGAGAGATGGGGAGGGGTATGTCTGTAAAAAGGGGTGTGAAACACCAATATAGGTGTTCGGGTTAAAGACGTGGCGATGGAGGTGAGTAGAAGACAGTGGAAAGCAGATAAATGAGGACACTGGGGAGAGCTAGAGTGTAGGTGTTTCTGAAAGGAAACGGGTGACTTTGGTGGAGAATAGCAGATACATGTCAAGGAAATTCAGACACTTTGTCAACTTGCCTGGGCACTAGATCTTTGCCAAGCACGACCGCAGTCACAAACTCTTTTGAGTACTCCATGGCGTCCTCGCTGGAAGAGAAACAGGAGCGAGAAGAAGCAAATGCTGTTTCACTAGCAGCAAACTGCACTTTGTTCCTCGCTTGCTGCTGGCGTCAGAGAGGTTACTGAACAGTGAACCAGGGGGGTGAAAACCACAACCCAAGCTGCTCGAGGCTTTTGGGACTTGCACTTTGATAAAAAGCCTGAGAGTCACATCCTGTGCCCCAAGTAACACTATGCATATGGCTCTAAATAGGCTTGGAAAAGGAAGAACTTGAACTTGATGATTCCCAGTCATTTCCCAACAGTTTGGGAATGGCCAGGACAGCAGAAAGGAAGAAGATATCCCCCACTCCTGAGGCTACTTTGCAAAGATGCTGTAGAACCAAACCCGAGTACCAAGAGAGGAGGGAATGAAGGCTTCCACTCTGTGAGCTGGTTTTGCAATCATCTACCTTCCTGGAGAGCTCCTGAACCAGCTACCACAGGTTGCACCACTGACCTAGAGATGATCCTAGGTCAACAAACGTCAGAGGCACCTCCCTGAACTCAACCAGCTGAGGTAACACAGCACAGCTCAGCTCGAGCCATCAAGGGATCTCAGGAGCAGAAAGCTCTAAAGTTCTCATGATACATTCTATGGAGCAGCTCCTCTATAGGTGCAGAAGACCAGGGATTGCTATCGTAACAAGGCTTAAAACCCCTGGCTGCTCCTAGAACGTGACAGAGGAACTATGGCAAGAAGCTTTTGATTATCCATAGCTGCTTTCAAGTGTCCCCACAATGTCTGTCACAACTGGAAAGACCTTATCTCACTCCACAGCCATCACGTGGGATGTTTTTGTTTGGCTGCCATGTAAATGTGACCAGCAGGGCTGTTCCAATTTACAGGAACTCTCTCTCCTCAGAGATCTCTGAGGCAGCTCCCCCAGGTTCCTCCTCTTGCTGAGGAAGAGAAACAGGCACCCAAGAAACACGGTCCCTCTGACTTATTTTAGGCTCCCACTTTGGAAGGACAGAAATCGCCCCCCAGAAGCACCAGTTTCTTTGTCAGCTGCCAAAGGAACCCAACCAACCAGAGCAGTTGATGCAGACATCTCCACGGGGTCAAACATCTCCCTTGCTGTACCTCCTGTCACAGCAGATGAGGAGAGGACACGCTGGGACCGTGCAGAGAGGAAGGAAATCGCACCATGGCCGCTCGACTTGTGTTTCCCTCTAGTCAGGGTGAACTCAGAGCTACAGCCAGAGACAACTAAGCCATAAACCAGAACATCTGGAGAGGGGTCACCTGCCATCATAACCTAAACCCTGACCTGGAACAGGGCACAAAGGCTGCCAGCAACCCTCAGCACCTATAGACACCCCCCCTCCATTTCTTCCACGTGCTTCCCAGGCCAGAGACTTGTCTTTTATGGCTCTGATGTCCCCCTGTCCCTCCTGCCCCAACGCCTACCTCAGCAGCCCTCCTGGGGGAGAGTAGGCAAAGCACTTCAGCGAGGGGTACTGCGGACGCAGGAGGAAGGACAGGATGGCAGCGGTGCCAGCCCCGAGGGAATGACCAACCACGATCAGGCCGTAGTGTTTTGTTCCTCTCCCCTGAAAACCAGACAAGAGATTGAGGTCAGACTGAAAAGTAAGCCCACAACCCCCCAAACTCTGTCCCTTACCCCAGTTGTGAGTCTTCCCTACACATGAGCACTAGAGACTCCAGCTAAAGCAGCTTTTCTGCTGATGGGAACTACAGAGGGTACATTTGAGTTTGAAATGAAGACAGAGTTCTGAGTTACAGCGCTCAGTTTAAGTCCCAGTGGCATTCCCAGCACACTCCTGGCCCTGTAACAGTGATTGTTCCACCAGGACAAGAGGAACCAGCCTCAGGTTGCCCCAGAGCAGGTTTAGGTTGGAGCTGAGGGACACTTTCTTCCCCTCCAGGGTTGTCCAGGACTGGCCCAGGCTGCCCAGGGCAGTGGGAGTCCCCATCCCTGGAGGGACTGAAGCACCACGCAGAGACACGGGGTGCCTGTGTGTGTCCCTCCCTACACCTACCAAAGACCCCGAGGCAGAGGCTGCAGCACTGACTGGTATCACACTTGGATTGCAGGGAACCACTGAGGCTTTTATCCCACTTCTCTATCTCCCTTGAGCTCTCTCTGATTTGCACACAGGCACTGCTCAGGCTGCACAAGGAAGAGCTCAGCCATGGGACAGCAGGGAATCGGGCAGCTCCCAAGTCCCCTCCCCAGTGGGGCCAGACTGGGCTGCCACCAACACACAAACTAAAGCAAGCTGCTTCCTAACACGTCCCGTGGGTCCTCCGATAGCTCTCCATCACAGGAGATGTGCACACACAGCCAGCGTGGCTCTCCCTCGCCACCTCCGAAGAGAATCTCCATAGAGATGGGATTTTAGTTCCTGTCCATTTGTTTTTAATGTTCCCTGTCCTATATTGCCACCAAATGGGACTTCCTGCTTGAGAAATAAAAAAAACCCCAAACAAACCAGGAGCTCTGCAGTACTGCAGGCTTCCAAATAAAAAAGCTTTGGGGGAATGAGTAACCAGTCAGCTGTCTGGCAATCCAGAGGGACAGGAATTGAGAGAAGATTTGAGACATGACCACAACAGACTGAGGGGCATGGAGGTTTCCCTAAAACCAGTGTTTCAGGGAAGTCTCACCCTCCCTAGAGCCTGCAAGGGTAGAAGAAAACTAATACTCACCAAGTCTCGGCCAAAAGCTTGAGAAAGCACCATTTCTTGCTCCAGTTTCTTCTTGATGTACTCGGCAGACAGCACCATTCCCTGAGGGAAAGATGAAGACAGAGCAGGATGTGAAGGGTTGTGTATCAGCCCCGATGTAAACATCTCACTGACACCACGCTGCTCCCAGCGCTGGGTGAGCTCCAAGTGCCACACGGCGTGTGGCAGGGCTGAGGAAGAATCCCAGAATCCCAGCCTGGTTTGGGTGGGAAGGGACCTTCCAAGGCCATCCCATCCAACCCCCCTGCAGGGAGCAGGGCCATGTGCAGCTAGAGCAGGGTGCTCAGAGCCCCAGGCAACCTCCCCTGGGATGGTGCCAGGGATGGGGCAGCCACCACCTCTCTGGGCAGCCTGGCACAGGCTCTCCCCACCCTCAGCACCAACAATTTCTCCTGCTCTCCACTCTGAATCTCCCTCTTGGAGTTCCAACCATCCCCCCTTGGCCTGTCCCAACAGGCCCTGCTCAAAAGTCTCTCCCCATCTCTCTGAAGTGCTGCAAGGCCCCCAGAAGGTCTCCCCTTGGGGAGCCTTCTCCTCTGCAGGCTGAACCCCCCCAGCTCTCCCAGCCTGGCTCCCAGCAGAGGGGTTCCAGAGGAGCCCTCAGATAATTTCTGTGCCCCTCCAAACACTGACTCCACTCCACATTCAGGAGCAGATTTCATTAGGCACACGTCTTGGCTCAGTGATCACCAGAGCCACGAACTGTTTAGAAGTAACGACACTCCTTAAATTAAGAGAATACCTCAAAGCCCCATTCCTGGGCTCACTGTGCAAAGTCTACAAGAAAACCCCAAAACCAACCAAAAACCCACCCACCCAACACAAACCAACCCACTCAAACACAGCGTCCAGCAGATACTGGGACTTGCAGGAGATTGGAGAAACCTCCTTTGACTTTCTGCATGTCAGTGCCTGAACTGCAAAGCTCTGCTCCTCCAGTTAGACCTGTGAGTGAAAGCACCAACAAGGCCAAGTTCAGAGGGAAAACAACACCAACCCCAAGATGCTACTGGAAGGAAAAAGTGGCAGCACTGCCTGTACACGTAGATGGCTGGAGAAGGCAGCAGCTCAGGGCATTCATCTGTCAAAGGACATTATCACTATTTATTAAAGGGATTTTAATTCACTAAGAACTGCTGGGAGATGGGAAACAAGCTGATAGTCTGGTTCTTTATCCTCTCTGGTGATTGCTGCATCTGAGGAGAGTTTCCAGCTCTGTGTAATGATTACAAGTGTAGTTGATCTGCTATGAACAAGCAGCTCAGATTTGGGTGTCGCGTAGATTCCTGGGTTTGCCCTCACTGCAGGTGAATTCAGCAGCGAGCAAGCCTGAACTACACAGGCTGGAAACCAGTGGATGTGGTCCAGGGGGACCAGGAATCATCTATTCCTAATTTGGTGATTAGAGACTTCAAATAAATCACAGTGCCCGGGCTGGTCAAAACCCAGGGAAGAACATCTCCTCTGCTATTTTCCATCACGTTCCTACCTGAAAAGAGCTAAAGTACAAAGTGAAGGTTATTGAGCACCGCTTAATCCGAGTGACATCAAAGAACCCACGGCCTTCTCCCAAAGCAAAGCGTTTTCAAAGCCCTCAGCATCAAAACCCAGCTAAGTACTGAAGGAAAAAGAGCAGAACCAAGAGAGCCTGGGAAGGCGACGTCTTCACCCGTCGCCGGCCCAAGAAGCCGACGCCGTGAGCTTTCATGCCCACGTCCCCAGCCCTCAGCAGCTCACCGGCTCCCACCGCGTTCAGAAGAGCCTCCAGTTCCAGCTCGAAGGAGAAGTAAGCCAGAGATTACTTATATAAACTTCTACCGTGAAGTTAGGATTCTATTTTGGAAAAGCGTGACCTAAATCCGTGGGGATGTTACTAATGGGCTGCGAGGCAGCCATATAGCTCTATTTTTGATAATTACATTCTGATGCAGACAGAACGAGACGTTTGGCACTGCAAAGCCACAGTTAGGCTCTGCATTCAGGTGGACACCGTCCCCTAAGGTTCAAAGGAATAAAACCCTCTCGAGCTTAAGCGTTGAACCTCAGGAGTAAATATCCCAAGGGGCTGGAGAGCCACGGGAAGGGGAATGGAAATACTCTGCGTGCAGCTGGGAGGGCACAGAAGCGCTCGGCGATATCCGAACGGAGCGTGGGAATACCAAACAGACCCCTCTGCGGGTTAAGAGCTTGGAAGTTCTCACTGTCGTGGACTGTTCTGTCAAACTGGTGAGAGCTGATACCAGGGCTGAGCTTCCTTCTAGCAGCTACTTCTTGTCACCCCGCTTGGCTCAACACCAGGAAACAAACCTCCGTGGCGTCCTCATTTTAGTAGCTCTCTTCTACACAAGTCCAGCAGAATGAAGTAGGGATTCGTGCCCTTGGCTTATCATGATTTTCAAATTCATTTCCTTCTAAAGTCAGTGGGTTTCATTTTGAAGATGGCAAAGCTAGGTTGATTTTTAGGATTCATTTCCCCTCCAAATTGTGAAAATCCCCCTTCTTTTGTTTTTTCCTGGCACACTGACCCACAAACCTCAGTGCCAGCCGTTTTCTGATCCAAACCAGCTCAGAGACCCGATACATCTGCTTTACCCGTGGCATTTGCAGCGACCCCAGCAATCAAACGCCTTCCGCAGCGGTACCGGTGAGGCAGCTGGTGGGAGCATCAAAGGGTTTTTCCTCCGTAGGCTGTCTGATGGCCATGGCCTGAAGCAGAGCGGGTCACAGCCCGTGCCACCCCGCTGGGCTGGCACGATGGAATCGGCACCGAAAAGCAGAGAAATCAAACGGCTTCCAGGAGGTTCCCGCACTGCCGAGTACTTCTCATGGTTTGAGCACTTCTCACAGAATGGTTTAGGCTGGAAGGGATCTCAGAGAGCATCTAATCCAACCTCCCTGCCACAGGTAGGGATGCCTCTCAGGTAGACCAGGTTGCTCAAGGCCTCATCCAGTCTGGCCTTGAGCAGCTCCAGGGAGGGGGCAGCCCTCTGGGCAATCTATTCCAGAGTCTCACCACTCTCCTACTGAAGAAGTTTTTCTTCAGATCAAGTCTAAACCTATTTTCCCTCAGTGTAAAACCATTGCCCCTCATCCTATCGCTGGACACTCTTGTGAAGATCCCTCTCCAGCCTTCCTGTAGGATCCCTCCAGGTATTGGAAGGCAGCTATAAGGTCCCCCCCGAGAGTCTTGTCTTCTCCAGGCTGAACAATCCCAGCTCCCTCAGCCTATCCTCATAGTAGAGGTGCTGCAGCTCCTGGATCATCTTTGTGGGCTCCTCTGGACTCATTCCACCAGATCTACGTCCCTCTTACGGTGGGGACACCAGAACTGGCCACAGTATTTGAGGTGGGGGTCTCACAAGAGCCGAGTGAAGGGGGAGAATCACCTCTCTTGATCACGCTCCTCTTGACGCAGCCTAAGATAGGGTTTGCTTTACTCCAAATGAAATGTGTTAGCAAGACACTTCATTTGTTTCGGTACTGAAGTTGACTTCTGGACATTAAAAATGCATTAAGTGCAACATTTTAAAGCTTTATTGCCTCTGTTAGCTTCCCCCTGGGAACCGACAGTGCGTTATTGCCTGAAGATTCATACTGATAATAATTTAAGATAAAGCTTGTATTCCTGTGCTCGCAACAATCACAGCAGAATTAACACAAAGGCCAAATAAAAGCTCAGCCGAGAAGGAGGGGGACGATCTGATAGCACTTCATCTCAGTCACTGGCACAGGGATATTTTCACATAAAGAATACAAAGCGACTTTTGCGAGGATCTATTACCAGCTTTTCTGCACATTAAAGGCAGCACAACTTCCACCCCCTCTCCCCTTTCGTTTCCTTCTACCTTCCTCCCTGGACAAACTGTTGATGGCACTGATTGTGCAAAGACATTTTGAGCATCAGTACAAAACCAAGAGATGTTTTCATTGACGCTTCAGAAGCGTTAAAGAGTCGATTCACGTAGCTAAACATCAGCTACGTGACAAAACACTACCTCATTTCTCTAGGGTTCTGCAACACAGCCCGTGGAATCACCAGGTCAATTGATTTTCTTTGGTAGCCACTTCTTGAGCAGACCCACATCTGGACAAGCATTTGAGTGTGCACCTACCTACCGGCTACTGATGCCCTGCTGCCCAAGGAACAGTGTCAAAGCGCAGAGGAGAGGCCTGGCATTCAGGGGGGGTGATGAGTGAAGCAAAAACTCCCAGCAATTACAAGCTCAATGTCCCACCCTGAAAGGATTGTGACCAGATGATCACCAGCATCTTAGAATCATATGATCGGTTTGGGTGGGAAGGGAGCTTCCAAGGCCATCCCATCCAACCCCC
>JANVCC010000266.1:0-50626 GCA_025345505.1 Todiramphus chloris collaris | reverse complement strand
TCCTGCTGGCCACCCCAGTGCTGACACAGCCAGGGTGCTGGTGGCCTTCTTGGCCCCCTGGGCAGACACTGGCTCATATTCAGCTGTATTTTCACAGCTTCTCATCCTGATCTCCTTGGGAGCATCGTGATCACAACGCGGCGGTCGCACACGTGAGTCTAGCAGGGCACTAACTGCAAATAGCCAAGGTTAGTGTAAGTAAGGTATTGATAATGTCAGGAAGAACTTCTCGATTCTGCAGTAAAAAAACAGGCTCCTTCAAACAAATCTTGATTGTGTGGTCATCATAGACTCTTTTTGGTTGGAAAAGACCTTTCAGATCAAGTCCAACCATTCACCAACACCAAGAAGAGGCTGCCCGTCACAGTTCTGGTCAGTGACAACAGCAACATCCTTACAAAAGTCTGGTTTTTCCTCAAAAAGACACCTGGAGGGATCTCATTTCAAGACACTGGAAGAGCACGTATTCAAAATACCCTCTTGAGCACGCATTCCCCGGGAGCAATGCAAAATTTGCCAAGTATTTCTTACAAGCCTCATTTTTTTCACCCTTTTTTTTTTTAGCATTCAAAACCTAATGCCCTCAAGTGCTACAAAGCCACATTCCTCCCTGACAGTCACAGATGTCAAGAGTGCAGAAGAAAACAAAGCCGGTTTGTGTTGTCCTGCTACTGGGATAGAAAAAAACTTCTGAAAAATGCCTCGCACGGTGAAAGGGAAAAAAAAAAAAAAGCTCACACATCCCCATCTGGGCAGCTCAAAGATGCAATCAACTCTTCATTAAAAGATGAGACTGCCAACACAAAAGAAATTGCTTCTTGACCGAGAAGCA
Source organism: Todiramphus chloris collaris (assembly GCA_025345505.1). NCBI lineage: Eukaryota > Metazoa > Chordata > Aves > Coraciiformes > Alcedinidae > Todiramphus > Todiramphus chloris. Next base: position 49,794 of record JANVCC010000266.1, on the reverse strand, counting down.
AACCCGAGACAGCTCAGGCCAAAAGGTCAAGGGAAAAAGGAAAAAAAGGGGCTTTGGAAGAAGATGGTGCCCCAGCCTAAGCGAAATGGAAGGGCTGCCTCCCTGTTGGCAAGAGAAACACCGCTACGGGACCAGCAAACCAGCTTCTGTGGCCAGCACAGGCTCGAGGGGCTCGTCAGGAGTCCCAAAACCCAGCGAGGAACACCCAGCCCGAGCAGACACCGCGTTGCTGTGCCTCCCTGGACTACAGACAGCCCGAGCTGCCTCCTTCCAAACGTCCCCCTCGGGACTGCCCGACGCGGGGAGGATGGGGAGAGCGGAGGGCAGCCCCCCGGCACCGCTGCTTTACCGCAGGTTGTACGTCCGCAGGTTGCGCTGTCTCCGTTTGGTGGCGCGCAGCTTGACGAAGGTCCTGCCCGTCGGGTCGAAGACGCACAGGACGGTGATGCAGACGCTCAGGATGACGACCCAGTTGCACACCACCATCCCTGCAGGGGAGAAAGAGATGCCAGTCAGGTGCTCTGCCCCTAAGCCTCGGCGGCGTCGCTTCCTGCTTTTCGCCACCCATGCCAGACACCCACTCCCCCCGCACCCCAGCCACCCTGGCGCTGCAGGGCAGGGAAAGTTACCCCAAAGTAAAGTGACTCTTGCAGCAAATGGAAATCCTCTGGAGAGGCTTTTGAACCACAGCTCCATTTCCCAGCTGGTCTAGGAGCTTGCCCAGGCAGAAGGCCATTAAATACTCGTCCAGTACCTCGGGGGACTGCAACATTAGCGTCCCCCTGCCGGGAGACTGGAAAGGAGTTCCAGGGAAACAAGAGAGCCGTTTTGAAGAGAAGAGGAACCCGGTTGTAGAGACTCCCCAGGCAGAGCCTTCCATGGGAACAGGAATCCTTGCCTCAGCACAGACAGCTCAAACAAACGACCGGAACAACCGTTCCGAGCAACAACCTCTCAGGGAAAAACAAGCGCCGTGTTTCCAGCTGCAAACCCCTCCCCGACAGTCAATCCCCAGCCAGGGGGGAACGAACGGGCTCTCCGAGGCCAGAGGATGTCGGTGACCAGGAAAGCACGCGAACCACGTGCCCAGCACCTACCCAGAGTGACGCTCTTGGCCGTGAGGTCGTTGCAGGAAGCGTAGTACTGCGTTAGCCACACGATGCCCACGATGGCATACACGAACTCGATCACCAGGATCGCTGAAAGAAAAGGAACAGGAGGGAGAGTAGCAGCAGCTCCGGACGGATGAACCGCCGCCTCTAGCCGTCTTCTGGAGAGGACCCCCAGAGATGGGCTCTTTAGCAGGCCAGTTGCCCAGAATAACTGACTGGCGGGACTGGGCCCCGATGCTTTGGAAGGTGGTAGTCAAGAAAATGAACCCAAAAATGTCATGTGTCCTTAAAGCTAACTGCTCCTGAATGCCCCGTGAGCAGGGGGTCGTCAGCGCACTTGGCTCTGTCAGAAGTGTGATTAGATAAGCCGTGCAAGAGTGGAAAGACTCCTTTAAGTAAGAAGGATCACTGTGTAGCAGTGCTGGGTCGTGGGCTGGACTTGATGGTCTCAGAGGGCTTTGCCAGCCTTAGTAGTGCTGTGATTCTGTGACCGTACCTAGGGCTTAACCACTGCAGGCAGCTGGCCTGGCTCAAAGATGTGGAATAAATAGTGTGTATCCAGGATTAATTCTGCTTACTACACTTAGCAAACATTCCCAGCACCTCTGCCCTTTGCAGCCCTTCCAGTAAGGGATCCCAGGACACGGTCCTTAAGGAGTCAGTTACTGGCTCCGTGGCTTTGCGTGTTACCCTGGTAACGAGCGAGGAACTGGGGGTTAACAACGGCTCCCGGGAACAAAAAAGTTGGGAACCACTGCTCTGAAGTGCCCATCCTCACACCTTCTCTACACGTTGCAACCTCAAAGAACAGGTCGGGTACAGGGAGTGTAAACAGCTTGCTTAGTAATGCCCAGCAAGCCTCTGGGGGAGCTGAGCCTAAACCCACGTTCCAGCCTAGCCAAGTCACCAGCCACCCTCCGTATCTACTCGTTGGCACAGTATCTCTCCCTAAGTGGCTTGCTACAGACTCTCACAAGCCTGGAAAGACCAGTTCAAAGAGACACAGAACAAAGACTGTGGGCAGCTGTGGGCAAGGAACCAGGGCTGGACCTGGTTTCTGATCAGCCCAGCCTATATTCTTAAACTGAGCTAGGCTTTGCCTACAGCAGCTCGTCTCCCCTCTGAGATCACCTGATGCAGGATAGGAGCAGCGGGAGCGCAGAGGAGACTTCCCTGGGTTCCTACTGGAGCTGCTTCACTAGATTCATACGCACTGAACAGCACGTGCTCAAACTGGGACAGTCACATGGACCTTGCCCACACAGTGGTCACACTCCTACTTCTCTCATCAGCACTGCTGAAGCCATTAAGAGTGAAAAACCCCACGAAACAAGCACACACCAGACCCAAGATCCAGTGTAAATCCAGATCCTGAGCACAGCTATAATTTAAGGCAGACAAGGAAGAAAAATGTCTGTTTCTTGAGTAGGGAAACGGCTCTTTGGATTTTCTCTACCTCCCTTGGCCCATTTAGTCTCTGATTTTAATCCAGCGTTACTCAAACTATCAGGCTCTAAGTGTTTCCCCGGGGAGGCTGCAGAGTGGCTGGGAAAGGGGAGAAAGATTTGTTTGCTATTCATGTTAATGATTTGCACTTAGCACTCAAAGGCGGAAACGTCTCCCAGCCTGATCCTTCAAGCAAGGTCACCCTTGTGTTAGTGAATTCTGCAGCAAAACAACCCAGCAAAACCCAGAGATGCAAAACCAGGAGGAGCTTTCTTTGAAACGGGGTTGACTCTGCATCTCCAAAAGTTTTCTCTTAAAAATCTTCACTTAGCCCGGAAAAACAAAAAAACCCAATCTGATGAAGTTTCTGTACCTGGAAGACAACAGAACAGAGGAGGGAAGACAAGCTAAAAGGGGAAGCCCAAGGAACAACCACTTCTCTGCTCTAGTTTTTGACGGGTGAGACAGACACGAAATGTTTTTAGGAAGACCCAATACACAGAGAGAAGATGCAACCAGGGAGCAGGCGGCACAACCCGGTTATCTCCCGGTGCTCGGAGGTGGAGTCTCAAAGTGCAGGTTGCTGGACAGAGACACGCATCCCGTGCGAGTCAGGAGGTCAAGTACACATCTCAGGGTAGGAGGGTGGAGATGTAAGGGTCTGTGTGAGGAGCGAGGCCACGCACGTGCCTCTGGGTCAGAAGCCCCACGATTTACGCAGACGTCTGCCCGGATCATAGGGAAAAACGTGTGGGGGGGGAAAAGGTGGGGGAGAGGTGTGGATGCATCTCACTGCGGCAGATCCCTGTCGCCAGACAGAAGGGGAGCATATTCTGTCAGAGGGAAGGGATGTACCTGCATCGCAATGAGGGTGACGACTGAAAGGTTCGCTAGAAAGTTATTTGGGGCATCGCATGAGAGCCTCACAGCAATGACAGGGTGCAGTATATGTGATGTATTCGGATGCATATCACATACAAGTGGCCATCTGGATGTCTTTCAGAAGCTGTGTGTTTGTCAGGGTGTGGGGAGAGAAGTCTTCTGCGCTAGCAGATGGCAGTGTGGAGGCTGAGTCATTAGGAGGCCTCAGGCCGCTGCCTCTTACCCAGTCTGACATAGAGCACATACTGCATCGAGTCCCGGGGCTCTGTGTACAGGATACTGCCTCGCATGCTGAGCCAGATGATTGCCACCTCTGCGATCATACAACTGAGCAGGATGCCCAGGTAGCCTCTGCCGTGGTCCACCAGGTTAAGCGAGCAGGTCTCGTTGGGGTTGTACACCAGCCCAAAGAGCACCACAGAGAGGATCACAAACCTGCCAGTCACAAACCAGCTCGTTACCAGCAGTAAGCCAAAGAAAGCTGCACGTCACATCCCACCTCTGCTCTCCTCACCGAGCTACTGAGGATCCTCAGCGTCCCGCAGCTACTCGCAACGACTATACAGTTTGGTCTGGAAACCTCCTCCCCATGAGCCATCCAGAGGCCCTGCTACCCCAGTCAGAACGACCTGCTGAGCCGTGGCGAGTCACATTATCCCGCGGGATCTGCCACGCCAATTCTTTTTCCTCAGCCCCGCTACAGAAAACACAGCCCCAGACTCCAGTGGACAACCTTGGGTAGCACTGGAGGATGCAGGGAGCTGTGCTCAGGTCCCCTCTTTGGAGCTGGCACTAGAACTTAGAAGGGCACCAGAAGCTGGTGATAGGTTGGTGTCTGTCACAAATGCCCCAAACAAGCCTTCCAGCCGCACGTATAAGCGCAGGAAGAATTACAGCTGCAAGAAACAGGAATAGCAAAAAAAAAAAAAAAAAACCAACCAAAACACAAACCAAAAGACTTCACGGCAGGAGAACTGGAACCATCGTTCTGCCTTTCTCACTCACCAGGTGGTATGCAGGAGGAAGAGGAAGACGGCTGGCAGAACCAGGTCATCGCTGCCTACAGACCAGCGCCGGCGGAACACGACAATCCCTGGCATGGCGAGCGGGTCTGAGGAAGGTCAGCAGGCACGACGCTCACCTCCTGGAAAAAAAAAAACCAAAACCAAACCAAAACAGAACCGAAAGATGCTGCTGATTCTCTTCAAACCCCCTTGGGAGAGCCCCAAGACCCCAAGCCAGCAGGACTGCACCCTAGAGAGCTTCTTCCATCCAGCACCAGGGGGCATGAAATGCTCGAGGAGAGGAACGGCCAGTTTCACCAGTGGGGAGTGTTAGGTGAAGTGGGTGCGTAACTCGCTGAACATAATCACCACTCACCCAGCTCCACTTCACAAGATTACCTGGAATCCTGTTAGGGCTGCAGGTTGGTAAGCACTCCCGGCAGGCTGGTTTGGACTGGTTAGAATGGACTCGATGCTAAAGGCAGCCCTATTACCATGTTCTTCCCCAGGCACACCTGCTGGGGTTCTCCTCTTGTTGTCCACCAGCCTCTTCTCTGGTCCCACAGTTTCCTCCCTTGCTTATCTCCACAAGCCAAAACACCCATCAGAGGCAGCATCTGGGGAAGGGATTGACTGGCTCCCAACAGCCAGCTCCTAGGAGATCTCCAGCCCGACCATCAGCTGCACCCTGCCAGCTCCACGGCTCCTTGGCGTTCACGCTGGCCCTGACAGGCACTAACAGAAAGGTCAAAGATTGACAAGCTGGCTCTTCCTCCCCACGTTTTGTTTGTGCTCCTATTTTTAAAAGCGTCACAAACCCTTTAAAAAAAGCAACAGCAGTGGTACAAGTCACGAGACTCCACCAGGCTATCCAGACACCTCCTCTCAACACAGCTCTCCCACACCGTTTCAGTTCTGCTGTACACACTCCAGCCTGCTCCAGTTCACGGCCACTGCAGCCAAGCAGCTCAGCCCTTCCCTGCAGCACCCACCCCCCATGTTCAGGGGAGCTGAGCAATGCTGAGCAAGAGCTAAAGGGCCCCGGGGGGCAAGAGCCTGGGGCCAGACTCTGCTCAGGGGTGCCCAGCCACAGGACAAGGGGCACCAAGGGGCACCAACTGGAAGCCAGGAGGTTCCAGCTGAGCAGGAGGAGCAACTTGTTTGGTGTGAGGGGGTGGGAGGCTGTGCCAGGCTGCCCAGAGAGGCTGTGGAGTCTCCTTCTCTGGAGAGATTCCCACCCCGGCTGGACCCTGCGCTGCTGGGCCCCTGCTCTGGGTGCCCCTGCTGGATGGAGCAGGGGGGGACACCAGATGCTCTCCAGAGGGCCCTGCCAGCCCCCACCACGCTGGGATTTGTTGTACACCAGACTTCAACCATGACCCACAACCACAACCTCTGTTTGGTTCCACCAGCCTTTGAGACCGTGTCTCTGCAGTCTGCTCACAGCCAGCAGCACCCATTCCTGCCCCTCTTCCACACCCTGAGCCCTGTCCCGCATCTTCCCTACACCCTCCTGAGCTACCACAGACCACAACACACCTCACATTGGCCTGTACTTCTCCACTCCAAGCCACCATCTCAAGACTCCCAAGTTCTCCCCACTGAGGCATCTCAGTTCCAAATCCCAGCTCTTCTCCTGTTCTAAGCCCACGCTCTTCCCCATCCTCAAGTTCAGGCCCTGCTTCCAGAGCGCTCCGTGACCTGCTCCGGCCACTCCGCCGCAGAGCTCTTGGTGCTGATGTGCTCAAGTCACCCTTAGGCTGACAGAGGCAAAAATCAAAGTGTCCATGGTTGTGACTTATGACGTAATGGGGATCTTCAGGGGGGACCATCATCAGCTGTACCTCATGTACTAGGAAAAAAAATCTAGAAATCAAACTTGAATGTGATGACTGCAAATTAGTGCTCTGGGTACAAAAAAACCTGGGTGGAGGGAGCAACATGATCACATTTAAATTCATTTGGACCTTCAAAGTAACACAGATTTTGTGGCAGAGCACAGGCTGCATCGCAGCACCAAGCGCTGCAGGAAGAGAATTGCCCCATCCTATCAAAATCTGCTCACCACTCTGGTGTGGTCACCCCATCGCTGACCTGCTCTGCAGAGCATCTCAAACCAGAGCGGTCTCCTCTCCCCGACCGACACCCACGGCCACCGGGCTCGGCCTTCCTGCCCAGTTCAGGGAATCACACAAGTGTCAGGGGTTGGCAGGGCCCTCTGGAGAGCATCTGGTGTCCCCCCCTGCTCCATCCAGCAGGGGCACCCAGAGCAGGAGCCCAGCAGCGCAGGGTCCAGCCGGGGTGGGAATCTCTTCAGAGAAGGAGACTCCACAGCCTCTCTGGGCAGCCTGGCACAGCCTCCCACCCCCTCACACCAAACAAGTTGCTGCTCCTGCTCAGCTGAAACCTCCTGGCTTCCAGTTGGTGCCCCTTGTCCTGTGGCTGGGCACCACTGAGCAGAGTCTGGCCCCAGGCTCTTGCCCCCTGGGGCCCTTTAGCTCTTGCTCAGCATTGCTCAGCTCCCCTCTCAGGCTGCTCTTCTCCAGCTGCACAGCCCCAGGGCTCTCAGCCTGGCCCCAGCACAGAGATGCTCCAGCCTCTCAGCACCTTCCCAGCCCCTGCTGGACTCTCTCCAGTAGCTCCTTGTGCCTCTTGAACTGGGGAGCCCAAAACTGGGGTCTTCCTTCAGTCACCAAGGACCAAAAGCCTCCAGAAACCCTTCAGGCTTTCCGGGAGTTTCCCTAGCTAAGAGGCTGACACGCTCCTAGCACCTTACTCACCGGGGTGAAGGAAACGCTTCATTCCACCAACAAAACAAATATGAAGTTTCAACATCCTTTGGATTCCCACTTCCTTAGCAGATAATAATCAGAGTACCCGGCAGCTCTACCTTCGGACTGCTCACTCCTCTGGCCATCTGGTGACTTCTCCTAACCCTGCTGGGAACGACCCCCGCTCCCCGCAGGACAGCCCTTGTATCTTGAACATCTCTCCGGCTCCGTGGGCGCTCTTTCCAGCAGGCCGGTTCCTTCTGCCTCTGGCCACCACAGCACCTCCCAGCTCAGCTCAGACCTCAGCTCCCAGCATCCCCGGGCTTTCGGGCGCATCCCGCCGACGCGCTTCCCACAGCTCTCCCACCTCTCCAGACGCAGGCAGTTGTGCTCTGCCTTGTTCCACCAGCTGAAGAGGCGAGTTACGGGCGAGAGCTGCCAACATCTACCGTGGGTTCCTTACCCGCAGCAGCGGCCGGGGATGGAGTGGAGCAGAGCAGGGCTGTCACTCCCTGTCACACACGGGGATACTCGCCCTGGGACTCTCAGCCCTGCCTGTGTGCTCAGCAGGCTCCCCAGAGCACCCCAGAAAGAGTCCCGATTCATTTCCAAAGATGGTTTATTGAAAAAATCTAAACCATGAGGTCTGGGGCCTCGCCCCCAGCTTGGGAAGAGGAGATGACAGAAGGCCTGAGATTGTGAAGCCCGCACATAACAAAGTAAAGCCCTCGCTGTGAAGTCTCTTCGGCTTCATCCCGGGGCAGCAGATCCCGAGAGGTACACGTTGGGATGATGAAGCAACGATCTAGCAGAGGAACCGGGAAGCAAGCGGAAGGTCAGAGTGCAAACAGCCCCGAGACCACCGACCCTAACTCTGCACCAGCAAGGACCCCTAAAATCCCTGCACAGAGTGAAAAACGCCCGGGATCCTGAAAGCCAAACCCCAGTACAAGCTGGAAGGAGGGGAAGCGCACGCAGGCACAAGCTTTGTGTGCACAGAGTCCAGCGCCCTTGACCCCGAGAGCAGAGGAAGACGGAGGGAAGCAGCGATCTTACATGGCGCGTGGTCCAGCCCGGCACGCTGCTCTCTCCCGCACGGGGCCGTCGGGAAAAGTGTAGATCCGTGGAGCCAGGCATCACACGGCGAGGAGGGAACGGCCAACTCTTCTCGCAGCCATTGCAAACCCCCCCCGGCAAAGGGCAGGGCTGCGCGGGGGCTGCCTGCCGACCGAGCTGGGCATCATCTCCAGAGCAGCTCCCTCCCTCCCTCCCAGCCAGCAACCTCATTTATTCCCCGGGGCTGGCCGAAAGCCACCGAGCCAGGGGTCGTGACTCCCCCTCAACTTCCACACATCTCCCACCCCCCGGCACCCTCTGCAAGGAAGTGACATCATCCCTATTCTGAGGAGACCGTATATGAATTGTGGGAAGGAGCGGGAGCGGGCGATGCTGGCAGAGATGCACGGAGACGGGAGAGGAGGAAAGTCCTCCGGCGGCAGCTGCAGCCGGACAAACCTCCTCCCGCTGCCCTGCGAGGAGGACCCGGAGCTCTGCAGCACCGGTTTGGGCTCAGCCGAAGCTCCGGTCGTGCGTGGGAAGAGCCTCGGCCGCGGCGATGGCATCGGGGCTGGGAAAGGCTTCGGGGCCACCCGGCTCTCCGCTGGCATGTCCTGAATGGACAGGGGGTGGGGAATTGGATGGGACACAAAAGGGGCACACAGAGGGGGCCACGGTGGTCACAGAAAGGAGAGACTGTTCCAGAGGAGCAGCCTCTCCCAGGCCTTTTCAGCCCTTAATTCCTTGTGACATGCTCTGGGGTATGACAGGATGTGGGGGAAGGGGAGAATTAGCTGTCTGTAGGGGAAGGCTTAGAGAAAAGAGCAAGGGAGAAAAACGCTACAGCGAGACGCCGCTCCAGCTAAACCTGGGAGATTTACTCTAATCCACCATCCCATCCCATCTGACATTAGCCTCAGAAGAAGCTACGCGAGTAAATAGGAGCTGAACGCAGCCACAGCTGAAGGGAAAGGGCTGGGAGTAGATCTTGCGCCGCAGGAGACCACCCACACCACGCCAACACCCCGGCAGAGCAGCAGCAGCTCCCCACCACCCAAATCCAGAAGCAGGAGTTGCTTTGAGCTCACAGCATCACGCAGACACCCCAGGCATGGTAGCACCTACACAGCTCAACAAACTAACCCCCCCCCCCAGTCCCCTGCAAACCCTCAGCCCTAACTCCGGACTCGTTCAGCAGCCCCATCTCTGTTCCCCAGCAAACCTTCTCCGGGTTCACCCACCCTCCTGCACTTCAGACCATCTCTACCGCTGTCTCAAGCAGAAGAGGGGAGGTCAACACCGCGCCGAGATCAGATCCACCGCTGGCAAGAGGCTGTTCTTGCTTTGACAGACCACCGGCGACGTCCCTGCTACCCCAAGATGTTCACCACCCACCCTTCCCCTCGGCTTGATTCGGGGACCTGCTCACAACTTGACGTGACCCAGGTAGGAGGCAGCGATCCCAGCTCATCCACGGTCCCTGTCAGCACCCTCTTTGAGCTGGTCCCCCACATTCTGCCTCAGCTCGAGCGTGATTCCCCCAGACTCCCTCAGAACAATGACTGCTCAAAGCCAGACCTTCACCTTCACCGCTCAGGGCTACAGGAAGCCCAAGAGAAAGGGGATTTGTAGGCCTCAGCTCTGGAGATATTTGTGGGAGTCACCACAGGACAAAGCCCTTTGCCGGTCTCCAGAAATCCAGCAACGTGTACTGGCACTGCCAGTCCTCCCAGTGGAACTCCCGTCCTTCCCAGTGGCACGCTTCTGCAGGGCTGGATGAAATGCCACTGTGTTCCCAGGGAACATCCCAGCCCCGACCTGCTGTCCTGCTGAGAAGTCCCGGCCCAGGACGGAACATCTGCTAGAGCTGCTATGGAAAATCCACCCGGAAAACTGACACAAAACGACTGGCACAACCTTCCTCATCTCCTTCCATCACCAGGACTGTCCCTTACCAGTGAACCTCCATTTCCTCTCGCTGAAGTGAGTTATTAGACCTACTGAAGCTCCTTCTACATCTTGCAGATGCCAAAGTGTTTTTATACCGAAACGAACTAAAAAAGCAACAGCATTTTAAAATAACCGAGTTTTGACAAATGTGGGTGACCAAAAATGACATTCAACGTGTTTATCCATGCAGCTCCTGACCCTCCAACATCTGCTGCTTCATCAAACACAAACCCTTTCCTTGAAATAGCACTGCACTAACAAACAAGGTTCTGGCCCCATCAAGTCAGCCCTACCTGAACCCCACACGTCTTTCTTTCCTCCGGATGTCCCACACAGGACATGGGTTTTCTACCCCACACTTGGTCATCACCCCTGCACATTACAGAGACCTTCTGTTCCCACTGAGCACTCAATGTACTTGAAGGAAATCATCAATTAGAACTTGGATCAAACTTCCTCGGTCCTCCTCTAGCTATTTTTAAGGCCTTTAAATGAAGCTCTTTCTGTTTCTGCGCTCGGTTCCTCACAATTTGGGAATTGTTCTTCCCTTGCAGGGAGAAGGGGGGATGTGGGTCCATCCATACAACCCGTCCAAGCTGGGAGGGATTTGCTTGCCTGTGTCTGCACCCATACAGCCCCTCTTCTCCTTCTTGCAGGACCCAGCCCGTGGTGTGAAGCAGACACCGAGGTCCATTGTTGTGCATCTCCTCCGGACAACTTTTCCTAACAACCATTAGCAAGAAGCAGCTGAAAACATATCCAAACTGTCCAAAAGGGCCCTTCCAGGGTGGGAGTATCTCAGGAGCATCTTGTAAGAGGGAGGAACCCTTACTCAACGCACGCTCCGTGGAACAGAGGCTCATGGTGGAAGGTGGGGACGAGTTACAGAGCGCCAAGGGAAGATGAGCCCTTCCCTGCCAGACAGGGCTGCCTTTTACAAGGGGCACAAGACACTTGTCATTTTAGCAGCTGATGATATGAACCTGGGAGGAGTGGCTGATAGCTCAGAAGGCTGTGCTGCCATCCAGCAGGATCTGGAGAGACTGGAGAGGTGGGCAAGGGCAAACCAAATGAAGTTCAAGAAGGATAAGTGTAGAGTCCTACGCGTGGGGAGGAAAAATGACACGTACCAGTACAGGGCAGGGGTAGACCCACTGGAAAGCAGCTCCATGGAGAGGGGCCTTGCTGTCCTGGTGGACAGTAAGTTCTCCATGGGACAGCAATGGGCCCTCGTGGCCAGGAGGGCCAATGGTCTCCTGGGGGGCATAAAGAAGAGTGTGGGCAGCAGGTTGAGGAAGTATCTCCTGCCCCTCTGCTCTGCCCCAGTGAGACCACATCTGGAGTGTTGTGCCCAGTGCTGGGCTCCCCAGGTCAAGAGGGACAGGGAAATACTGGAGAGAGTCCAAGGGAGGCTCCAAGGATGCTGAAGGGACTGGAGCATCTCTGCTGAGGAAAGGCTGAGAGCCCTGGGGCTGTTTAGCCTGGAGAAGAGAAGCCTGAGAGGGGATCCGATGAATGGTTGCAGATATCTGCAGGGTGGGGGTCAAGCAGAAGGGCCCAGGCTCTTCAGTGGTGCCCTGTGGTAGGACAAGGGGTGAGGGTCACAAACTGGAACACAGCAAGTTCCACCTCAGCAGGAGGAGCAACTTCTTCCCTGTGAGAGTGCCAGAGCCTGGCCCAGGCTGCCCAGAGAGGCTGTGGAGTCTCCTTCTCTGGAGCCTTTCCAGCCCCCCCTGGCTCTGTTCCTGTGTGGGCTGCCCTGGGTGACCCTGCTGGGGCAGGGGGGTTGGACTCGATGCTCTCCAGAGGTCCCTTCCAACCCCCACCATCCAATGATTCTGATTTATTGCAAGTGACGACCGCAGGAATTGCAGGGAAAGCTCCTTCCCTCGTGGGGGGAGATGCTGCAGCAGCTGCCAGAAGGTTGTGAGGACAGTTCTAATGTGACTGGATGTGATTAAGGGAACAGATCTGTCCTTTAAAGAATATTCTGTGTATTAACATAACACTGAAGAGCCATATTTACAACCAAGTGCTCCGCACGGCCAGGGGACCCTGGCAAAAACCAACAGGGTCTTTAATTTTCACACCTGCTCTGAAGATTCTCCTTCATGATCTCTCATTTTCCAAGGAGAAGGAAATGAAATGAGTCCTTGCCAGAGCCACGGGACGAAGCCATTGGGTTTGAGAAAGGAAAGGTTCAAAGGGCCTCTTGGGAGCTGGCACATTTTGACGCAGCTCCCCCAGGATAAGGTCACTGCACCACAATCATCTCAACAGAACTGATCTGATTAGGTTAGATCTGGAGCTGCAATAACTGCCCACTGACACAAATACCCAGAAAACATCCCGGGGTACACGCTGACCTTCAAAACCCAGGGGACAAGAACTGACCTGTACATCCCACCAGCTCGAAATTGTAAATGCTGCCATAAATCTGCCCCTGGAAGTGCAGCGGGGATGGTCACAAGAACAGGTTGTCAGTAACAGGATGGTGATGGTCACAAGAAGAGGTTGGCAGTAACAGGATGGTGATGGTCACAAGAGGTTGGCAGTAACAGGATGGTGATGGTCACAAGAGGTTGGCAGTAACAGGATGGCGATGGTCACAAGAGGTTGGCAGTAACAAGAGCAGACTATTGGCTAGTTGTGCCAGTGCTGGCCCATCCGCAACTCAAGTTTATTCCTCCCTAACATTTCTTCACAAGTCCATTCTCCTCAGGCAGCAAAAACTCATTGAGATGTTTTCCCAAGTGCTTAAGTTCCCTTTTGTCCCTTACTCCAAACCTCTCTTGCCTTGGGTGGAAGCAGCTCTCATCGGTCCCACACTGTATTCAAAGACATCTCCTACCTGTTATCTTCTCGAGCCTCGCAGCCTTGCAATTTATACCCTTGAATTTCAAAAGCCTCTTATCAGAGTTTTTCTTAAACAATCCCTCTTCTCTCATGAGTACAGAAAAAAAAATAGAATAAAATAAAATTCAGCTCTCAAACCCTCACTACTAACGCAGCAGATTTAGTCTCACATTTGCTCTTTGCTCCCGCAGAACACACCCCAAGGGCTCCAACGTGGACCTCTTCCCCGCTCTCCAGCCACACTCCAGGTAACCCCAGGCAGTCACTAACTGCCCTGTCAAAATTCACGAGTATTTTTCCAAGAGAGATACTACCAGTGAGAGACTGGACTCAGCTTTAATTGGAGAGTCACCAGAACCACCTCTGTAGCCATGCAGCATGTTCTCGTCACACCACAGCGGTGGTGTCCTCGGGAAAACTAAACCCAAAAGGTTATTTTGGATCTGAAATCTCTTCTCTCCCCTTTTTTAACAGCTGGGATATCCCCTAGGCCAGGATTTGTCCATGGGCACAAAGGAAGAAGTTTGTAGGGATAATCACAGCCCTCCTAAAAACACTTTTGAGTGCAGACAGCGATCACCACGAGATGTTTCAACTGCCCAAATTAAAGGCAGAATGATGTTCTGAGAGCCTCACCCTGCTCTTCTCCTCGACCTCAGGAGCAGCACAGTTTAACTCCAAGCTTCATACTTATCAGGCTACAGAAAACTCAGAAGTCTTCACGAATAACCAACCGGTCAAGAAAGAACAGAAGGTGACAGAGCAGCTTACCTTAAAATGAGCCACTTTACTGAAAACCTAGGAGTGGAGAAGGAGCACAATCCAAGTCTGCTGACACTAATTTAGTTTAAAAACAACACCCAATCGTTGTATCAATGCCGACATATCTGCAACCACCTACATTTTGTGCTAGCAAAGCCCACAAGCTGAGCTTGCTGTCGATTCCAAGCTTGAGCAAAAATAATGTCCAAGTTGCTAGGGGAAAAAAAAAAAAAAACAAAAAAACCAACCAAAAACCTGTATTAAAAAGTGAAACTAATTTTGTATTTGAAATAGAACTTGCTGTTCTGCAGGGTAGTAAAAATCTGCTAATGCTTCATACTCAACAGCCAGTGACAAGAAAAGCTTGGCTTGAATGGGGCCGGGAAAGGCTGCAGAAAGGGAAGATTGGGATACGCTGACCTGAGCCTGCAGACAGAGAGAGCACCTCGCTTTCTAAACTGCTGAGCACCCTGAACACCGACAGCCCTGCTCGAGCCACGCTCCCGCACGCGATTTTTCCTGGATGCAATTAGTAGGGATCAAAATCCTTTGGTTTTGGTGTCCTATCCCATGGCTATATTAAAAAAAATCTGTTAATTCGTGGTTGTGAAGCCACAGGACCAATGAGTTGGAACAAAAAGCCACCGAGCAAGGGCTGGATGAAGTCAGCGAGGGCAGGCCAAGCGGTACTTACGAAAGGAGTAGTGCAGATGTAGCCTCCTGGTGCCGATCCCAGAGCCTCATTTCTTTCAGCAGGTTCCTTTGCACGACGATAGTGGCAAACTGAGACCTGTCAGGTTTACTCCATCCTGGAATTCTTAGCAGATCAGCCACCTTAAAAAAAAAAACCAAACAGGAGAAGAAAATATACATCAGGAGGAGCACATTTCAAGGTGAAAATAAATCTACTTGGTGATGACTCCCCGTTACAGCCAGCCTTGATGTGACCTGCCTGTGGGAACTGTACAGCTCTGAAAAGTCAACCTTGCCCCCGGGAAGAGAGAGAACAGCCCCAACCACACCAAAGAGACACCTCAGGCAGCTCCCCGGCTTCTTCGTTTACGGCAGTGGGCAAACAGTTTTCCCAATAACTTGACTCATTGCTTCAGGAATTCCCTAGAGGATGAGTCACGTTGAGGGAAAGCCACCAGGAGCTAAAGGGACCACCGCTGCCAATACGAGAGGAGAGAAAGAAGTGGGAGCACAGGAAAGCAGTGCCAAACTGGGGAGAACTGGGCGGTCAGCACGGCTCCTTGGCAGTCCTGCCCGGCTCCCCTCCCCAAACCAGGAGCGTGCCGGCGAGCGGAGCACCCGTTGGAGCGGCAGAGAGGCAGCACCAGGATCCCAAGCGAAGGGAATCGCCGGGGAGAGGTTTTCCTCTCCTGGCAATGCTGGTTCTGCTGACATCCAAGGCCTGGTGGATACGGGAAGAGAAGGGAAAGGTGCAAAGGGATTCAAACCAGTGCCTCTTCTCCCTCCTACCAGCACTCAAGGGAATTATCATCAGGAATAACACAAAATTTCCAGGCCTCCAGCTCCTCACTCCAACCCCCCTGTTCAGCAGGGTTCACAGATCACAGTGGTTTGCCAGGACAAGAGGAACCGGCCTCAAATTGCCCCCGGGCAGGTTTAGCTTGGAGCTGAGGGACAATTTCTTGCAGCCCCTGGAGGGTTGTCCAGGGCTGTGCCAGGCTGCCCAGGGCAGGGGAGGAGTTCCCGTGATCCCTGGAGGGGTTTCCAAGCCCCCTGTGGAGCTGTGGTGCTGAGGGACAGGGGGCAGTGGTGCCCGGGCAGTGCCGGGGCAACACTTGGACACCATGAGCTTCAAGGTTTCTTCTGACCTGAACCATTCTATGATTCTTTTTCTGCTTCATGACCCACTACAACTTACTCTTGTTGATTTTTCCTTGTCTCACATCCCAGTACAGACCTGTTAGGCAGGTACATGCCCAGGTGCATGTCAAAACCACCGAGAACCGCTGCTCTGTGGCGAGCCCCCAGGCAGACTGAACCCAAAGGGACATTTTCTTAATGCTGGTTGGCATCGTTAAATGTGGATCCTACCTAGGGAAGACCACCAGGCTCTGCTATGCTGTGAACTGGCTTCAGTCTAAGCCTTACTGGGATACAATCTCTTCTCGTTTAACTGGTGCTCCCTGTTTGTTTCAGCCACGTCCTTCGTCCCTGATCGTGGGACCCTGGGCCAACATTGCTTTTTCTCCTCGAACATCTGGCCCCTGCGTTGCTTCTCTGGTCTCTTACATTTGAACTTAAACACAGCTGCTGGTCTTCTCCAACAGCTCCTGCCTCCAGATCGCCACTTGTGCTTCAGATTCTTTCCCGTGGACAAGGCCACGTCTGTCACCTTAAGTTCTTAGAAAGGAGACTGAAAAGATCAGGTCCCCACGGCCACGCACCCCAAAGGCCAAGCACATTCTGCTGTGTCCTTGCGTCACTCGGGGTGGGATCTGAACCGAAGAGCTCTCTCAAGGTTATGGTAAACGACCCAAAGTTTCCAGGTCGTTCACCACTGAAGCTCGCTTCTCGGCACTCACGACACATCGCCAGTTGCTAACCGGGCTCCCATCGCACCTCTACTGCCACCAGCAGCCTCACGAAGGCTGTTAACCCAGTTCACAGCTATCTTTCAACAGGTCACCCCAAAAGCACGAGGTCCTAGGAGTCCACCTCTCCTACCAGTCCCCCACCACCCCCGATCTGTTTTCTTGCCGCGTTCAGATGAAGCTCCCAGCAGACAGACCCCAACACTCTCTTCCAGTGCCCCCTCTCATTCCGCAGCAGTTTTTGAGGGCAGAGCACTCTCAAGTGCTGTGATTGCCCTGAAAACACCATATTTCATGGCAAATGGTGATTCTGCCTTCTCCAGTTACTCCCTGAACCTTCCCAGTTTGCACTAGCTCGTTCCTCCCGAGAGCATCAGCCCTCGTACCGTATGAAGCAGGACGTCTTCCTTGCCCACAGCTCTGGATTTCTGGAAGCCTTCACTGAAAAGGCATCGAACACGAGGACTGCTCTGCGAGCAGGAGCATCAGATATTCTTGCAAAGGCATGAAACAAAGCAGAACCTGAAGCAACGTTCAAGGCACCCTGTTTAGAAACCCAGCTCTGCACCGAGATCGTCCCCCCTCCTCGGTGTAAGTGGCTTAACAGAAGTAATTTAAAAGAAACAAGCCCCTGAATCCATCGTTATTTTTGTCTCAATGAGATCTCGGGGAGTCTCCACCTCCTCACACCCAGAGCCCTGCTGCTTTCCAGGGCAGGGTTTCTCTCGGTGAGCATCAGGGCCACGTGCCTGGATCGTGGAGCATCTGCACTTTCACTCGAACGTTTCCCCCACGGCCTTAACGAAGCAAAGACTGAACAGCAAAGCAACGAGCTCTGTCCGGCGAGGGATGCGTGTGCTGCTCAGGATGCAGGAAGGGAGGTGCTACCACCACAAGCCACCTTTAACGTACATCCCACGTCGCATAAAACCACCTTGTATGTGCTCAAACCCTATGGAATTGTGAATTTCAGCTTGGAACTGGCCCTGATTTGGCTAATATCACATATATAAAATACATACACACCCAGAGACATGCTGCAAGAGGCTTTACGGCACGTGACAGCCGAGCCCTGTCACAGAACCACAGATATCAACCACCAGTACCCGTCCTGTTCTCGCTCCATCGCTTTGGGGACTCAAAAGGAAGCTCTTCAGATATTAAAGGAAACAGGCTCTCAAGGCAGACAACAGCAGTGTGTGCACGAACCTGCTTTTCTCATCCTAGGTGAGCCCAAATTAGCGCAGATTAGGAGCCGAAAGAGATTTTTTTTTTTCCTAGCTCTGCTGAAGCTCGAAGCGAACGCTGAAAGCCTAACTGGGAATTTTCAGATGCTGGCTTCTGCAAGCTCAGAAGAAATGTGGTTCTGCCCCTCCCATCTCGCGGCTTCCACCTCGGCGCACGAGAACAGCCCTCGAAATAAAACAAATCGTCGGGCTAAGTATTCCCAGAAGAACAACAAAAAAAAAGGAAAATAAAAATCTTGCCTTATTCCTGCCTGGAGAACACAATCTTCTAAAGAAAGCTGCCAGCTCTGACCCGGCTCATGTAAAGCTTGCTAATTACAGTGAAAATCTGAAGCGAGCAGGAGCAGGAGGGAGGCAGAGCCAGACTCCAGCGCTCTGGCTCCTCACACAAATGACAGCTTGAGGAAACTTTTCCTGCCTCGGTGGTTGCTGCTATAAATACCAGCCCTCCAGGGCTTAGTGCTGCAGGAACCCCGATCCCAGTCACCTCCCAGAGACCCTTCTGAGGTCTGCGCTGCTCTGTAGGCACAGGAGCTGCAGGAGTAGCCTCCTGCCAGGGTCAGATGCACACCAAGACGCTTCTGCCGGCGGCTCCTCTCCGATACCGTCCCAACCCTGCCGGTTGCAGAGCCTTCCTCTGCCCAGAGCAGTCCTCTTCTCACGCACAGCCCTAAGCACTCTGCTTTCTGAAAGCCTCCCCTGTCTCCTCACCCAATCCTTCCCATTTTATGCAGCTTTCCTCTCTCAGCAGCCCACTCCCCCATTATTTTGTCACTCTCTTACTCCCTTTTCGGGTTCAGCCTCCCTTGATTACATCGCTTTGCAGCCCTCCGTCTATTTCTCCACAGTTTTGTTGCTAAGATGCCCTGGAGCATCTCGAGACGAGCAAAGCTCCTCCTTCCAGCTGCCGACAGCTGTTCTCCAGCCCAAAAGGCTTGTCCGTTAGGGACCCAGAGGAGATGACTGAGGAGAGAGTGCAGCGTGCCTGCAAGAAGCGAAATCCCCAACTGTTCGGTGCGCGCGGCTCTAATCCCCCTCCCGCTGTAGGAAACGAAGTCCCGAATTCAGCCCCAGTGGAAATCAAAAGCCAGGCAGCTCCCCGGTGACTTACCGATCTGCTTTCCCTCCAGCCACTTTCTCCAGGTAAAGGTGCTGGACCCAGCCGTGCCCAGCACCGCTGCGAGAGGCGGAAGGAAAGGGAACGGCAGCGCAGGTCTCTACAGAGCGCCCATCAGCAGGACAAGCAGAGCAGACGCTGCCTCCTCTTCCGAGAGATCCTTGCCCGGCCAACGCTCCCCTGATGACACAGCGAAGAGAGAACAGAAAGCCTGGGCTGAATCCTGCCAAGCTGAAGTCACCAGACTTCTCTCTTCAATCTCAGCTCTGGACGCGTGCGGTAGAAGGCAGGAATCCTATTTTCATTTTGCTTATGTAAGCAAGGATGAATCAAGCCCAGGTTTCTCTGATCTGATGTCACATTTAAGCCTTATATATATATATATATATTTATATCTACCTACCTTTCCATAACCCAGAGCTAAAACCCCCTTCTCTTCAGACAGAGCCTTCATTAGCTACACTTGAGAAGCCCAGCACACACAGCCCTCCTCGGCAGCACCCACGCGCAGCACCTTCTGCACACACGCACACGGCGCAGCACCCGCACGCACAGCTCCCCTCCGCAGCTCCCCAGGCCTCGCCTGGCAGCTACACCCACTGTCCTCTCCCGCTGCTCCCCGGGAGAGCTGGGGATGACTGGAGTCCACTTGCTCGCTCAGATCATTATTTAGACAGCTCGATTTTAGACGATCTTCTCCTCTGCTTTCTGTAGCCCTCCGGTTTTCCACCGCTGAGCAGAGTCCTGGGAGTACTCTGTCTTACACACATTCACTCCGACTTTGTTCCCGTTTCATCAAGCAGGCTTCTTCTGGCTGTTTTTCTCTGCGAGGTCATCACTACAGACCCTGGAGCTGGCAGAGCTCATCACCCTCTCGTCCTCTGCTCCCCAAAACTCAGCGCTACAGGTAGCACAGCCACGCATCCCTGCCTCCAGATCCTCCTCCCTGCGTACCCAAGTCTTGACCTTGACTCCCCCCTTTTCTCCATGTGTCTCCATACCAGGCTGCCCAGGGCAGGGGTGGAGTCCCCATGATCAGGTTGGACAGTAGGAAGAAGTTCTTTACCAGGAGGGTGGTGAGACACTGGCACAGGCTGCCCAGAGAGGAGGTGGAAGCCCCATCCTTGGAAGTGTTTCAGCCCAGGCTGGATGGGGCTGTGAGCAACCTGCTCTAGTGGGAAGGGTCCCTGCCCATGGCAGGGGGGTTGGAACGGGATGATCTTTAAGGTCCCTTCCAACCCTGACCATTCTATGATTCCATGATCCCTGGAGGGGTTTCCAAGCCCCCCATGGAGCTGTGGTGCTGAGGGATAGGGGGCAGTGGTGCCCTGGCAGTGCTGGGGCAACGCTTGGACTCCATGCGCTGCAAGGTCTCTGCCAACCAAATGATTCTACGGTTCTAGGACATACCGACCATCTACACTTCTCTACTCTACCAGCTCTTCCAGAAACCCCACTCGCAGGCTACTTTCCAGCTGACTTTCCTCTAATGAGAGCACAATCACGTAACGAGCTCTTCGCTGCCCATTTCATTACCCTGGCTCCAGGAGGTGGTCACATGCAGGGGCCCTACGAAGGAGACCCTGGGGATTGCTGGATCCTCCTTCACGCAAACTCACGCTTGTAGCCAACCACGGAAGAGCTCAACGTAAGCCAAGTGTTTCCAGCCTGTCCCAAGGGCTGGCATTTTCCTGAAGACACGTATATTTGTCTCCCTGTCGTCACCATCCTCATGGATTTGTCTCCCTGTTGTCACCATCCTCGTTCCCACACCCTCCTCGCTTTCCCTCAGCAGCAGCTGCTGGAGAAGCCACTAAGCCCATGCTGGTAGGAGCCAGAACCTCCCATCAGGACAGGGACACCAGCGCTACCCTCTCAGCCACCCGGTTCCGTAGCTCCAACGAGTTCAGCAAAGCTGGACAGGAGCGAGGTGAAAGGAGGTGAGGCAGAAGCAGACCTCCCACGTGACGAGAGAAGGCGCAGCGGCAGAAACACCCTGAAAGAGCGTTCCCCGGCTCCAAGCAGCTGCACAGACACCAACAGAGCATCAGCACAGACTGCAGCTGTCTGTCACTGCGGCGAGAAACTGGTTATACTGACAGAAAAGCCAAACAATTCTTCTCCAGGCTACTGGAGCAGAGCAAACGTGAGCTAGCCAAGGATGGGAGCCCACCAGCTCCAGTGCTAGGGCCTGCTAGGGCTGGGGCAGGAGGTACAAAAAAGCAGCAGGAGACGATTGAGAACCTAACTCGAAACCACGGTTCCTAAAATAACAGAGAGGAGAATCAGGAGAAGGTGAAAAGGATCAGAGATCACAAAAGAGGGACTGGGGAAAGAGCTGGGAATCTTCTCCCCGGTGAGATTTAAGTAGAAGCCGTGTCCAAATGAGATCAGTTTGGTGCCAAAGGAGGAGGAAGGGAGACCAGCCATTTCACCTGAGAGGAAGGCAGGCATGAAGAGATCTGCCGGACAGCCCAGCCCCACAGCTCAGGTTCTCTTTCCCCACTCAACTAATTCAAAAGGACATCACCAACCAAGCACTTTTCCTGCAACAACGGGAAGCAATTTCATTTCTCCGTGGATGAGAAAGATCAAGAGCAAACACTGACCCCAGAGAATCTGCTACCAGAGGCAGGCTCGTAGCGAGGGGATGGAAAGGAACCTGCTCCACCAGCCCCGGGGAGAAGGAGCCTTTTCTGAATTGATTCCTACAAGAGAAGCCACTTTTCCCCTAGCAGATAAGAATTTCAACTGCTAAATGAGTCTTCACCCTTGAATTTATAATCCAGCCAGGATTATAATGAGACAAAGCAACCCAAAACCCCTCAACAGCAGTACCACGACCCTGTTTATTCAGGTACTCTCCAGGACAAGGGGCTGGCTCTGAGCTGACACAGTTCTAGACTATTAGAAGAGAAAATACACTTTTTCCTTTCGCGCTGTAGGCAACGCATCGTTATCCCTGTAATTAAACCCGCTGCCTTCTGCAGGATTTGTCTAGGTGTGGACTCTCTTTCCCTTTCCTTTAATTATATTACAATTAACCCTGAAGCGCCCATTCCTTTCAAGCTTTTCAATTGGGCTTTGGAAGTAAAAGCCTGAAAGAGCCCTGGGTGAGCACGTTCTGATAATCTCGGCAGAGATCACCAGCACAAAATCCAGGGTTTGGTAGCTAATTAAATTATTGTTGCTGGAAGTGAACTTTCAAAGGCTGGGGGAAAAAAAAAAAAAAGAAAAAAAGAAAATCTTTATTTCATCTTTTTCAGTCACACTGCTTGATTCAGATCTTCATCCTTGATTAGAGCTCGAAGGCCTCAGGCAGTATTGTATTGCAATTAACCCAGCTGATTAAGGCATAATCAGGCACCTAAGTATCAGGCATAAGTCTTGCCCAGGTCTGAGCTCTTCTGCACCACAATCCTCTGCTACTTTTTCCTCACTCAGTCACTTCAATCCTGACCAGAGGCACAAACATTCAAGCTGAGATTTCCTGCGGTTCTGTTCGGGGTGATATGAGGAAGTGTTCCCAGCCCTTCTGAAGAGAAATTCTGGGAATGAAACCTGCATTCCCACACCCGTGTTCTCTGGGACTTCAGCTCTGCGTTAACCTCACATCCCACCAGACCAGCAAACTCACCTCCAAACCACACCGAGCTCATCTGCCTGTCCCACAGAACACAGGGATAAAGGCTACAGAAGAGTCCTCTCAGCTGGCTCCAATTCTTTACCAAAATGGGATTTGGGGAAGGGGATCTCCTGAGTATTCAAGAACAGATCCCGTGTCCATTGCCTTCAGATGCCAGGTAGCTCCTTGCATCCCTTTCTGGCATCCTTGGCCAGTCCTTCCCATTTTCCACAGGCAACATAAGTCCCCCGTGAAAATAAATAAATCAATTTAGGTCTCTAACATCTGGCACCCACATTCTAGTGACCTCAGGAATCCAGGCTCCCCTCTCCAGCCTTTCCCTGCTCTGCTGTCCGTCAGGCAAGCTCAGGCTGCTGCGTTCCTGCCTTGAAACTTGGAGCATTGCAGATATGTCAAGAGGTGCATTAGAAAAAAGGTGCTTGGTGAAAATACTGCAGTCCTATGAAGCTGCTGAGGGGCTGGAGCATCTCTGTGCTGGGGCCAGGCTGAGAGCCCTGGGGCTGTGCAGCTGGAGAAGAGCAGCCTGAGAGGGGAGCTGAGCAATGCTGAGCAAGAGCTAAAGGGCCCCGGGGGGCAAGAGCCTGGGGCCAGACTCTGCTCAGTGGTGCCCAGCCACAGGACAAGGGGCACCAAGGAGCACCAAGTGGAACCCAGGAGGTTCCAGCTGAGCAGGAGGAGCAACTTGTTTGGTGTGAGGGGGTGGGAGGCTGTGCCAGGCTGCCCAGAGAGGCTGTGGAGTCTCCTTCTCTGGAGAGATTCCCACCCCGGCTGGACCCTGCGCTGCTGGGCCCCTGCTCTGGGTGCCCCTGCTGGATGGGGCAGGGGGGACACCAGATGCTCTCCAGAGGGCCCTGCCAGCCCCCACCACGCTGGGATTCTCACTGTGCAGGGAATTCATGATCAGAAGCAGTCAGTGGTTAGGTTCCTGCTGGAAGCAAGATAATGAAGAACTCTTATAACTATTAGCGTCGCTGTTATTCACACAAACAAATGATCTGTTTGTCTACTTTAGGACTCAGGGTATCCAATGCATCACATGGCAGAGAGATGCACAGATAATTTATGATTTTATTTTCATTGCAAAGAGGGGAACAGCAGAGCAGAGCGACCCAGAAAGCGTGGCCGGCTACAGCACCCAGTTTTGAGGCACGACTTGCCCGACACATGATGCATTCAAGCATTCTTTAAACTGGAAAAAAACCCTTAAATTACTGCCCCCAGGCTTCTTCCTTCCTCCTTGGTCACAGCAAGGATCAGAGTGTCCTGGAGCAGAGCACATGCTGGCTCAGAGTACCCTACTCCAATTGAATAAATGATACCAGTAGGCCAAAACTATCCCTCTGGAGTAAAGAAATAAGAACAGTGGTGGAATGGCACTATGAATAATCCACCCCCAGTTCAAGGATCCCTCCTGGCACCACTGCAGTTTTAAAGGTGTTCCAGCTGCTGGATTGAAGTTAAGCTGGACAAGGAAAAAGAAAAGGAGTTTGCAAAGGACACAAGAATGACCCCACTCCCTTTCCCTAAGTAGGTTTTCAGTTGCAACACCAGCAGCCTACTCGTGCTGCCTTCCCCCTCTCCCTCCTCCTCCTCTCGCTAATAAGCCAGGGAGGAGAGGAACGGCAGCAGAATGGATCAATCCTGTTTCCCCCAGCAGCAGGCTGCACAGGGCAGAGGCAGAGAGACAATCTGCTCTCCGAAACGCCTCTGGTTACGGGATAAAAAAGCTCACCTACACAAAGAACCCAGAAGTAAAACATCAAATAGCAGACTGGAGGGAGAGGAGGGAGGGAGGAAGAAGTCGAAGAACCTGAATGTGAGCAGCAAAGTCACTGCCACTTTAACAGCCCTCCCTCAGCCACCAGCACCCAGGCATCGTGTTCCTGCTCCGGGCTGGCAGCGAGGGCTGCCGAGTGACCTTTGTGCCATCCCCGTGCCACCCATCTCTGCAGCACACAGCTACTGCCCCTTCCTTCTTCCAGCGCCTGCAACTCCGGGGCATCTCCATCGCAGGGAAAGCTGAGGTCAAACGGTGGGATTTTCCCAGTTGAGAAGCTCAACCCCTCCCCTCCAGCACTTCTAGGGTGGGCTTTTCCCCCCTTCACCAGGAGGCTGAAATCCCGTTCTGGAAATAGCTCCCAGTCTTTAGCAAGCTCAGGAGAAAGGCTCTGGAGAAAGCAGAGCTGTTTTTTAACTGAAGCCCTTTCAACTTCTGTGATGGGAATTCAAACTGCATTTTACAACACCGGTAGCACAGGAAGCTCAAGGACTATGAAGAAGAAACGCTGTTTGCACCCAGAGAGGAGGGAAGATTGAGTACAAAACAGGATTAAATTTAACAATCAGATCCCAACTAATTGAAACCTCACAGTTTTGGGACCAGGGAAGACCTGACACCTAATAAAAGCCAGTAAACTACGAGCAGGAGTTCCCAGATGTGCCAACCACAACCTAACCAGTGTCAGAAGTGGCCCTGGAAGCCCCCCCGTGAGCACAACACCTTCAGCGAGGGCCCCACCAGCTCTTCAGCCCTGGACCAGTGAGGTCCCCGAGCAGCCACGGTCCTCCTGTTGCTCTCTGCCCTATGGTGCTGGCTTTGAAATGGTCCAAGAGGCAGGATGTGCCGCTAAAAAAAATGATGAGTACGTAAGAAAAAGTTCCTTTGAATGCTCTAAGGGGTAGGTGCGAGGTGATGGGTTTCACTCACCTGGCGAGGTCCATTTTAAGACCTTCCTGGCCTGAGCCTTCAGCTGCCCTGCCAAATAGCCAAAGCCACCAGATTTCTTCTCTTTAAGGAAACAAAAAGCTGTTGCTGGTGGACAGGAAGCGCACCCAAGAGCCACTGAGTCACTACCCTTAGGCAGGTGCCAGCTCTCCACTGAATTTAGCTGGAAACAAGACACTTGCTGTGAGCAACCTAAACCTCTTCGTGAATCAAGCTCCTTTTTGCCACTTCCTTTTCAAATTTACAGCCAGAGCAACCTAACTCGGGGACTCCAATTCCTCTCGGGTCCCATAGCACAGCTGTTTTCCTCGATACACCACAAATCTTACAGCACCCAACCCTTCCGAGCAGGGAGAACCTATTGGAGCCCGTGGGCCGATCTCGCCAGGGAGAGAGGAGTGTTAGATGGGTCTGGGCAAAGTCCCACGTTTCCCAGGAACTGCTTCAACAACAGGTTGCAGCTCAGAGCAGTGGCAACAAAACCCGATATCTCTGCCCTGAACATCTTATCTGCTTCTAAAGGGGGTGGGAAAGGCAGATTCAGAGATCGTTTAGACCGGAGCCCTCGGTCAGAGCGGGTTTCTCACGCTGCCCCCCGGCTCTGTGGAACAGAGCTGAGTTTGCCTTCCCACGGGAGGTCTTTTTGTCGGCCCGTGGCACACAACAGGAGCCCTGACCTGCTGCGTGGGTGCAACGGCAGCAGGGTGGACTGCAGCATCACACCGAGCAACTCGTCATCAACTCTGCGGCCACAGAGCAAGGGATCAGCCCGGGAGACACCGCACAAAGCAAACTCACAGTCAAGAGGCAATCATGGAGAGAAGGAAGATTCGTTTCCCACTCAGATAAGAAATTAAATTCTTTTCCCACCTCTCTTAACAAATCTCCTCAGAGTTGAGAATTCAAGCCCTTGCAGCTCCCGTCTGTTCCCATAGGAACATAAAAAGCCACAGCCACTTCCAGCTTCATCCCCTTTTCTAATGGCAGGGATGTCTAAGGAACCCTCAAGCCTCCTTGCACTGCAGGAACACCACGTGTGTTTGTAGAGAAGATGAAGAGACCGCTTCTCTCATCTCCTCTACTCCTGCTCCCTGCAAAAACGGAGCAGCGGGCACGCAGTCCTGAGGGCCACCAAGTCTTGGATAATCAGATCTTCCTCCCCTTTCCTCCCTCCTAATCGGCATCGCTCGCTTCTGCTCTCCAAAAAACAAAGCTAGAGTTTAAACAAAAAACTCCATTCTGAAAGGGAAACGCCTGGAAAACTCCTGCACAGAGGCAGCAGTCAGGTGCGAGGCAGCTGAGCAAACACCAGCGCATTCATCTAAAGGCCAGGGAAACAAACGGACCCATTTTCTGGAAACAGGATCTCCTGCTTCTCCAGGCTCGGGCGAGCAGGAGTTCCGGTATCCAGCACCTTCTCCGCGGAGAGAGGTTTGCGGCTCCGGATGGGAAGGCAGAAGATGACCCGCAGTTCACGCTCTCGCCACGAAAGCCGTGAGCCCAGACGTGCTGGGATGATGACAGCAGGCCAGGAGGGAAGGAGAAAAGGGGGTTCTCTCACTCCCCAGCCAAGAGTTCCCCCAAATATCAACGTAAACGAAGCACATTCCCCAAACGGCGCCTGGTGAAAGAAGTGAAAGCTCCACTTACTCTTTCTCCGGGAGGGTTCAGCCCTTACGGTCCAGAGCAGAGGCTCGAGAGCTGGGTTTTCACATGGCAGCCGAGAGGGAGTGTTTTGGCCTCGCACCAGCCAACTCACAGCCGACCGGTTTGCAAAACAAATCTATGTTAACACTGGAGATTTTCATGTCATAAATCAGGTAGATCTGAAGCCAAAAGGTTCCCGATTGCTCCGACCGCGCCCTTTCACGCTTTTGCACTTAAAAGGATTTCATTTCACAGCCAGGGAGCACAGAGCAGCGACTCCAAACACAGGCAGACCTGCAGCTACAGCCACGGGAACCCCTGCCCTTCCTCCCCCTTCGCTCTAAACGGGGTTTTTATCCCCAATAAAACTTGCCCTCTTGCAGCTGTCACACGATCCAAAGGCCTTATTCCTTATGGATATATTTAAGTGGGAAGCAAGACTAGAGCCGTCCTCTGATCAGTTAACCATCATACATACTCCTTGCGAGTCTTCTTTGTGTTGTTGTTTATAACAAATTAGGGGAGTTAACGAGAACAGAAAGCTGAGCGAAGCAGCTGGGAAACCAGTTCTTCATCGGATAAACACACGGGGCATTGACTCGTCCCTCACACAACACTGCTATGTTTGGAGGGAATAATTAGCTCAGGTAGCTCAGAGGGGGACAGGCGAGGATCATCGGTGTTGGAGGGGCTCCCACGTTCTCCTGGGCAGCTCTGTCCTCTTCCTCAGCCTACCCCCCGAGGAGCTGGCGAAAGCACCCTGTAGGTCCAGCTCATTTAAAAATCATTGGATGGTGGGGGTTGGAAGGGAGCTCTGGAGAGCATCGAGTCCAACCCCCCTGCCCCAGCAGGGGCACCCAGGGCAGCCCACACAGGAACAGAGCCAGGGGGGGCTGGAAAGGCTCCAGAGAAGGAGACTCCACAGCCTCTCTGGGCAGCCTGGGCCAGGCTCTGGCACTGGAACAGGGAAGAAGTTGCTCCTCCTGTTGAGGTGGAACCTTCTATACTCAAGTTTACACCCATTGTTCCTTCTCCTGTTGCTGGGTAATACAGAAAGGAGCCTGGCTCCTCCCGTTTGACACCCACCCTGCAGATATTTAGAGACATTGATAAGGTCCCCTCTCAGTCTCCTCCAGACTAAACAGCCCCAGTTCCCCCAGTCTTTCTTCACACGGGAGATGCTCAAGCGTAAGGCACTTGAGCATCATCCTCACAGAATTAATCTACCATTTCCTAGTAGCGCAGAGACCCATCTCAGAGAATAAACACTGGGAATTCCCTTTCCACTCCCTCCACTTGAGAAAGATTTTTTGAGAGTTCAGGGCCATTAAAACCAGGCTCAGAACAGATCTGCTGCTTCACCTCCCCGGTTTCTGCAGCCTAACCTCCAACTGCAGAACATCATCAAGTCCTCATTGGGCTTTCAGTTCACACGCTGCTAAAAGCTCAAGGCCCACAATGGCTCCTGTCCTTCCTGTGTCCCCGGTGCCAGCTGCTGTTTCTCCAATGCCCACTCTCTTGAAACACCCGTTTGGTCCCTGCCAGCTCCTCCCCAGCAGCCCGGACCCAGAGGATGGGACAAGCTGTTGGACAAAGAGCAGCACACGGCAGCAGGCGGAATTCCTCTGCTCTTTACCACTCCCAGTAGAAGGGGCAAAGAAACCCCAAGCAAAGCACTGTTTCTGTGGTGATATCATCCCCTTGAGGACCTGCTCATTGCAAAACAAGGATGGCACGTCCCAGGGAATAAAGGTTAAACTCTTAAGGTATTTCAGGGCTCCTGACCAGAAGCTGTCAAGCCATTCCAGGGAACGAGCACGTGAGGAGCCAGTAAAACCAGGGACACAAAACCTTTGGGTGCCTTATGCTATGAAGAGCATGGGTAGAGTTGCTCCTCAACGCATGTAGAGCCACTCAGAAGGCCACGGCCTCCACGTATACAAATACCTGTCCTGCCAGCTTCCACCCTGGCTTATAGAGAAGCTGCCAAAATGTCCATATCCGCGTGTCTTCTCGCCAGCCACTTGCTACCCGCCTCATGGCAGCGTTCTGCCAGCCCCTCGGAACCACCTCACACACAACCCCCTTCACTGGGACAGATCAAACACGTCGGACACTCCTGGGCCTGGCTGTAAACTCCCAGCTCACCAGCTCTGCCAGTATTCCCAGCAGGCTACCACGAGGTGCTTTAGATGCCTCCACCGCGCTTACTCAGCCACCCGTTCACAGAGGAACAAGTGTTTTCTGCAGCATCCCACGTGGTTCCCACCTCCAAACCCACCCCCTGATTCCTAATTCCTCCACCCTCATCCCAGAGAAAGACAAAGTCAGACCAAGGCCTCAGAGAATCAAGAAATTCTCTTCCCCACCAGCACAGAGCAAAGTTAACAGTGGCAAAGGGCTTTAGCTCACGCTCTTCCAGGCCAGAAACATTTGGAAGAACCAAGGACAACATCTGTGGATGTCCCCGATTCCCATTTGATTGTGGCCTGAGGCATTTGAAAGGTTTCGCTCTCAGATCTGGAAGAAAGTGTGATTCCTTTAAAAAATGAGGAGAAAAGACTGTTTTCTAAAAGCAAAGTATCGAACGAGGAGTAGGCATGGAAATTAAGAGGGGAAAGGACCTCTTGGTAAAGGAGGTCACGGCTCCCTGCAGAGCAAGGCTTTGGCACCACCGCTGCACAGAGGCATTTCACCCTGCTCTCCTCACGGCACCGAAGCGTGAGGAAAGCTCTACCCCTTCCAGTTGCAGAACACCTCAGGAAAGGCATCTCTCACTTCCTATGCGGTTCATTGTTCACGTGCCAAGCATCTCCGTCTCAACCTTGGAAGGAAGACTTGAAAAGAAAGAGCAGGCTCTTTTCTCTGCTAGAAATAATAATACAAAAATAAAAATAACAATAAGTAGTAAATGGAATCGTTGAAAATGACAAAGGTGATGGGAAGAGCAATCCCCCAGCACCCAGGGAATCTCTCACAGAAATCAGTCATCCCTCCCCGTTCCATTCAGGGGGGAAAAAAAAAGAGCAGCCACTACAAAGGGAACTTAGAGAAGTCACAAATTAGCGTGTCTTCATTTTCTTCTAAGGACGTGACCGATCTGCCGTTCAGCAGAGCGAATGGGAACTTGTTTTCCTTCCCCTGACGGGATCTCGGGCACATGTTTCCCCTCCAAGCAAAAAATCCAGAGGTTCTCTGAATGCTCTCATTGAGGGAAGCGTTTGTCAGTAGGGGATGCTCAGAAACCACAGAGATGGTGACAAACAACGGAACCAGACAGGAGCCACTCACAAAAAGGGTACTGTAGTTTCAAAGGTTAAATCTGCCTGGGAGGTAAAGAATGGAAGGACACGTCGTCTTCACGGGGAGATCCTGGAACGAGGGCCAAGCTGCTGGGCAAGAAAAACTTCTGCCATTTCCAGAGGGTCTGAAGTTCTCCAGGACTGGCTGCTGCACTTTTAAGAGAGGTCTTGTTCCGAGTTCAACAGCAGACAAGCAACAAAGTGGTTCACTTACTGTCCCAGAGCCAGTCAGTGGTGGAGAGATGCCCTCAGCTCACTTCACAGAGCCCTCTCACGTCTGTATTTTCAACACCGAAATCCCAGCTGTGCTTCAAAAAGGAAATAACGCGCGTTGTGGATGCTGACAACGCCAAGCCAAGCAGAAAGGGCTCGTTAGTAGGGGAAGTTGGGCAGCACAAGGTTGAATTTCCATGAAGAAGGCTTTTCAGGGGTCCTGATATGACCAAGAAATAGAGGATGCAAGAGGACACAGGAAGGTGGGACTCACTGTCTTCAGGACAGTCACGGGCTGGCCGAGGTGCTGCAAACTCGCCAGAAGCATCTTATTTTATGGGAAGTGAAGCAGTTAATTTGCCATGAGAGAAACCAGCCCAGTTCCGCATGATCATTTGGCAGATGACACGGGGAAAAAAGACAAGCCTCCAGAAGCTCAGACTTTTGAGCTGGAATCTATATTCCAAAACTACATCCAGGCTGCGTCGATGGCCGTGAGGACCAGCAAGCCCATCCCACAGATCTGTGCTGAAAGGACAAGCCAGCACTTAATATTAACTACAAAGATGCAGGGCTGGGTAAATTCCAGCTTCTAACAGACACAGAGCACCACAGCAGACCCGAGTGGAAACCTTTCAGGGGAGAAATGCACTGGAGGCTCCTTTTTCCCCCTGCTACCAGCCTCACCATTTCTGTTGTACTTACTGCAACAACACTGTAACGGCAAGGTCCCGAATTTCCCTGGCTCTTCCTCTTATCTTGTGCAATTTTATTGAAGGTGGCCTAAGGGTTTTGCCATTTTTTGGGCACATTTGTTGTTCTTCATTGAAGGCTAAGGACTCTGTCTAGAAGCCTGCCTGGATCTCAGCTCAGGATCTCTCAGGTCTGTGTTATAATCATACCTCTAGATGAACAAATCAAAGAAGGAACACGTTACAGAGGAAGAGAGACATGGCAAAGGCTTAGAGCACCTATTAAGGCAGCCTTCTCAGCTAACTAGTTACTCCCAGTAATTATAAACCCTGTTTAAAATTATCTCACCCGTGTTTTCACAAGGAGAGGAGAATCTTGTACAATGGGTTTCGGTACCAACAAGGCTCTGCTCTCATTCAGCAGAGAGTTATAAGCTCCTCAATAACACAACACTCACAGTTTAGATACTCGGGGCAAATCTTCCTGTCTCACACATCAGCAACAAGAAGAAACTCCTGAAGGGGCCCATCAGTGCCTCCTCACCCCTACAGACACCGGTGCCACAGCACAAAGCAGCATGCTGAGGAAGAGGGACTGACAGGTACACACACAGGACTCTGCCCGACAGCTTCCTCCAGGCACCAGGACAAGCTCACTCTGAGGAAGACTCAGTGCAGTCCTTTATCTCACAGAGCCTCTGATGAAAGAGCGGGCACAGAACTCACGCACGAGGCACAATCTTCACACCGAGGGGCTTCGCCAGGTCCCACACTAACCCTGCCAGCAGCAGGGATGGGCTAGGAGAGGGCTTTTCACCCCCAGGTCCCCATCGACGTGGGTCTGCTACAGAAATGAGATGAGTTTAAACAACTCAGAGATGGTTTCTTATGTTATTAGCTCACTAGAAGTTAGTTCCACCAGGTTCTGGATCACTGCTTGCTGAACAGCACCTTTGCCCGGGGAAATGGCAAGCAGAGAACAGGAGGAAAACTAAGCTTGTTAAGAATTCAGATGGCATCCTGTATCCTGTTTGCAGGGAGAAAATCTTATCAAGGTCCAAGACATCACTGAGGAATCCTTGGTGTTAGTTTTAACGTCACACAAAGAACCAAAGCAGGCTGGCTACTGAGTCAGCAGCTCGGACAGAACCGAGAGCCACAAATCCTCACATCATTCCACAGAGATTCAGAGACAACCTCAGGGAGACCAAGAAGGCCAGGCCTCCTCAGAGAGGGACAGAGCGGGATGCAGGAGGACTTCCAGGGGGCTGCAAGAGGAGTCCCGTTAAAGGAGCGTTCACAACAAAGCAGCCAGCCTGGGAGCTTGGGGGTTAAGAGCCCGTGACAGAACTCCTTGTTAGGCAGGCAGGCTCTGCTTGCCATGCAGATTTTCTGCTCTTGCTGCAAGGAAGAGAAAAAAAATAAAT
The DNA here is from genome assembly GCA_025345505.1 of Todiramphus chloris collaris. Lineage (NCBI taxonomy): Eukaryota > Metazoa > Chordata > Aves > Coraciiformes > Alcedinidae > Todiramphus > Todiramphus chloris. Next base: position 17,375 of record JANVCC010000266.1, on the reverse strand, counting down.
CAGCAACCTTTTTTTTTTTTTATTTAATCTTTTTGCTTGACATCTTTTCAAACAAATCCAGCCTGTGAGGCGAGGGACCTGTGCCCCTTTCGCTGGCAGGAGGAGAGAAAAAGGATAAGAAGGAAGAAGGAGAGGAACAGAAGAACTGATTGAAGATAGAGGACACGTTTTTTTATTAAAGCTCAGGAGGCATTCTCTCTTTTATCCAAACCCATCAGCAAGGTACAGCAGCGTTATGCTTTGCATTTAAACCCCAATTTTGTAGGCATTTTATATCGGGATATTCCACTTTGTGCTGCTTCTAATGTATAAACCCATCAAGTTTCACATGCATCAGTATCATTCTTTAAAGCTTGTAATGATGCTTCAAATAGTTCATGAAGTGGTCCACGGTATTTTAGTTATTTGGGGGTTTTTTAAGTCAGTTACGGGTAAATTCTTGTGTAAACTTAATTTTATCGTGAACTCAGGATCAAGATGCCAGGCACCGGGACTTATCCTCATGCTCCCAAACATGCAAGCAGAATAAAAACGCTCAGCACCTCACCCTACAAAATTAGAGGCAGAAGAATTGCTGCTGTAGGAGGTAAAAAATGTCTGGTGGAGCTGGAAAGGGAGATCTAGTGAGCAGGACCAGCAGGGCTTCAAAGGGAGCTGGTCCTAGAGCTTTTCCTGGGGTTTTTAGAGCAGACTATCAACTCCCAGCTACACTTCTGCTCTTAAAACACAGAGCAACTTCATTTGAGCTTTTTTCAGTGGACAGTTATTCCATTTCTTATCAAAATATTTCAGTTTCTTCCATCTTAAAAGTTCCAAACTGGACAGATAGTGCACCTGGCAGATTTACTAGGATTTATTATTCCACCCCTCTGATTTCTCTTAAGAAACACACAAAACAAAGCGTCAGCATGAAGCTGAAGCAGTGAAGCTCTAACTAGAAGCACCACAATGATTTCCCACCACGGTGAAACACGTGCCATGTATCTTTGGCCTGGCAGAGAGATGCTTAAGCTACAAGACCACGTACGTGCAGCGCAGAATAAAGGCAATCTCTGCACCAACTCGCTTCGAGTTTGTAACTTTAGCTTTTGCCTGATTGACTCAATCTATTCCGGCAAGAATAAACATCCCAAAGCTCTCCATAGCCCCCGAGAGTGCATTTCTCACGCTCCTGATAGCACAAAAGGCACTTTCATAACCTCCTTCCCCCCCCCAGCTCTCTAAAAACTCTAGCCCCGCAGCTCTCTGGAAGGAGATGAAGAAATAGTTTCAGCTCTTCCAAGCATCTCAATCGCTGTCTCTTTAAATGGAACTTCCTCAAAGTGCAGTGCTGAATCCAGCTCAGGATGTACTTATTCATCTGCTGGATCACGGTCAGAATCCGAGAGGCACGAGCGTTAACGGCGGATTATTTACGCTGCCTCGGTGGCAAGCGTGCCGCGTGCTCGGCGCGGACTCGCTCCCCGGGGCAGAAAACTTCCCAAGGAAAAGAAACTAAACAAAAAAGTCTGCGACATCTCCTTTCCCGAGGAGAAGATGCAACAGAATCGCTGCCGGTTTAACGAAACGGAGTTTAATTAAATTGTAGGCAGGCCTTTGAACGACGCAAAGCCTCCCAGCCCGTCCTCTGCCCGCAGTCGAGCGGCGTGCCCGGCGCGCTGGGTTTCCTCTCTCACGTGGTAACGGCTCTTGGATTGCCTACAGCTCTCCAGCTCGCTGGAAGAGACTCACACACCCGAGAGCATCGGGATTTATGTTGCTTCAAAGAGTTTTCTAAGTCACAAGGGCTCGCTTGCAAATCCATCCCTCTGCAGCACAAAGCCACCTCGTTTAACTCCAAATTAACCCACAGCAAACACCCCGCACCCATATTTTTGGGTTTGGGTTTTGTTGGGTTGGGGTTTTTTTTTGCTTGTTTGTTGTTTTATCCCTACACTCGGCACTAGAAAACGCCGGGGAACATCCACACCTTCAGCACCGGGGGATTAAAGGTCGCACGGGCAGAGAAGAGAGACAAACCCGAACGTCGCGTGGATCGCACGGCCACTTGCGATCCCACGGGGAACGCCAAACTGGTTTAGAAAGACAGGTGGGACTGGTCAAACCAGGGGAGTCGAGCAGGTCCATCAAAGGGCAGCTGGAAGGCTGCTTAGATTCCATCTCCGGTTTCTGGTTAGATACGCGCAGCGGTTAAGGGAGACGTTAAGAGCAAACCAAGGTAGACAGAGCACAAGGAATGTGACATTTACGTTCCCCATCCAAAGTCCCAAAGCGCGGCCGCGCGCTTACATAAAAAGCTGATTTTGTTGTTGTTTTAGCTGCTTGTTCGTGGGAACATCGACAAAGCTGCAGGAGAAAGAAAGGAAAACCCTGCCAAAACTCAGCACACCGCAAACGCGCCGGGTGCCTGCTGAGGACGCGGCTTCTCCCCACTTTCAGTTTGATAGAGAAGTTCATTCTGGGGTTTTCTAATGAAAACCTGACAGGTGTTTTCCTTTACCCCATTTCTCTTCTCCAATTTAATTTTTTTAATTTTTTTTTTTACATAAAACTTTATAATTGGAGGGAATATTTTCACCCTTCCCACTTTTCTTCCCCGAGCAGCACATTTGTCCATTTTAACCCCCCCCGGATTGTACTCTTGCACAACGGTTCCTCCCTCTGCCTCTAAAGAGGAACGGGTGGGACACAGCACAGAGAAGTTTGCTTTTCTCAGCGCCCGTTTCCCGGCAAGGACGGAGCTGTCAGGGACTTAAAGCAATCCCCGTTTCTAGGAACTTAAAGCAATCCCCGTTTCTAGGAACTTCTGATTTGATTTCGCAGACGGGGGTCAAAAGGATCTAGCCCAGCGCCTCCAGTTAAAGTGGAATTCTGCTCCAGTCTGGTCAGTGCTGCCAAAATCACCACCAGCAATATCCACGTAGTTCAGAGCCTCAAGTCTGGAATTTTGACTCTCCAGAGTGTTATGAAGTAAAAATTCTGTAAATGAACAAAGACGGCAACTCCCAAATCTCTTATTTGAATACAGATTTGAAGGGGAACATTTGTCCTACCGCTTTCTGAAGAGTCTTGGTTACAGGAGTTCCATTATTTAGGTGCTGTTTGAGTTTCTTGTCCCTGTCAGCCAGTAGCAGACTGGCAGACCAGTACTGGCTGACACACATTCACTGGGCTGAGCAGTAACCTAAGCAGCAGCTCTAAGAACCCAATGTAACTTTTATGGCAGAGAAAGCCAACACCTAGAACGACCAACAGCTTCACCCAGATCATGTTTTCCATCTGGAAAAAAAACTTTCCAGCAGCGCCCAGTAGATGTTCCTTCCTCCCCAGCCACAAACTAACCTCCCGAACAGTGCAGGTGCCTCCCTGCTAGAGACATATTTCACCGAAGCCAATGCCATAAAGCCAAAAGATTAAAGACTCCGTCTTTACGGAAGCCACTTCCTCCAATTTCATTACCTGCCAACCACGACTATTTGAAAAACCACTCAGCCTGACCACACAAGCTCAGACACTCCTCCCTCTTCAACCAGAAAATTGCATTCAGCGGGATGTAGCAACTCATCACCAGGTAACATGAGGTTTTATCCTGGCGGGCGAGTCATCTCCTTGCCACCTTGGCAGAGGTTACGCTTTCCCTCTGAACCATTTCCTTCAAGATGTTGGCTAACCCATCCAACAACTTGCTGCTCCCAGTACCTGACGCTTCCAGACAGCCCAGCATCCCGAGAGCTGTATATACCACCTCTAGTGACCGCCGTGCCCCTTCCCCACCTAGAGCTGGCTGGCAACACCATCCCACGTATCAGGACCCGCAGACTCAGCAATCCCCATTCCCATATTCCAAGGGACAACTGAAGCCCGTCCCAAACACACTGTAAGGTTCCAGTTCCCAGAACGGGCACAGCGTGAATCCTAGCTGAGCGGCCTGGCGACGCGCCAGCTCCGACATCTCCGGGTGATTTATCTTTTCCTCTGAAAAAGCGCGTGGGTCTCGGCGACCGTTAACTGGGGATTTCTGCGGGCAGGGCTCATTGCCCAAGGGGGCAGGTCCACGGCGCGTGGAATACTTCTTAGTGCCGACTGATTCCGACGCCAGCTCCCGCGACCGAGCGCTAAAGGCTGAAAAGCCTCCGTTGTGTCACACCCACCTTCCACGCAGCTTCCCCCTACCACAACCAGACAGCAACACCTCTCCCATCTCCCATCTCCCACAGCGGGCTGGTGAGGGAAGCCGAGACCAGCTCGGACTGGGTCCCAGTTGCTGGCAGTCCCAGTCCCGCGGCAGCGCCAGTGGCCTCGCACCTCGCTGGGGGTGGGACCGCCGGGGTCTGGGGGGTGCGGGCCACGCTGCGAGGGGGGCCCTGGGGCTGCGAGGGGGGCCCTGGGGCTGCGAGGGAAAGCGGCGGCTCCCGCCGCAGCCACCGGCCCTGCCCCGCTCGGCCGGCCCCGCGTCCTCCCGCAGCCCGGGAGGAGCTAAAAAACCCCCAAAACCGCTCCCCTCCGGGCTCAGCCCCGCACCTGCCGCTCGCCTTCCGAACAGGGCGGGACGGAACAAAGCACGGCCGGAGCTGGGGGGCCGGGGCTGCCCGAGAACCCCGCCAACCCACCCCGCCCCAACGTCCCCGGGCCCGCCGGCGCCCCGCACCGACCCCGCACCTGCCGCAGCGGCCTCCTCCCCCCCTCACAGCCCGGGGAGGGGAGGGGGGAACCTGCCCTCCCGCCGCCGGGAAGGCCCGGCCAGCCCCCGGCCCGGGGCTCGCCCTCCACCCGCCGCCCTCCCGCCTCGCCTCCCCTCACCTCTCTGCTGCCGCCGCCGCCGCCACCAGCGACGCAGGCCCGGGGCCACCGCCACCTCCATCCCGGGGGCCTGGCGGCCCCCCGATTCTCTAACACCGCCTCCGCCCGTCCAGGGGCCGCCCCCGCCCGTACCGGGCCGCCCACTGCGTCAGCTTCGTAAGGGCCGCTACGCACCCAGCGGTCACCATGGCGACGGCTGGGGAGCTGGGGGGGGAAGGCGCGCAACGTACGGGGGGCGGCGGCGCCCCCTGGCGGGCCCGAGGTGACGGCGCCTTCCCGCCGCCCTCCGCTGCTGCTCGGCGGCACCGGGGCCCGGGACCCGCTCCGCACCCTTCCCCGCCCCGGGGAGCCTGTTTGCCTTCCCTGGCAGGGGTACATCCCGGCCTTGCGGCCTGGGGCAGCCGGAGCCTCCCGCTGCCAGGGTCCAGGCACTCAGAGCCACGGACTGGTTTGGGCTGGAAGAGACTGGGAGTCCAACCCCTGTCCCTCAGCACCACAGCTCCACGGGGGGCTTGGAAACCCCTCCAGGGGTCACGGGGACTCCAGCCCTGCCCTGGGCAGCCTGGGACAGCCCTGGACAACCCTCCAGGGGCTGCAAGAAATTGTCCCTCAGCTCCAAGCTCAACCTGCCCGGGGGCAACTCGAGGCCGGTTCCTCTTGTCCTGGCGCTTGTTCCTTGGGAGCAGAGCCCGACCCCCCTGGCTCCAAGCTCCTGAATTTCAGGGAGCTGTCAGAGCCAGAAGGTCTCCCCTGAGCCTCCTTTGCTCCAGGCTCACCCAGCCCAGCTCCCTCAGCCGCTCCTCACCACACTCCTGCTCCAGCCCCTTCCCCAGCTCCGTTGCCCTTCCCTGGCCACGCTCCAGCCCCTCAAGGTCCTGCTGGGAGTGAGGGGCCCAGAACTGACCCTAGGATTCCAGGGGCGGCCTCCCCTGTGCCCTGTACTGACCCCAGGATTTGAGGTTTGGCCTCCCCTGTGCCCCATGCAGGGGGTACAGTCACTTCCCCTGGCATCACCTTGCAGTACTCTCAGAACAGCCCTTTTGGAGTCAAGCTGCACCCCCTGTCTCTCCCCTCCCCAAAACAAGCCCCCCAGCACAACATGGACCCTCCCCAGACCAGAACCCCACTCTGCTCCAGCCTGCCAGGGCAGTGTGTTTCCCCCCTGGCATGGACAGCAGCAGTTCACTATCACCGGGCTTGAAATTTAATCTCTTTTTAATCAAAAGGCTTCAAACTATACAACGACTGAAATGGGAACGAGGTTTGTTGCCTGTAAGCACTTACAGCTCCGTGCAGCTCAGCCGGCCAGTGCTCTCAGACAACCCAAGCACGGTCAACCCCTGCTCCCAGACACCCAAAGTCCTCGAGAGGATGCTCCCACCAGAACAGCCTTCCCCTGGCTATGGCACTCGGGGGGGACGAAGGGCAGCACCAGCCTGGATTGGACACAGCAGTGGCTTCAAGGTAGCAACGCACCGAAGCATCAGCCAAGGACATCGTTTAGATGCTCTTATTGCAAAGGGACTAGAAAAGTAGCCCAAAAATAAAAGGCTCCCGTGTCCCAGAAAACAGCTAAGCTCATTCAGCAGGGGATAGCAGCGCACACCAGCCTGCCCATTGCTCCCTTGCAGCAAGTGGAGCAGCCTTCAAATGGTCTGCTCGCTGATATCACTGTGCCTTTAACAGAAAATATCCTGACGGTACGATAGGTGGTAGAAAAACATCCAGCAGAAGCTTTGAAGCTCTGGCATTCATTTATGCTGAGGTCTTTGTACACTGTTCAGGCAATAAAAAAAATATATATATGAAAAAAAGCATTACACTCACACTCATTTTAAGCCTCTTTATCTTGCCAGACAGGTGTAAAGTGGCTCTGGTTTAGACGAAAAGCTGGTGCCAAATATAGTATTCCAACAAATCATTTTTATCCTGCGTGTAGCACTTCCAAGGTCTCCTTGGGCACGAACTGTTCTCGGCAGAGTGGTGCCAACCTGGTGGGCAGAAGGGCTGCGACCTAGAGCAGACACGGTCTGGGTTATCAATGAAGCTATCGATGGCTGGGTTATTAATGAGAATACCATCAGTAGCCGGCCCAGGCTTTCAGTTCAACGGGTGGTATAGAGCACGTACCAGCCCAGATCCTGCCAATTAATGTACACAAGTCGTCAGAGGCAATTAATCTCATACAGCTCGGGCTTTCTGCTTGCGAGCAGCCCCAGCTGTCTGCAGCTCCCTCGGCTCCAGGAAGCCTTGCTGGTTGGCACGGACCAGCCCATATTTATAGCCCAGTCCCATCATGCAGCACACAGAATGCCCTGGGTTGTGAAGGGACCTCCAAAGCTCATCGGGTCCAACCTTCCTGCAAGAAGCAGGGACGTCTGCACCTAGAGCAGGTTTCTCAGAACCCCATCATGCTTGACCTTGAATATCTCCAGGGATGGGGCCTCCACCACCTCCCTGGGCAACCTGTTCCAGTGTCTCACCACCCTGGCAGGGGTGGAGAACATCACACCTATCGGCAGCTCCTTCCTCCCAGGCTGCTTTATGGCAGGGACAAAACTTACAAACCAATTTGGATTTTTGTTTGTCGTAAGGCTGGTTCCTTGGCACTCCCTCAAGCGTGAAGGGAAGGATTTAAAACCCCTGCCCACTCAAAGGGCATTGCCCTCTTATCCCCGCCTGCGAGGGCGGGTGGCAGAGCACTCGGGGTAATAACTACTTGCCAGTAAAAAAGCTGCTTAATTAAGACATTAATGGGAGGGCATCACAAGAGAGACGGGATGTTCGCTAAGCCCCAGAGAGCCACTTTAGCCCTGCTGAACCCCTGTCCCCGTCTACCTCTTCTGCAGCAAGGACGTTTAGTTACCAGTTCCCCAGCCCGGAGAAGATGAAGGAGTTTGGGTTTCGGTGCCCAGGGCGATGACGCGGAGAAGCACGCGCAGCAGCGACGAGTCCTGCATCTTTGGAGGGCTGTAGGAGAGCAGAGTTACAGCGGCGAGGATCATCTATCAGCCAGATTATCACAGCAGGTAGCTGGGATACATGCCTCTTAAGGTGCACTTACACAGCCTGCTTTATTGCCTCTCCATCAGGACATCACCTCCACTCACACGCTGCCATCAGTCGTGCAATAAAACCTCCGGCAGCAGCACTGGGTTAATAAATCGCCGGCTCTCCCCAGCCCTGCTCAGCCTCGGACTGTTCTGCTGTGTCTGGGCAGTGGAGCTGGGCTGGAGAATAACCCAGGGACACGAGGGTGAGGGGCATACTCTGCCTTGCTCTGAAAGATGGAGCTGGTCCTACCTTAACCGCAGCACTGGGCTATCGCCCTGGCCTTGGAATCAATGACAGCAGCTCTCCAGGACAAGTGAAAAGCCCGGATCACTGTAGACAACCTTGGTGGAGCTCTGGAGATCAATAATACACCAACAGCTCACAGGAGGGATGTGATTGGTGAAGAACTCATCTGGTTCTGCGGATCTTGAGGTCCAGAAGAAAGCCCATCAGATTCTGGAGTTCAGGATTCCCACTTTTAGTCTGGAGAAGAGAAAACTGGGAAGGGGGGGGGGATAGTGTCAATACTTATAAATACTTGAAGGGTGAGTATCAGGGGGAAGGGACCAGTCTTTTGTCAGTGGTGCCCAGTGACAGGATGAGAAGTAACAGACACAAACTTGAACATAGGCAACTCCTTCTCAACACGAGGAGGAACTTCCTCACTTTGAGGCTGACAGAGCCTGGAACAGGCTGCCCAGAGGTGGGGGGGGGGGGGATCTCTGGAGACATTCAAAGCCCATCTGGATACATTCTTGTGCAGCCTCCTCTAGGCAAACCTGCCTTGTCAGAGGGGCTGGACCAGATCTCCAGAAGTTCCTTCCAGCCCTTATTCTGTGATGCTGTGACTCTCCTAAACCCCTCTCCAGGAAATTTGGGAAAGTAGCAGGGCTCTGAAGCATACAAACCCTCAGCTACCAAAAATAGCTGTGTACTGGGGAATTTATTATTATTATTCAGTTTTAGTTCCCACCACCCCCAGGCACAGCACATCCAATCACACTGCTCCTGCTTGCCTCCCAGTCAGATCCAGACAGTCCATCACTCCCGTGGTAACGAGCCCCTCTCCTCCTCAAGCCCAACCCTGCCAGGCTCCCTGAACAATTTCACAAGGATCTCGATAAAACCAGGGGGCAAAGTGTTAACTACAAGCCCACATGGGACCTTCTAAGAGCACAGCTGTCTCCTCGACACAGTGGTTCAAGTGTCCAGGCTACCCAGCTGCCTTCTGTCTCCCATTCAAGCCTTGCAGAACACCAACCCAAGGTAGAACCCACCACCCCTGCAGACCTCGTGCCAGGTTCAGCTGGCACAAGTCGTTCCCTTGCAGGTCCCTTTTTGGATCGGCACAAACTCATCACCAAGTAACCATCGCCCCGTTTCTTCCACCGCGTGCAGCCACCAGCCTCCAGCCCTCACAGAGGACCTTCGGGGTGACTGTTGCTGTTCCTCACGGCTGAATTCAAAGGGGTGGCTGCAACAAGTGTCCCGGCAAGATGTCTGTGTGATTCTCAAAGGGAGGGTGACTGGGGACAGGCTGCCACCAAAAGATGAATGATGACATTACCCCAGTATTGTCATCAACACCCCAGCCACCACCTCTTGCTCTCAGGAACGAGTCTCAACCATATTTCCATGGAGAGGTGCCACCAAACCAGAGAAACACCACGCTGAGTTGCCTTCAGGTGATGCCAAGGCCAGATACAAGCAGAACTTGGGAAATGCTTTTGGATTCCCATCCCCAAATCCCATCGTGACAAAGCGCCCATGGCAGCCGTGCTTGCCCAGCTCGACTCCCACCTGCAGCCAGAGCCACCAGCCTCCATCGCCTACCACCAAAGTCTTTCTAAACCAGCACCTCCAGGCTGGATCCTGCTTGGCTTAGGAGGGGCTTCCCACGCAGCAGTTACCCAGGTCCTTCATTAACCAGCAGATCTCCCCAGAAACCTGCTCTGCCTGGATGCCTGCAGGAGCAGCTGTAATCCCAGCACACCTCCCAGCCTGCCCCTCTGTCTCCTCCTCCTGGCCCCTGCACTGGCACCATGAAGCTTTCGAGGCAGGGACTGGCAAGTGCCAGGGTCCCCACAGCAGGACCAGCTGCTGCAGCCCTGCGGATAAACACCATCGCTCCAGCCTTAACTAAAAATCCCTCTCCTAATGAAGGTTTTCCTCCTGTGCTCAGCGTGTTGGCAAAAAAATTCTCCCCCAAGCTGGGGGAGAGACTTCTGCAGCTCCTCCTGATGCCAGGACCTGCCTTGGAGGGGTACCACGCTGCAGTGCCCAGCACAGCCACCCTCCTTGCTCCCACCTCCCCGCACCACGTGTGGGACTCTGCATCCAGCCTCCCCTCCTGAGCAGTAGCTGGCTCATGAGCACTTCCCAGGCAGATTTACAGCTAAGTACCCATGGAAAGACCCAGGAGCTGCACAACTCGCAGCAGGGGCATTGCTGGTTTCAATGCTCCACAAGCACCACTGGCAGGGCACCCCTGGGAGAAGCAGTTGGTTCCCCTCGGGGCAAACACAAACTCCCACCCGGTGCAAGCTGTGTGCCTTGCCCCAGTTCATGACTTCCAAAAGGTCTAACACGGAGCAGCCCAGGTGGCTGGATCTACTCCTGGCCCTCCCTATGTCTCTGAAACCTTAAAACAAGTTAATTCCTACTGCAAGGTACAGCTCCCCAGCCTCAGCTGCTCTAACCTGAGGACAGATGCTCTGGAAACAAGCTGAAGGCACAAAGCCAGGCTCTTAGCCTGACACACTGGGGCTCACAGCCTGCTCTGGGAGCTGAAATGCCACCCAAAGGCAGGCACAGGGACTCCTGACTCACGGGGCTGGCAAACCTCTGCCACGGAGCATGGAATCAGAGCATGGATCGGGTTGGAAAGGACCTTTTAGATCATATGGTTCCAATCCCCACCACCACGGGCAGGGACCTCCCACTAGAGCAGGTTGCTCAAAGCCCTGTCCAACCTGGTCTTGAACACACCTAAGGATGGATTATTCACAGCTTCCCTGGGCAACCTGTCCCAGTGTCTCACCACCCTCCCAGTGAAGGATTTCTTCCTAATTTCTCGTCTAAACCTAGCCTCTGCCAGCCCAAAGCTGTTGCCCCTCACCCTATCACCACAAGCCCTCGTAAAAAGTCCCTCCCCATCTTTCTTGCCGCCCCCTTCAGATACTGAAAGGCCATAAGAAGGTCTCCCTGGAGCCTGCTCCAGGCTGAACCACCAACTCCCCCAGCCTGCTCTCCTGGCGATGAGGAGACAGACCATTACACCAAGGCACAGGGCAGTTCCAGCCGCAGGCAGAGCTGAGCTGAGCACGACTGCCACATCCCCAGCCGGGTGGGCAGCTCCTTCTCCCAGGCTCAGCTCTTTCCTTCCACCCCAGCCGTGAGGTTTCCAAGCTCTGCCTCAGCAGGTGCCACCACCTTTTCCAGCCTCGAAGCCTCTTCCTCAGGCACTGCTCCGCAGGATCCTTCCCACGTGGGGACCCCAGGCACCAGGGTGCCTCAACACCACGGGGCCGCTTTCGGCACGCAGGAGCTACGTATGTGTGCATACATCTTTAGCTCCCCAGCCCTGCCAGAGAGCCCCGAGGTGATTTCTCCCCCAGGTTGCGGCCGGCAACTCAGCGCAGCCCTCGCTGCTAATGATTCCGAGCACAACCTCATCCTCCAGCTGCTTTTCTATATTTGTGCCAGAGCTAACTATGGAAGCCAAGCCTCAAAGACTTGCTATAAATCCCGCCAGCGCTTCCCACCACCCCCCCCCCCCCCCAACCCCCTCCTCCCGAGGACGTTATCCAGCATTACCCAAGCTGTGATTCTCCATCCCAGAAATTTCTCACTGGTAAAGAGGCATCTCCACTGGAGAGGAACATTAAATAACATTTCACTGGAGCTCTCCCTCGCTGCTCAGCAGAGCTCAGGGCCTTTTCCTGCCCGGCAGCTGCAGGTGGCCTCTCCAGCGGGAAGGAGCGGGCGAGCGGCTAAAGCAGCTCCCTGGGCTCTGGGGTACCTTTGCCATCATCCTCCAGCTCCGGTGCACGTTCCCTTTTGGACAAACCCCTCGATCCGCAGTGAGCCAAAGTTCGCTTGGTCACCTTGGATTGTAGAGCCTCGTGGTTCTGCAGAAGGAAACAAAAAAAAAAAAAGGAAGCTTAGAAACAAACCTGAAAGGCTCAGAGGGGAAGGGGGGGAAAAAAAAGAAAACGCAAAGCCACCAGCTCCCCGTTCTGGGGACCTGACTCATGAGGTTGTGTGTGCAGAGCTGGCAGCTTGGCGGAGGTTCCGGCTTCATCGCAGGGCTGCCTGATCCAGCTGCAATAACAACAAGCCATTCTCTTTATCTGCTTGACCACCCTCCCTCCCCAAATTCCTACATGCTCCTATTTCTCCTCACCGCCCACCTTTCAAACGCCCTTGGCTCCATCCTCCGTGCTGAAAGCTCATTTGGAAGGAGAGCTCTAGCCCAGGGATGAATCAGGCTGGTGCACAGGAGCTGTCGGGATGTGGGATGTGCTCACCCCCACAAGCAGGGGAACTGGCCTGGTCCCAGGGCTCGGCTTCCCTGCAGAGGAAGGCTGGCCGGGGTACCAAACCATCAGAGTTTACCCCATGGCTGACCAAGAATGAGCTGCTCCCCAGTTGGCAGGAGCTTGTTAACCTCCTGTGACGGGAATCACAGCAGCGGGGTCGGAGAATTTCCAGTTCAGCTGTGTTGTGCCTGACAGCGCCCGAGAGCAGCAGTTGTCAGAGAGCACCGAGCCTGCCTCTTCCTCACCAGCAGCACCTGCGGCCTCCCAGGCTCTCTAGGAAGCAAGAGGGGCCATGAATCATCGAATCCCAGCCTGCTTTGGGTGGGAAGGGACCCTTAAAGGCCATCCCATCCAACCCCTCTGCAGGGAGCAGGGCCATCTGCAGCTAGAGCAGGGTGCTCAGAGCCCCGGGCAACCTCCCCTGGGATGGTGCCAGGGATGGGGCAGCCACCACCTCTCTGGGCAGCCTGGCACAGGCTCTCCCCACCCTCAGCACCAACAATTTCTCCTGCTCTCCAGCCTGAATCTCCCTCTTGGAGTTCCAACCATCCCCCCTTGGCCTGTCCCAACAGGCCCTGCTCAAAACTCTCTCCCCATCTTTCTCAAGTGCTGCCAGGCCCCCAGAAGGTCTCCCCTTGGGGAGCCTTCTCCTCTGCAGGCTGAACCCCCCCAGCTCTCCCAGCCTGGCTCCCAGCAGAGGAGTTCCAGCCCTCCCAGCATTGCCGGGGCTCCTCTGGCCCTGCTCCAACAGGTCCCTGTCTCTGCTGTGCTGAGGGCTCCAGAGTGGAGCTGTCGGATGCAGGCACTGCACAGAGGATGCAGATGCTGCACAGAGGATGCCACCCCTCCCCAGCAGCCACATTTCCAGCCATCAGTCAGATTCAATTAAAACCAGCAGCTGGAGCCAGGACACTTGGATAATTTCATTAGGCCAAATGCCCTCCCTTCCCTGCTTGCTCTGGAACCTGCGCTCACTTCTGGAGATGATTGTTAGCATGCCTGAGGCAGTTGTACTGAACCAGAAGTTTTCACATCAAGGATTCCTCTCTGGCTCTGCTCCTGGCTCCTTTCCCACTCCTCACACCAGGCTGCAGAGCCATCCCTCCCTTCTGTAGGACCTCAAAGACCTTTCTAACCCACTTGGCTGTAGCCCAGCTCTGAAGTGCCAGAGGGGGAGTCTCTGTTCTTGCCTGGAGACTCCACTTCCCGTTGAGATCCTAATCCTCCTTGCAGCCCTGCTAAGAGCACAGCTCCTCCACAGAGCAGTGGACAGAGGCCTTGGGGCCACAGCCCATCAGGCAGATGGGAGAGGGGCCCAGGAGCAAAGCAGGGGTTGCTGTGAAGACCAATATCCCGAGAAGTTCCCAGTTGCCCCTTGCAGACAGCTGCTCCCTTCTGCACAAGCTCATGAAGCATCGCAGAGCATCACATCCTCCCTCCCTCAAATGCAGCTGCTTTGGTGCTGACAGCAGCAGCTGAGGTGCTATAGGATCATTGAGTGGTTTGGGTTGGAAGGGACCTTAAAGATCACCTAGTTCCAAACCCCCTGCCACGGGCCAGGACACCCCTATGCCTTGAGTCTCCAAGATGGTGTTGGTTTTGCAGAGGGCAGCCTACGTCCCTGTGAGCTTCTCCTCCAGGATCTCTCTGGCAGAGCCCAGCACTACAGTTGTGCCCCAAAAGCCTTCTCCTTGCCCCAGAGGCACATAAGAGCTCAGCTGAGGTGTGGCATCCAGGTGGCTCCTAGGAGCTGTCCCCACCACTCAGAACCCATTTCTGATGGGACAGCAGCAAAACCCAGGCTGACCCTTCCTTAGGATCACAGATTGGCTTTGACTGGAAAAGACCTTTAAGATCATCAAGTCCAAGCATTGCTCCAGCACGGCCAGGGCACCACTGACCCCTGTCGCTCAGCACCACAGCTTGGAAACCCCTCCAGGGATCACGGGGACTCCTCCCCTGCCCTGGGCAGCCAAGTCCAGCCATGTGCTGGGATCACCCCGAGCCCCTGCTGTGCACTTTTCCCGTGGCTGTTGTAATTTAAGTGATAAAATCGCTTAAAACCAAAATCCTGGAGGTCATCGGTTCAGAACCCACCTCATCAGCCAGAAGAGCAGCCGTCAAACAGAGGCCACAGCTCCAGTTCCAGATCTCCAGAGCCTCTTCTCCACGAACTACTCTTTAATCTTTACCCTGAAGCCAGAGGATCAGAGCCCAGATGTTCCACGGCATCAACCCCCCACTCCCCACACAGCCCCAGAACCACAGCGTGGGCTGAGGAGGCAGCACCCGGATCAGGGTGAGGGTGGACTGGGAGGAACTGGGAAAGACCCGGCTGCAAAGGCATCACCAGCGGGTGGGCGCAGAACCCAACGCCCGCCCAGGACGCGAGCGAACACAGACCCCGTCAACACCCAACCGTGATCCGAGGCAGAGAAGGAGCCTGGGCAAGGGTGACGAGCGAGGAGGATGGTCCCGAGAGCAAACCGCGGGAGAAGAGGCGAAGGAGAGAGGGTCTGACAGGCAGGATCCGCTTCAGATACTTAATGAAGGAGAAAAGGACAAACGGTTGCTAAGGGAAATGGGACAGATGGCTGGCACGGAGAACTTGCTGACTCTTGGAGGCTTACAAACTCTTTTTTTCTTTTTTGGAAGGGGAGGGGGGGGGTTGTGGCAGAAGAGAGCAGGCAAATCCTCAGCAGCAAAAGCGAGAGGATGACCCCTTCCCCCCCCACCTCTGAGCGTCAGGGCGGATCAGCTCAGAATGGAAAAGGTCACGCCAACAGCGGGAGACAAGAGGCGCTTGCACTTCTGCTCATCAAGAGCTCCCCACAACCCCCCCCCTTGACCTTCATCCTGCTCCTCATCACCAGCACTGTCCCCTGGGCTGGGTGCAAGTCCCAGCCCTGCCACACAAGAGCAGACCCAGGGACCAAAGTCACGGCTCAGAGAGAGAGAGAGGGGGAAGCCGAGGGGCTGCGCGTAAAACACCAGCGCTCCTGGACACGCTGCTTCTGAGATACATTTACACCTCTCCCTGACATTTAAAACCATCTGAGCCTTTTGGCTTCTGCTGCTGTCATCCCGGTGCCAGGTCTTTTTCTGGCTCTAAAAGTCTCCGACTCAGTTTTCCCTGCAAAGACAAGCCCTTCCCAACAGGTCCCAAACCGCGGCGGCAGGGCGAGGGGAAGCGGGGAGAGATCCCGCTGCTTACTGGGGTTGGGAGGGGAGCCAAGAGGCTGTCAGATCCTGACGGCCATAAACAAGTCTCCGAAGGAAAGAGCTGGAAAGCAAAAAAAAAACCCTATACAAAAGCGCACAAACCTTGGCAGCAGAGGTGGCAGAGCTCAAACGGAGACGCGCATCACCGAACGGAGGGGCTCTGGGCTGGGATTTCAGGGCTACTGGGCAGAGCTGGGGGGTTGAGGAACCTCTGGCTGCCCTCAGGCTGGACCAGTTGGACTCCCATCACCATCTCCCCAGCAGCTCTCACGCCACAGGGACTTGTGAAGCGAGGGAGGGTTCTGGGGGAAGCAGTCGTGACTCCACCACCCAAACCACTGCCACGAGGAGCCTCTTGGACTCAAAATCATCCCAGAAGGTCCCTGAGGAGCTGCAGGTCTCAACAGTCCACTAAGCAAGTGCCCACACAGGACCCTCACCCTGCACCCATTCCCAGCAAGCCCACCCCACACACACAGCCCTGGGGGGATCCCAGGGACAAGATCAGCCGCTCCATGGGATCCTTCCGCTCCTGCTGCCGAGCGGAGGAGGAAAGATCTGCTCCTGCTGCCCGGGTACCACCCAGCTCCAGCCACGGGGGCACCTCCACGTCCCTGCCACGCGGATCTGCCACATGCCCGTGCCAGGAGCAACAGCAACCAGCCCCCCGGAAAACATCCGTGGGCATCTCGAGGCAGCTGAGGCTCAGCAGAGGGAGGGTGGCCCACTGGCAGGGTGGGATGCAGGACGTGCCACCATCACTCCGTGGCTCGGCTGTGAGATAGCTTGGGGCCACCATGGGGAGGGGGGGAAGGTGAGGCTGGGTGCGAGTGCCAGCTCGGAGCCGCTCGCCCAGACCGTTCAGCTGGCTGTGTAGGCAGCTACATCTTGGAGCGATGTTCAAAGAAGCTGCACAAATCAGCAGCTACCATCTTGCGTGCCAAACTGCCACGGCTGCTGTTGAGATAAACCCACACAAACAAACAGATGCTGAGACAAGCCAAGATGATCTATTCTATCAGCACCGCTCGCACGTCCACGGGCTGTCCCCAGGCTGGCTGCTCTTCATCTTGTTCCCTCTCAGTGATCCTGTCAGGGAGGAGAAGTCATCAGCACATCTTGTCCCTGTACATCAGGGTGATGGGGGGGGTTGCCAGGAGCACACGCAGCCCCAGCCCCTCCTTGCCAGCCCCTCCTCTGCCAGTGTGACAGCAGCTCAAATGCAAGTTTGGGCACTGAGCTGGAACACACGGCTGTTGGGTGGCAGAGCTTGGAGAAGAGCATCTGCAACCAGACCAGAGGGACTACAGCTCTCCTCAGGCTCTGGAGCCAGAGGAACAAGCCCTGCGTGCACACCCTTGTCCCATCACCACCTCATTGCTGTGGCTTGAGATAGGCACACTGGTTGCAGGGGGGCCAGGCTATTTATACCACCCAGGCACTGGGCACTTCCAAAGAGGACAAAAAGTTCACAGGGACTCAAGCAGCCTGCTAGCTCATGGGACACGCTGTCACTAAAGGCCAGAGCTGTCCTTGGCCAGGGAATAAACCCACCCTTTCTCTGGGACACTGACACATGAGAGGCAGTGAGCTGCCTAAAAAACAAGTAAGGATTTCAGAGGACCCTGGAAAAGCCCACACATGGGTGGCTGGGCATTCAGGCACATCACTGCCAGGCTCCCCAGTTCAAGAGGGACAAGGAGCTGCTGGAGAGAGTCCAGCAGAGGCTGGGAAGCTGCTGAGGGGCTGGAGCATCTC